>OZ024837.1:38881528-39242506 GCA_964016985.1 Anodontia alba | reverse complement strand
CCTCTAAATCTATGCTGTTTTTGGACTAAAATTAACCACATAGTTATTAAATAAATAATAGTTTTGTATTGGCTGATTTTGGCCTAAACCCCATCAAAATTAATTGAATTTGATATTTACGTTTAGAGAATAATATGCAAAAAATTTTTAGTCAATATTTAGGTGTTTTTTTTCCTGAACGTTTCATCATTTTTCGGAGTTAGCAGTAAATCACCTAAATGTGAATGTATTCAATATTTCTAAACAAAAAGTAGTTAATTAGCCACATTTTTGGTTAATTTGGCATTCTTGAGATTGAGCAATGTTTGTGTAATTCGCTTTGTGTTTTACATGTTGTAAACATGAAAAAAAGAGCAAGAATATATATATATATATATATATATATATATATATATATATATATATATATATATATATATATATATATATATATATATATATATATATATATATATATATATATACAATTTATTCATTTGTTCACTCACTTTAGCAAACAGGAGTTAAATTTATTTACTGATAAGCCTGAACCTGGTTTGCTACTCAGCATTTCTGACTTATCCTTCTAATCGTCAGTGGTGTCGGTCATCTTGATTAAACTTATTTTGTCCTGCTGTGCGAAGTAAGCTACACCCATCCAGCACTTAAGAAACAGCAGTCTGTCGACCCAGCCTAAAATTTCAAACTTCAATCCTGGGTATCTAGACAAAATTATTCAAGTACGTTTTATTGAGTCCCGCATTCGAGGATTACGACACATATAAGCGTTAAGGCTCCATTGTCAGAAACAAATAGAATTACTATCCATTTTTCCGAATTTCACGCTTTTAACTTCAAATATGAGACCCAAAGATTATACCCATATAATTGTTCAACAGGTATTTTCGATATACAACTGAAAAAAAAAGATGGGAAACATTTTAAAACTGCTGAAAATGATGTTTTTGTCACTATCTGTCCTTCAGCTGACATGCCCGTTCCGATTTCTGTGGCATGTTTAAAGAATTTCTTCGTAATTCATGAGACTAACACATTTAATTTAAGCAAATAAATATTGTTTGAGTACCATAGTATTAAGGTTTTATTGATATGAATGACCAAAACTATTATTTGCCTTACCTTTTCAACGTCCCACTCGCCGTTTTTTATTGTTTATTACAGATAGGACATGTGTTAGAACAAATAGGTCTCCAGAAAGGCATTTTTGCACAGATAGGCTGTGAAACATCTATATACCGTGCTACAGGAAAACAAAATGTATCCTTGTCCGGTGAACAGAGTCTTCTGGAACCCAGCTGTATTGTGTAAAAAAGAAAAAAAAAAACTGTCACACGTTAGAGTTGTACCTATGTAGGTATAAACTGATAAATGTTCATCAACCATTATGTCTGAGGAAATACTGAAATTTGAATTTCTAATACCCCTGCTCGTTCCGTCTTTGTCTTCACATTTCTAGCCGTGCTTCATGTAAGGCATTTGAGCATAGGAATTTCGTTGCGCAGTATACAAGGGAAACCAATCAATATCGCGCAATTTTATTACTGTTGCGAGAGTTGCGCCCCTGGTATCTATTTACGCTAGCTTACAATGTTAGCCAAAAATCGGCGATTTGTTTCTCAAAATTTTATTTCGCCGGCCACACGAAATTGGTAGGGTTATCGATGCATACAGACCACGCTCAAAATATGTCCAAAAGTGCAAAGTTAAGCTTAATAAAACAAGTGGAATAGTAGAGAAATTCCGGCATGAGGTGTCCGAAATTCTCCAGAGCCTATTCAAAGCGTTGCTACATCCTTTGTTACGGACTTATAACAATATGAACAGGCTTCGACCGGAGGGCCAATAGATTTACTGGATCACAGTTTTGACACTGTTTTGGTGAATATCGACTTAAATCAACTGCTTTATAAACAATTGCTAGCACCAATCCCGAATGTGCCGACGGACCCAGAAATAAAAATTGTTATGATATTGACATGATAGTTCAAAGGACTGAAAAAAAACAACAACAAAAAAAAAAAAAAAAAAATAAAAAAATAAAAAAATAGAAAAAAAAAAATAACATAATCACAAAATGGGCTACTGCAACATTCAAGGGATAGCAATTTTTGCAAAGATGGAATGTCTGAAACACACCCCTTATTCCCCACCTAAAACCTACCCGCACATACACAAGCAAGAGAGAGAGAGAGAGAGAGAGAAAGAGAGAGAGAGAGAGAGAGAGAGAGAGAGAGAGAGAGAGAGAGAGAGAAAAATTTTATATGGACACTTTGAAGCAGATTGCAAGATTGATAACATGTTTTTATTTATTTATTGTTTTCAAACTGTTCTGCTTCATTCAATTGTGCCACCACAATATTTGTTTTATACTCTACTGAGTATATGCTGAAATTTTATCCTGATTAGAATTCATTTAGCCATTTTTCCAACTGTTTCTCTTTTTCAAACTAAAGCCTTTACAATCAAATTTTATGAAGTGAAGATACATAAACTACTACCAATGGATGGAGAAATAATTAACCATCAAGTAGAGACTTGAGTGTGGAATTTTTCTGTAGCCTATCTTTCCATACAGCTGTAGGGCATTTGAGTACGAGCAACCGCAGCTCGATATAATCTTTATGGGTTGAAAGTGCCGTAAAAACCCACATCAAACAAACATACAAAAACTAGCAATAAAGCCTTAGAGCTGTAATGTTCTTTTTTTTTTCTTCGTTTGTATTGGATAATTTGAAAACTACCAATAAATACTTCAACTTGTAATTTTTATTTCCTTTTTTTTTTTTTTTTCTTTTAGAATGGCTTGATGAAAGAGCTTTTAATTCTAACTTTGAAATGAAATCTCTAGAATGGATAAGCAATTCCCTGAAGTACTTCCTTGCAGAGGCAAGAACCAAAAAAAAAAGGGGGGGGGGGGGGGGTGGGGAATTACTTAACAATTAGTCTGATAGAAATGAGAGCAGCCAGTAGACATTTAAATTCCCCTGCATATGAAAAAAAAGTGAATATAACAAAAAATACACTGACTTCATGACATGTAATCATGTACTTACAGGCTAGACTCAGAATTAGAAAATGCAAGGTCTTTATGTTACTGCTCATATCAGAGGGTGATTTAAAAAAAATAAATGTATTCAACTGGTGTTTGTTCCTTAGAGGCTCTAATGTCATTGCTACGTAAAGTTTAGTTTGAGCTGGCTCTGCATTTTGTGGAGGTGGCGTACTGAAGCTTTAACTACTCTAGAAAAAGCAGTCATTCCAGTTTACACATATTAACAGTGGTTGTAAGTATGTAGCAATGACTTATAATGAGGTAAATGAAACACATAAAGGAATAGGTCAGAGGGAGTCAAATAAGAATCCAGGGATGTTAACTGTTCCAACTTTGGGGTAAAATTGCTTAGTACCCTCATTTAAACTTTATGCCAGCAAACTAAATCCTGACTTTGATGCTTTTGTTTAGCACCCAGTTTCTAAGGGTGTTGCAAGAGATAATACACGGTATGTTAACAAAGCCATTGGTTTGAACTACATAAAGTGTATGATGTCTCTGAGACAGCTGGGTTTAGTCAGCGATATACTAATTATTGTATAAGAAGAACTTCAGCAACCATATTGGGGCACTCCGGCCTGCCCAGTATAGACATAATGGCTGTAACTGGTCACCGAAACGAAAGGTTAGTGAGAACTTATATCAGTTCAACATCAGTTGCCCAGAAGATCAAATGTCAACATTGCTTCAGTCTACTGTAACTGGTCTTAGCATTAATAGTAAAGACCATGAAGATAACCAGGTAACATTGCACGTCCCACAGCAATATATTTATAATCAGTTAAATCTGCCTGCCCAAAGTAAAATTCAATGCCCACTGGTATGCTCAATTGGGTCCAACCCAGACTCGCTTTAGCTTTATATTGGGCATATGAGCACGGTTCGGAATCTTTATTTTTCTTAAGCAAATCGCGGGAATCCAAAGCTGAGCTTTAAATATTCATCTGTTTATATTATGTGCTGTAGGTACGTATAGACCGACAAACTCACGTGTCGCTTTGGCCTTTGTATTTACTAATCATTAAGATGCGTCTACGCTGCAATTTCGGAATGACAGGAAAAACTTCCCGCTTTCCACTAGAAGCACAGTTATGGTGAACTTTTGCAGGTAGTATCTTTTATACACAATGTACAAAAAACAAACAAACAAAAAACAAAAATAAAACAACAAAAAAAAAAACGCATATCTATGCCTATTACAATTGTATGGTCAAAGCGAAAGGCCAATTTGGTCGCCCGATATAAACAAACCAAACGGACCTCGATTTGACTTTTATATATACTAGATCAACTTACCAGGACACGTCCGCTATTTAATAATTATTTAGACATGACAGTTAGGAAATCCTGCATTCCACTTGAGACAGGTTGTTATTGAACCTATATAGGGAATACCTTTTTCATGCAGTAAGCTTATACTTATAAACATTATAATCAAAAGGTCATACCGAAAGGTCAATTTGATCAGTTTATATATACGGATGAGTGTTTAGTGACAGTTACGCCACAGTTGGTAATATTTACTGAAATTTCGATGCAAATCATAGGATTCCCGTGCTATGCCATGATCGGTTAACATCTTCTACTTCGACTACTAGATACCAACACTACTATAAATCGAATTCTGTTTACTCTTCAACAATTAGGTAAACATGACTAAAATTAGTGACTATATTATTTTTGGAACTATTCGTGAGGCATTCGACAGTGTCGCCCGCGTGTATACATAAAATACAATGTATTCGTTTACTCGGTGGACTGGTGTAGTGGATAAAGCAACGGTCGGCAGATCAGCCAGGAAAATTGTGTAAGGACACCGGTGAATTGTTAATAGTACTTTTTTGTCAAATAATCAACAAGCAAATGGGTTGGACCACAAGTTCTCACAACATTTGATAAGGTCCTCCCCCAAAAAAATAAAACATACAACGTTGATGGCAATGTGTAATTCTCATTATGTATACATTAGAATTCCGACTGTTCAGATCATAGTTAAAAAGAAAGGAAAAGAGGGGGAAAAATAGGATTAAACAATATACAGTATCTGGAGAGTCAGAGCTCGCGTGTTCACATATAAACAAATTTAATTTATAATAAACAAAACATTGAGCGATTGCAAGTAGAGCTAAGAACAAATGAAGACGGTATAGAAAGAAAAAAATAGAAAAGAAAAAAAGGAAAAACACTTTGAAAATAATATTAGTTCTTTAGGAACCTAGGATCAAGAACGGAAATAAAGTTAAGGAGGATGAGATGTGAGTGAGGGTCACCAAAGTAAAAAAAGGTAAGAGAAAAGTCCAGGGAGTGCCACAATCACAAACCGCAGCCCAAGTTTCGATAACAGATATAAGATAAATACTTCTTTTAAATATCATTATTTTCAAGTTTACTCCCAATTTCTATAGAACTTTCTGGAAGATTATGTTTATAATAACAAGCTGTTTATATTCCTTTTAGAGCTTTCCAGAAGGAATATTTTTGATTGAGCTATTTTTGGTATGTCATAGAACATTTCGAATATTCTTGACTAAAAGTGAAAAAATGAGCAATGCCTACAGCAAATTATTTCTCTAGAATGTTCTTTTATAATATATAAGGGGAAAACTTTTTCATATGCGCATCTTTGCGGGGTGCTTGTCTGGGGATCGAAGTGAAAAATATAAATATATAATATATTGTAAATATATATAATCTTTGATTGATAAACTTGATCATAACAGTAAAAAGCAACCGTGTGATTTGACTTTCATGCTTTCATAGCCGCGCCTTCGCAGGAGCTTTAAATTTAGCCAAAAAGTCAGATTTGTTGGACTGCTCCTCGCTATGAATTGACTACCGTCAATAAGTCTATGCTAAAACATGAAATAAAAAAAAAATCTGGTTCAGTTTTTGGTTGATAAAGAAATACTTGATGAGGAAATACTTCTGCTTTGTCTCTTGTTCTTGTTACACAGACAGGTTTACAAATGCGAGAGCTTGAAACTTAAAAGCGAATTAAGTTAGAAAAAAATAATTAGAGCAAGAAACTTACCGTTCTCATGCGGTGATCCCGGTGTTAGTCTTACTCTATTTTGCTTTGTGTTTTATTCTACGAGGCGATTTGTTTTTAGTCTTTCCTTGTGATATTTTGTTCTTGTGTTTTCAGTCATTTTAATATTGCGATTACCTCGCTTGGGGAAGAGAGAGCTAATCTTAGTGCTTGTCGTACGTTTGTTCGATTAGCGCTTGTTTGGTGTTGTCTGTTTCCTCATCCTCTTCCTGCCTGAGAAGGGTTGCGGCTTTTGATTGTGGCACTCCCTGGACTTTTTTCTTAACTTTTCTGAACAAGAAAGACAAATGCGAAAAAAAATGGAACCGGAATAGAGGGAGAAAGACAAAGAAAGGCGAATACCGATAGAAAGGTAAAAATTAAAATTTGATACAGAAGAAAAAGAAAGACAGAGACAATTTAATATAAGAATGAAAGAACTATAAATGCAAAAGAAGGTGGTAAAACCGCAACCTTTAGGCTTTAGCTTTCATTTTGATGTTACCAAACACATCAGATTAGTTCCTCCAATTTAAACAAAAGAAAAAAAAACAAGTATTTTCATCGTTTTGAAAGTAGTAGAAAATTTTATATGACCAAAGGAGCATTGAACCTTGGTTTTGCAATGTGTTATAATTGGCTGGGGGGGGGGGGGGGGAGGGGGGAGGGGTCTCGATAAATGTACACTTGAGCAGAGTTCCAATTATGATACTGTGATGGAATTTATTTTTAAAGCTTATGAGTTTGTCCCTGAAGCTTACAGGCAAATATTTAGGAATTGTAAGAAAGAAATAGACAAGTCTCATGTAGAATTTGCTAGAACTAAAAACAGCTATTTGACAGGTGGTGTTCTTGGTTCTGATCATGAAACACTTAGGCAGCTTATGCTTGTGGAAGAATTTAATAAGGTGCATAAGTTGAGACACTAAGTCCTTTTTAGATGAGAAACAAGTTGAAACTTTGGAAGTTGCAGCTCGACTGACGGACGATTATGCATTAACACATAAGGTTCCTTTCTTAATAAGTCAAATCCTTCTAGAATGCTATGTTACCCATAATTAGTATCAAACCCTCGTCCTAGTAATTTATCTGGCATTTATAGCACAATATTTACTCCCAAACCCAAACCTTCAGAAGGATCAAAATCACTTAATATCTAATTCACTAATCTAATTCAAAATCACTTATTGCAAAAAGACAGGTCATATAATTCCCGAGTGCTTGAATTTGAAAAGAAAGAAGGAAAAACAAGAGTGGCTTATACCTACAGGCCTTATCTCTTTACGGTAAAAAGCAGTCATATGCTAAGGAGAAAATTCCTACCCAGGCCAAAACATTTGAGATTGATTCTGTTATAGAGATTTATGAACCATTCTTATCTGATGGTTTTGTATCACTAAATAGTGACTATGCTCTGTCTACCCTAATTAAAATCTTACGAGATACGGAGCTTCTCAATCCCTTATTTTAGCAGATACTCTACACTTTCCGAGAATACTTCTTCTGGGACAAGTGTCCTTATTCGGGGCGTAGAGTGTCGATTTGTTAATGTTCCTCTTCATAACATTTATTCATCCTCAAACTTGGTTACTGGTTTAATAGCTATCGGTATTTGACCTTCTTTACCTTTTAAAAGCGTTCACTTACTGTAAGGCAATGGCTTTTATTTACAAAGGCAATCTTTTTGACGTTTATTAGCAGGAGATAAGGTTGTGGTAAAAAAAGTAAGAGAAAAGTCCAGGGAGTGCCACAATCACAAACCGCAGCCCTTCCCAGACCCCAAATGGAAGAGGAAACCGACAAATCCAAACAAGCACAAACCGAACAAACGTACGAAAAGCACTAAGATTAGCTCTCTCTTCCCCAAGCGAGGTAATCGCAATACTAAAAGGACTGAAAAATACAAGAACAAAATGACACACGGAAAGACATACAGCAAATCGCCTTGTAGAATAAACCACAGAGCAACAAAGAGTAAGACTAACACTGGGTAAGACTAAACCCACTGTTGACTAACATACCTTGTGTTGATCAGCTACTTGATTTTTATTGAACAGGAAACCCTGATCATTACCCATTGTTTGCCGTTACAAGAGACATGGCAAAGAAAGCAAAACAGAATGATAGGGATAATTGATTCAACTGAAACCTTTTTGGGTCAGTCTTCAAAGCAAGAGATTACAAAATCTCTTTCATCCAGGCTGTCTGGTAAGCAGTGACTACAAGTCAGAGTCCAGTCATCAATCTTGAATATCAAATGACAAGGCCAATGTCATGACTTGGTGTCAAGGTCACAACTTTACAAGAAACAGCATTACGATCTTGAAAGTTTGTCTTTACTTGAAAGAGCTTTTGATGTGAAAGAAATAGATCAATTCCCAGTCCTTTTCTATGTAAAAAAAAAAAAGTTGTCCTCCTGACGTCTCAGCAAAAGACGGGTGGAATGCTGACCACCAAATAGTGGTTTAAAAGGTTTATTGCCCCGAAATTTTAAACTTGACACATGATACTCTCGTGTCAGGTCATTTAGGTGTAAACAAGACCTACCACAAAATTTTTGACCATTTTACTGGCCAGGGTTAAACTCTGACGTTTCACAGTTTTGTAAATCTTGCCATACTTGTCAGATGGTAGTAAAACCTAACCAGAAAATACTAAAAGCTCATTTACAGCCAACACCTGGGTTTTTTAAACCTTTCAGCAGGATAATTATTGACTGTGTTGGCCCCTTGCCCAAACTGAGTGGTCGGGTGTGGCAAAGGTGTCGTGTACCTTACGTCACCGGGGCGTCCAACTAGTACTGACTTAGTTTGGCAAAGCCTCTTGTAGCAGGTAAGAGTAGAGGGGGAATGTTTTTATTTTTTCTGTTTCTTCACATTTATTCCTGTTCCTCTCTCTTCCCTGTCCCTCTCTTTTATCTCCTCTACTATCTCTTCTATCTATCTTCTCTTTCTCTGGGAGACGACACAAAATGACCCACAAGGGTTGACGTGTCTTTAAACCCCAACACAATCATTCAAAAACCCTTGCCCAAAACCAGGTCTGGTCATGAGTATCTTCTTACTATAAGGTGTGCTTCCACACGTTCCCAAGAAGGCCTTCCAATTAGGAATATTAAAACTACTCTGGTAAAGGTTTTCACATTTGTATCCCTCCCAAAGTCTATTCAGTCGGAGCAGGATTCAAATTTCATGTCTGGCATTTTTTAGCTGGTCAAGCATGAGCTGGGTATTACTCAATATTAATCGTCGCCTTACCATCCTGAAAGTCAAGATGCCCTTGAAAGATTTCATCAGACAATCAAAAATATGATCAGATCATACTGCTTTGACACTGAAAAAGATTGCGATGAAGACATTCATTTGTTGTTGTTTGCCGTTAGAGAATCTGTGCAAGAATCTTAGTTTTCAGCCCATTTGAGCTTGTATTTGGCCTCACTGTGTGTGGACCTTTGAAACTTTTGAAAGAGAAATATCTCTCAAGTGATGTGTCAGAAACCGTCTGTCAGAAGCGTGTGAAACTTCTTGGACAAATTTCCAATCAATACAAATAAGATGAAAATTTGGTATGATGAAAATGCCAAAGAAAGAAATTTCCAGCCTGGAGACAAATCTTTTCTGATTTTTATTCTCCTGAACCGAAATGCCAATTGACTCGAAACTCGAAAATAATTATCGGAGAGACCTGTAGATCAAAAACGGCTGGCTCAACCCATATAGATTAGAAATCCAAGATGGCCATCATGGCCGCCATTATATAAATTTATTTTGAAATGATTCTCTTGAACCGAAAGGCCAATTAACATGAAATTTGATATTGAGGAGGCTTGTACATTAAACATATCTTTATTCTACTGACCGTTCAAAGGCGGTGGTCCCGGTGTTGGTCTTACTCTTTGCTGCTTTATGGTTTAGTCTACGAGGCGATTTTTTTTTTTTTTTTTTTTTTTTTTTTTTTTTTTTTTTGCCTTGAGTTATTTTGTTCTTGTGTTTTCAGTCCTTTTAGCATAGGGATTACCTCACTTGGGAAAGAGAGATCTAATCTTAGTGCTTTTCGTATGTTTGTTCGATTTGCGCTTGTGTGATTTTATCTGTTTCCTCTTCATCTTGGTGTCTAGGAAGGGCTGCCGGTTGTTATTGTGGTACTCCTTTTTGTTTCGATCAAAAGTCCAAGATGGTCGCCATAGGACCATTATAAAATCTATTTTGAACTGTCTCTCCTTTACGAAAGGGCCAATTAACTAAAAACTTGATAGGATTATCGCAATGATATGTAGAATAAAAATAATTACAATCGTTCCGGTCGGAATTCAAAGAGTGCCACCACTTTGAAAACGTCTATGAATCTCTTCTCCTGAATCGAAAGGCCAACTGACTCGAAACGCGACACTGTGTAACGGTGAGACCTGTAAATAGAAAAAAACTAGATTGTTCCCGTCGGAAATCCAACATGGCCACCACAACCGCATTTTTGTTTTAATAAAACTGTATCTTGAACTTCTTCTCCTGCACGGAGAGGCCAACTGACTCGAAACTTCCTAGGAAATGTCGAGGTAAGTTTTCGATCAAAATAGTAAAATAGTTTTGATCCGTAATCCATGATGGCCAACATCTCGAAAATTAATTTTAAACCTCTTCTCCTGAAACAAAAAACCAATTGACTCAGAATTTGGTCAGAAGTATCGAGGTGACTTGTAGATCAAAAACAGCTTAATCGTATTGATTAGAAATCCAAGATGACTGTCATCTTGCAAATCTATGATGATAAGACCCAATAGCAGACATCCTTATCGTGAGGCGAAAAGTCAACCAAGGTGAAGTACCGCGATCCTTATCATGAATAGAGTACGGACGAAGCACGAAGGTGGTTTCTCTCCAGTGTGCTTTCAACTATGTCTGTTATGGTCCGTACGAGGTAAACAACACTTTGTATGCTGAAAAAAAAAAAAAAAATAAATAAAAACTAAAAACTCTCAACTGTGCACAAACTGCCACAAAGCATGAACTATCGAAGAAAAGGTCAATATAACACATAAAACCTGATAAATTAGGGTCCGCTCCGGTAATTGGGTCTGGTCCACTCCGATCTGGTGATAGCACCCTCCACAAGATGGACAGAAAAAGGAAACGAAAACGTAGGAGACGTCCAGCTACTTTGACAGATAGAGAAAAAAGTGACGGCGAAAATAACAGACAGTGTGTTTATAAAAGTAGAGTAACTCTTAAAGGTTCCGGGTCGTTTCGGCTCTGGGTCGTTCCGGCCGGGTCGTTTCGGCCTGGGTCGTTTCGGCAAATTTTAGAGGTGGGTTGTTTCGGCCTTGGTAGGTGGGTCGTTTCGGCAAATTTTAGAGGTGGGTTGTTTCGGCCTTGGTAGGTGGGTCGTTTCGGCCCTGGGTCGTTTCAATATGGTAGGGTATATAAGCATGGGTTAATATTTTTTGGGTGTTAAAGTAAACGTTGAGATGGATAGAAAGATAGATAGATGGATAGATGGATGGACACAGCATGATAGATAAATAGATAGATAGATAGGCCGACCGACCGACCAACCGACAGACAGACAAACAGATAGATAGATAGGCCAACCGACTGACAGACAGACAGACAGATAGATAGATAGATAGATAGATAGATAGAACGTAGATAGATAGATAGGTAGGTAGGTAGGTAGGTAGGTAGGTAGGCAGGCAGGCAGAGAGACAGACAGACAGGCAGATAGATAGATACATAGGCAGGTAGCCAGACAGACATTTCATCTTTGATTTAATTGATTACAGTATTAATTAAAAGCGGCAATCATTCATTACGAAAACATGCCTATTCAAATACGTAAAAAAATCACCTCCAAAACCTAAAAATTTTCAGATAAAAAAGTCTGGTATTTTTTATATTTGTGCTCAAAACATAGATTGTAGGTACTCGTTAGAACCTCGGCGAGGCAGTTCTAACGAGTACCCATAAGTTATGCTTTTAAGCAAAAGTAAGAAAAATAATGTATATCCCTGTAAACCCCAGTATTACAATATAAAAATTGGGGTTTAAGTGGGAAAAATATTTTCTCTAGAAAGATAATTTTAATGCTTAATAAATAACATAGGTTATCTGAGACAAAACAGGCTTAACATTAAAAGGATATACCCTATCAACCAAGACCTATGATACCCATAGACTCTTCATCAAACAACCAAATGATTGTCCTATCTATCACTCCTAACCTGATGGGACTTTATAAAATGATCTTTGACATCACTAGGCTCTTCATCAAACAACCAAATGATTTTTCTACCTATTATCCGTAATGAAAGGGTACTTAAAAAAATCAGGCCGAAACGACCCACCGAAATTGGCCGAAACAACCCAGGGCCGAAACGACCCAGGACGAAACAACCCAAGCCGAAACAACCCAGGGCCGAAACGACTCATGGCACAAACGACTCTGGGCCGAAACGACCCGGAACGATTCTTAAATGAGATCCAGAGCGTTTTAAGCAGTTAAAGAAGGATGCAGGGATATAAACATCCACTCGCTCCTTGGTCAGTGAGTCTTGTTTTTCGTACAACCCATAATCCTGCTTACATGGATTTGAATTTCAAACGACAGTATGTTTCACAATTAAGCTTAGTAGAATAGATGACCTCAAAATGAATGATTAAAACACCGGGGTATCGGGAATCTTTACATATTTTATAATCAGATTCTGATAAAATAAATAACGCCAAGAATCCGATTCGCACAAACGGAACTTTGTACTCAGTTGTTTAAATCGAGTAGTAGCATGATGGAAAACGTCATGCATTCTTGTGAACACTAATTAGATGCTAATTTGTCATGTGAATAACCTCGGAAATGCTGTTGATCATTTATGGAATATATCGAAGCGGGACATTGAAACTGGCGATCGCGAAATCTGACCGATGAAACAGCACTTTCGTATTGCTCGAGAGAAGTAAGGATTTGTACCCTGTATTTATCTGCAATTTGGTGGCGATATTAGTATCGCTATTAGGTAGTTGGCGTATTTTACCAATCATTTATTTGAACTCCAAAATTTTCTTTTTTGGATGAATATGGAGGGTTTTATCAATCAAAGCACTGAGCGTTCTGATGTAGGCTGTTGCCTGAAATTCTATAAGCTTTCCAGAACTGATTGGTATTACCGTTGAAATAAATAATAATAAAAAAGACACATATATAAACAGTATGCAAAATTTGGTAAATTTAATCTGAGAGCAGACAGCGAGGCATCTACCACTAACCCTTTCATACCCGATAGCCCTTTTTTGGTAGAATAGGTCATTTTCGGTGTTTAGTAGGACCGGGGCTCCGCGTTACACTGTTTATCCAAAGCAGAAGATTTGGGGTGTTTTATTGGAATAATCATGTTCATCCGCCGATATTGTACTCAGTATGATTAAAATCGTAGTTCTTTAAAAATGTGCAGTTTTCTTTGGTTTATGGTATTCATAATCATCAAAGTGTATAAGGCTAATATGTTTGAATGTAGAAGGGTTATTAGCGTCAGCAGATAACTGTTTGTTAAGTAGTGATTAGGTTGATAGTAACAGGAAAACAGATTGTCGAAAAGTAGTAAGCTCCAAAAACGACGACAAACAATGTGTAAATGAGATAAGGTGGAAGCTTGAGTAATAACATTTCAAGTGTTGGATGTCCTAATTGTGATTCTGTCTCTATACGTCCTTATTATGCTCTGTCTTGCCATATATCTTTTTCTTGTCTTTCCCGTTTCTGCACTGTGTATTATTCTGCACTACGTTGACCTACTTATTCAACAATAGCCATTGCCCTGCTCTGCCCTTTCCTTCCCTACACTACCCTAGCCCACAGTCCCCCACAACCCCTAGTCTACCATTTTAGCCCCAGCACCCCGCCCATCCCAGCTCAGACCACCCCACCCTACCCCACCGCAGCCTACCTTGTCTTATGCCCTGCCTTTTTCGCCGTGCCATATACCCTATCTGCCCTACGCTAACCCGCATTGTCCTACCCGCCATTACATCGCGGCAACGTTGAAATATGTTCGTTGTACAACGTTGGTTGTTTACTGGGACACTAGTGGATGGAATGCAGAATGCAATTCGCACTAGAACGCATTTGATTGGATAAAACATTTTGTTCATAAGAATACAGTAACCGCTTTTAAAACTAATCAAAATTAAGACCAATCCTCTGTTATAAACAGACAGTCCAAGCTGGTTTCTTTCTCATTTCAATATTAACCCTATATTAATAATATATTAAATTCACATACTAAACGACAAACAGTGCAGATCCAGATCAGTTAGCTCCCAAGCCAACTGATCTGGATCTCTTCCATTTGCAAAGACAGAGTATATCCTGATTAAGCAGAATTAGGATCAAGACCATTCCATTACTAAGACCACGTTTAGGCAGTCCCAAAGATGGTCTTAATAATGTAAATGTGTCGTACGTGTATTCGTGTATCAAGAGTTACTTATGTGGAAAATTATTTTCCCCCTTTTGAGAAGTGATCGAATTTATATCTATCAAAGTGTGCTTATCAGCAGGTTTGAAAAGCGGGTTACCTACCAAATTTTCATTTTAAAGATTTTAAAGGGGTATTAGTCGGGTTTCTCAATTTTGTAGCTTGCAAAAATAACAAAATAAAAAATAATAATTATAATAATAATAAACGTTACCCTAGCATCGGAAAGATACACGGCTGAATTTTTGTATATATAAAGCTTGGATATTGGTTCATACAAAACCGATGTATAGCAATGCGAAACTAATTGCATTTTGGAGAAACGCATGTATTTTGCATGATTTGCTAAGCAACTGAAAGTTCTGTTAAGTGTATAGTACATATGTATATGCTAACAGTTAGATACACCCAATATACACCCAGCTCACGATACCTGATGTCTGAATATAAATTAGCACTGACTGTTTAAAAAGCTTGTCGTGTTTTGTAAAACGGCGAGTAGTTTATGGAATTTTGATGAACAATTTAGTTTGCGGAAATTACGTCACTGCTTCTGTTTGGTCTTCATACATTCTTACCTAGTATAGTTCGTCAACAAATGTTTTGAAATTATGGACATGAAGTTCTAAATGCGCGCCGATTCCCCACAACATACATGCTTAAGATTTACGTAAGTACAATACAATGCTCTGTACGAATGTTTTTGTTTTATTTAGAACCATAAACTAGAACGCCCGAAAGATGTCTAGTATATTTTAAATAGTGCCATTCAAAATGTTGTAATAAATTTGCAATCACGCGTTTTCTTTCAGGTTTATTGTAGCGGCCATATTAGACGAAAACTTGTTTTTGGTATTAATCCATTTCTGTATAACTGTTAACAAAGGCTATAGAAAACGGTAGAAGATTTATTTGAAAAGCAGTTTGCATGCGACATTTAAAAATGGGTGTCAGGCAAGAAAACGGGTTACTTTCCCTTACATGCGGAAAATGGGGTGTTACTAATGACGTCATGTTTGCATATGTGCATACGAAAATAAACATTCTGCGTTATGTTATGAGAATTGTTTTCTTTCTTTCTTATGATTTTAACTGAATACACAAGGTTTTGTATATGAATGCATATCTGCTATACAGTTGTTTTATATACAGACATGTCCAGGCTTTTTACTATATCGAAATAAATCGTATTTACGTATCTCCCATGCTAGGGTTAGCAAACATTGAGCACTAGAGTCCGTACTATATATAACAGAAGTAAGTAATAAACAAAGATTATCATGGCTTTGATCTGCAACTAATAGTACTTGGTTGTATTTTATTAGCAACGAGCAAACTAAACAGAAATACAGCAAATGTATATCTGTCACAATGTTTGTCTATGTTCAGACGGGTACAACTAAAACACTTTACGGAAGTCTGCTAACGTCACGTCTGTAAGATTAGATGAACTTCAATGTTAAAAAACGTACCTTTGGATATGTGCGCCCAAAGAAGATTCAGATCCGCCTACAGATTCGCACAGACTGATCAGAACCTTCACTCATTGCATGTTTGATAGCCAAGGATTTTAATTTTCTTTATAGGAAAAATGAAGACTGATCAGACTGCGTGAATGCGCAGGCTGATTTGAGTCTTCGTTGGGCGCACATGTTAGAAGGTACATTTTCTCAGGTTGAGGCCTAAGTTACCACTGCATTGAACAGTGCACTTCTTATGCTACAGCTTAATTTAATGTAAGCAATGTAGTGCCTCTCAGTACAAATCGCCCGCGGCATTCAGAAAATGCATTTTCCGGGCATATGCTCACCGTCAAGATCCAGATCAGACAGCAAAGTCTGTCCGATCATGGTCTTTGCTCTGAGTTGTTTCATTTCACAGTATTTAGTGAGTCTGTAAGCGGACAGCGGAGGCCCTGAGCAGTCTGAGTTAGGCCGAAGACTGAATAGTGTCTGCACTATCCGCGTACGACACAAAATGCACATTTTCGCTGGTGGAGCTGGTGAAGTATACGCACTTAATAATCTGATGCAACCGTTTTTGGAAGAAATGGGATTGTTTGTTTTGTTCTTAGACAACTTTAAATCATTTACCCTATCAGCCATAATGTCCGAAAATACACCTTCCGACATATGCGCCCAGCGAAAATTCAAATCAACCTGCGCATTCGCGCCGTCTGATCAGAATCTTCTTATCTGCACATTTTGGATAGCTAAGGATGTTAAGTCTCTTCATGCAGACAATGAAAACTGATTAGACTTCGCGGATGCGCAGGTCGATTTAAGTCTTCGTTGGGCGCTCATGTTAGAAGGTACGTTTTCTCAAGTTGCATTAATTTTGGACCCCAAATCCCCACCGCAGGGTCTGACTTTATATTGACTGACCTATATTCTAACCCGCACGGCCCTTCTCAAGGTCTGATCCTGGGGTATGATGTTACCGAATATTTTAATATCGAATATCGAAACGGGAATAAATTACTAACTTGACGCTTATGTTATGTGATTATATTCCAAATATGGAAGTATTCTGGCAAGTGGTTTTTGAGATTAAGACGTTTCGTAAAACTTTATCGACACCGACGTCAGGGTGACAAAAATAGCTCCCTGTCCTTTTGTACGGACGAGCTAAAAACTGGTCATCAGAAAAGACGGGGGATCTATCCCCACACCCCTCCCCCCAACCCCGTCACTCCTTTCCCCGCCTACTACTACTACTTCTACTACTACTACACACACACACAAACATACACAAACTCCAACCATACACACCGAAAGCTGATATGGAAACTGCACCTCCAATCTCAAGTACATTCTACAAAGTATCAGCAAGTCATCTTCACGTTCACGCTCATTGCTGCTGTTGCTTATATAGGCAACTTACGTAAACAGAAGAAAAATCTTCACGTTCACGATCATTGCTGCTGTGTTTACAGCGTTGGCATATCACGTGATTAGTCTTAAGAGCAAATGACTGTTGAGCTTAAACTTTTCAAGATATCGATACTTTTTTTTCTTTTGATGTCCATTCACTATACATGCTTAAGCTGTCCCTTGTATGTGTGTGTGCATGTGTGTGTGTATGTGTGTATGTGTGTGCGTAATTAGGCCACGTATTTTGTTTATATATATATATATATATATATATATATATATATATATATATATATATATATATATATCATTACAGCGATAATACTACGTAGACTTATAAAGTCTGACGAGATGTGAAATTATTCATAATGGTAACGTGAAGACGCCGTATAACCCATATATGCCAAGCGTTCTTTTTTTAGAATATAGACAAACATTGCAGACCCAGATCAGATGCCCCTTAAACCATGTAAGCCCAGCGTCTCTATTTTAGAACAAAGGCAAACAGCGCAGACCGAGATTAGACTCCGCTTGACCCATATATGCCTAGCGTCTCTATTGTAGGACATAGACAAACAGCGCAGACCAAAATCAGACACTCCGCTAAACCCATATAAACCTAGCGTGTCTGTTTTAGGTCAGTGCAGACTAAGATTAGACCGCTTAACCCATATAAGCATGGCGTCTCTATTTTAGGACATAGACAAATAGTTCCGATTTAGATCAGACCGCATAACCCAAATAGGCATTGCGTTTATTTCTTTGGACAAAGGCAAACAGTGCAGACCCAGATCAGACTCCGCTTTACCCATATAAGCCTAGCATTTTAATTCTAGGACGTAGACAAACAGTGCAGATCCAAATAAGAGTCCGCTTAACCCATATAACCCTAACATGCCTTTTTTTGGACATAGCCAAACACTGCAGACCTAGATCAGACGACGCTAGACCTATATTTGCCTAGCGTCCCTTTTTTAGGACACAGGCAAACAAATCAGACTCCCCGCACCCCTTTCTAGGACATAGGCGAACAGTGCAGACCCAGACGAGACCCCGCGAACCAATATAAGTCTAGCGTTTCTATCTTAGAACATAGGCAAATAGTGCAGACCCAGATCAGATGCCACTTAACCCATTTAAGCCTAGCGTCCCCTTTTAGGACATAGACAAACAGTGCAGACCCAGATCAGACGCCGCTGAACCCATATAAGCTTAGCGTCCATTTTGTATGACGAAGGCAAGCATTGCAGACCGCTCTCTGACGCCGCTAAACACATAAAAGCTTAGCGCCCCTTTATTAGGATATAGGCGAACCTTGCAGATCCAGATCACGATCTGCTTAACCCATGTACGCCTAGCGTCTCTATTTTAGGACAAAGGCAAACGGTGCAGACCCAGATCAGACCACTTTACCCATATAACGCTAGCGTCCCTTTTGTAGGACATAGGCAAACAATGCAGACCCAGACCAGTCTCTGCTTAACCCACATAAGACTGGCGTCTTTTTTTCAGGACATAGGCAAACAGTGCAGACCCAGATCAGACAGCTTAACCCATATAAGCCTAGCATCCCGTTTGTAGGACATAGATAAACAGTGCAGACCTAGATCAGACCGTTTTACCCATATAAGCATAACATCCTTTTTTTAGGACATAGGTAATGGTGCAGGCCCAGATCAGACGCCGCCTAACCCATATAAGCCTAGCGTTCCTTTTTTTAGAAATGGTCAAACAGTGCAGACCAAGCTCAGATACCGCTTATCATATAAGTCTACTGTTTTTATTTTAGGGCATAGGCAAACAGAGTAGACCCAGATAAGACTCCGCTTAACCCATAACTCTTTTGAAACGGTTATTTTTGTCGAATACTTTGCGTCAACTTTCATTGTGTGTATTTTAAATCATCTTCACATAATGATCTTGAAGTTTACACCCAAGTCAGTTTTTGAAAGTCTAAGAAAACCTACTGTATTTAGAAAAACAATTTGACAGAATTAATGATATACATGGCGCGAGGATGCTTTTGTAAAAAAAAGATTAGCCCGTTGAAACACACCTTACCACCGCAAACGACCACGAAATACCCAAACCACTTGTTTATTGACCGTTTCTTACCAAACCACTTACTTTATATATTGTTCACTCTAAATTACTTTGCTTGTTTACATTCTCAGGTGAAATAAGGATCAAAGATGGTTGACAGCTCAGTCTAATGATCATCCATACAGTTTGATCTGGGTCTTTGCAACAGACAAATGTAAGTGAAATACCTTTGCAAAAAAATAAAAATAAAATAAATAAATAAAAACTAAAAATAAATAAATAAAAAAAAATAAAAAATAAAAGAAAATAAATGAAATATAAAGTGATGCCCAAGAAACATCTGACCAGCAAAATTCTAGATCAGCGTATGCATGCATGTGCATCTGCGCAGTCAGATTAAGGTCTTTGGATCTTAACAGTAGAAAAAAAAAACTTACATGAAATATGGGACGGCTTCCAAGAATACATATGACCAACAAAGTTCCAGATCAGCATGTGCATGTGCATCCACACAGTTTGAGCAGGATCTTTGCAATAGAAAAAACGTGTAAGGTCGTTTTGTCTGGCACCCAGTCACTCTTCCACTGGATCTGCGTTTTTTTTTTGTTTTTTTTTTTGTTTTTTTTGTTGTTTTTTTTTTTTCTTAAACACACCCGACTGCACGAGCGATCACATAAGCAAACAAATAAAAAAACAAATAAATGAAAGAAAGGATGAATAAACATTTTGCCATTTTGCCCTGTAATTTCATATCCAGTATATGTTTTGTGTCGTGAGGTGCCAGTCGGTGTACATCACGATACAGTGATTTGCTTAATACGGACGGATAGACAGAAGAGACAAAAAAAACAAAAAAAAAAACAACAAAAAAAAAAACAATATATCTCCTACATGTAATACAACCACATACACGAAAGGGAGATTTCTCTACAATTCTACAGTCTCTACTGTTTGCATTACCATCAACGCATCATTTTCTACATTTCTACATTTTGTGATGTAATATGGCCTTACATATCTTAAACCTAACCCCGCGGTTATAAAACGTTTTTCATGCTCATCTCAGCTGAGCATGATATTTTCTCTGCTAATAGATATGAAAATTATAACAATATTTGGCATTTTCATTTCTGTTAGCAGATAAATTTGCAAGCGCAGCTATTTTAGCAAGAGAGAATTTGTAATTGCTAGCAATCTGAAATTTATTAGCAGGAGAAATTTCATACTCAGCTGAGTTGAGCACGAAAAAAAAAGTTAAAATTTATAACTACTGGGCTTGGTCAATCCATATGAGAACAGATACAGTTTTATATGAAGCGTCTTTGTCAAACGAGTTCTGCCTCTCTTTTGAAAAATGTACGGCTTTCAAATGAACTAATTTGCATATTTCTGGGACGAAAAAAAAATCTTTCAAAAGGGGATTAAAGTTCAGTAAAGCAACCAGAAACTAACAAAAGCTGTCGGAACTTCTAGCAAGTGTATACAGTCCTCTTTACGAACCTCAAGTAAATAATTAGGTGTCAGAGGTCAATATCTATGATAGTGATTATAGACGCCTGAAAATAATCTACATACATGTACAAGTAAATTACTGCATGCAGGAATACAACAAAACTTCAATGACTCGAACACCGATACCGCGACTGATTCTTATTCGTCTTTTTGAGTGCTTAGGAAATTATTCCGATCGGTCAAGAAATCAAATATTTAGGAAAATAATAGGGACATTTCCTTAATGATTGAAATTTTTATGTGGCATGTGATTATAATGAGTTAATTCAACATACCATTAGTTTTATAGGAGAAGGAGTTGTAGAAAAGCCTTTGACTTTTTATGTTTATTATACTTTACTAGGAATGAAACAGTAATCAGAATTCTGGTGAGGTTTTATTTCGTCAATGTTACACACGGAAGGCCCTGTATCATATTTGGTAAACTGGGCTTTGGTACAGATACAAACACTAGTTTGTGTCCGTCCACCAAGATTTATGGCATAGGTTTTATAGTTAAAAAAGATAAAATTGTTAAATTCTAAACAGAACCAAAAATTGTGACATGTATCATATGAAGTGGCCTGATTACACCCTTTATTCTGGGGTCCATGTCTGTTGGTATGAACATTCTGATTCGTCATTCGTTTACGGATTAATGAGTTTGTATTATGGCTTAGGTACCATGACCGCAACTACTATATAATACATGACATATGATACATGACCGACTTTTGCCAGTGAAGGTGAGGGTGAAGGCATTTCATGTCTTAGTAGGAAGACATTTATCCTGCTATTTGAAAGCAATCGCTTTTTAATACTGTATATACATGTATCATATCCAAATAGATATTGAGACACTTATATGAGGACATTATCCTTGTCACAGGCACCAAAGTATATCATGTATCAGTTATGATACGCGGAACACTAGAGGGTTGAGACAAAGTTTGTCAATGCGAAATTTTTATAGTAATAACAAACGTCGAATGGGATAATAAAGTGGAAACATCAGCCACATAAAATAATGAATTTTGGAGCCAGTCTCAGTTTCATTAAGATTCTTCATATGGCAGCAATACTTTAATTTGCAGTGCTGTATACACACCCCTAGCATCGGAATAAGTAGAACTTGATTTTCCGAAACAAAAGAATAGATCCAATGATACTACTAATACTACTACTTATAATAATAAACACTACGCGGGGAGACTTTTTATGGCAACAACATGGAAATTAATATTAGTTCCATCGTTAAATATTCCTTTAAAGGTTGTCCTTGGAAACACCAAAGACATACAATCGAAAGTCGAAATATTCCTTTGACAGAAGGAAAAACAAAAAAAAAAGAAACAAAAAAAACAAAACAAAACAAAAAAAAAAAAAAAAAAAAAAACTACAGGATTTGGAAAATTCGTCAACAATCGTCTAATACAAATGTGATACAAACCTGGATACCCTTGTTTTCTGCTATCTATTATAAGGTAACATGGGATGTGTTTTGCGAATAAAGTCTAAAAGAAATGAACCTTGAAAGCAATAAACACGCTCACAACATGAAAAAGAATAATAGAAAAATAGCTGAAGTGGCAAGTAGTCTGGGCCAGACTAGCTAGTTTGGGCCAATTAGACCGTATCATACGTTTCGTTCAAAAATCATGGAAAATGTCCAGTAATTACAAAATTACAAAGTTAAAGATGTTCAACAATTTCAGTACCCTCCTCAAGGGCGCCACCATTTTGAATATTGAATGAGATCTAAAGTGTACAAACTAATACATGTAAATAATATCTTGTTTCTGACACAACGTAAGATCAATAAAGGTCTGAAGAGGAACCGTTATACACAAATAAAAAAAGTGTAATATTGTTGTAGATACTATTTTTTCAGATTCGGTATAGCTAATGAAAGTTTTATTACGTCAAAAATTTTCATAAAATATTCAAAATTGTGGTACTCATAAAAACACTTCTGAAATCCTCCAACTCCGACAGTTTTCGTATTTTTCGTAAGATTTTAACCAAAAATTGCATCTAAATGAATTACATGCTTTGAAAGGATCTTAAATTTCAGACACAATATTTATGAAGCTTGTCTTTCCCTTTTAAAGCATTTACAAACTTAAGTGTAATAACGATTCATTGTAGCCGCATCGTGTTGTATTTTTATGTATCAGTTAAGCCCAGTGTACCTGTTAAAACCGTTTTCATCGGGGCCGCAACACGCGGAAAGGACCCTTATTGCCTTGTCGCACATATCACTTACGTTAATACAAACAAACCTGCGCATTCGTCGAGACTAATTAGGGCGTTTATAACCCGCTTACTGAATCAATGGATGCTGGTGTTTATGGTAATGTATAGATAACGCCCTGTTCAGACTGCACCAAATCAGCCTGATGGTGCATATTTCATAAGAACGGGTTCTAACGTAGCGGCTTATTTGTTCAAAGCGATACCGTATTTATATATTCCCATTGGTGTGATGAGACAGAAAAACACGGAACTGTACAGACCTAGATAAGACACCGCTTTCTATAACGCGGCGACTGATCAAGGTCTACTCGGTTTGGCATTCACGTGCAGTTAGACACATCAACGATTAGTAAAATGGGTGGCTGTAAAGATACGTATGGTAAGGAGTAAAGATATCCGAATATTTTGGGTACGTACGGCACCACCCTTTTATAAAAACGTAACAGCCGTTCAGTTGATCTCAATCGGTCGCAGCTGTATTTCTTAGTCAGAAACGCTTTTTGAAAATAACTATATTGCCTTTATAATGATCACTACAGCAGCTCTTGGAGTAGTCGTCGTGTTCCATTTGTGTAGCTTAATGCCTGTCAGTAAGTATTTTAATTATATGTTGCTGTCGATGTAATTATAATGGAATTGCTCTTTGTGCACAAATTTAAATAAATATTGAACAGAACATGTACCGAAGCAAAAGAATTTTAATCAGTTGTCTATGTAAATTAATGTTTACAGAAAATATGTAGCGAAAACAGTGTAAAATCTGACAAAAAAGAAAAAAAAAAACTAATTTCCCATTGCCGTCAATAGCGCCGTTACCAAAAGAAAAGACGTAAATATACACGTCTCACATTAAAAACAATCCTGTCTCAAGTCTGCAAATAGAATTTTAAAATCCATATGTGCATTATTGCTGTTTAAAAAGCTTTCAACTCATTTTCTTTTATCGAGATCGATACATTCAGAGCTTCACAGGAAATATTTTCCCGTGACTCAAACTACATTTAAAAAATGTAAGAGACTGAAAAGTCCAGGGAGTGCAACAATCACACACCGCAGCCCTTCCCAGACACCAAGAGGAAGAGGAAACAGACAAAGACAAAGCCAACCAAGAGCAAATCGAACAAACGTACGAAAAGCACTAAGATTAGCTCTCCATTCCCCAAGCGACGTAATCACAATGCTAAAAGGACTGAAAAAAAAAAACAAGAACAATATAACACAAGGTAAGACATAAAACAAATATCCTCGTAGATTAATCCACAAAGCAACAAAGAGTAAGACTAACACCGCGACCACCGCCTTAGAACGGTCAGTAGAATAAATAACCTGGGGTTTAAAGCACTTTTACGGCCAGCCAACTTCACCCTGGGAATCGATGCTATTCTTAATACACCAGTAAAACAGAAAGCAAAATGGGCGGCTGTTGAAGGTGACCAAAATGCAAGCATCACAACACAACTAGTAAAACAGAAAGCAGAGTGGGCAGCTATTGAAGACGGTGACCACAATGCTAGCATCACAACACATATAGAAAAAAAAAACAACAGAAAGCAATGCGGGAACCACAAAGCTACAAAAAGCTACAAAGAGTAAGAACAACACCAGGACCACTGCCTGAGAACGGTTCGTAGAATAAAACCTACCGGGGTAGGGGGGGTGCGGGGGTGGGGGCGGTTAAAGCACTTTTACAGCTAGCCAACTTCACTCTGGGTCCCGATGGCTCCTAATACAGAAATACATAAAAATTCAGTTCGCATAAAGGCTCCCAACTTAGTCAAAGCTTCAAAGGGAAAACATAAAAATCAAATTAATCACAATGATAAACAAAGACGAAGACTCATGGTTAATTCTACTGTATGCCAGAGTAAATGTGAACCAGTAGTTGAACCACGGCGGGCCAAGCCAAAGACATATCGGTAGGCCCCAACCCACTGGTTAAAGTTTTACGAAGAGGCCGTCATTGAGTCTGAGGCCCGAACCACTGTCGTGGCCATCAACAATGATTGGGTTGACAACTAGGCATGCAGTCTACTGCATAATATCCAGGCTATAGCTAATTATTTTATAACGGTTAATTAGTTTTCTGAATTGCTCCGAAAAGTAAGATTTTCCCACATTTAATCTAAATCTGTACACTAAGTTACCGTAAAATTCTAGTTCCGATATACCTTATTGCAGAAGTGTTTTCAGACTGAAGCTATACTTTTCTACCAAGTCACTGTGTCTACGATAAAATTTCGAAAACGCCTTACGAAGTTTAAAATAACGATAGTCCTGCCTAAGAAGTTTGGCAGTAAGGTCTTTATTACGGCAGTTAAAGTCACTAAGATTTGAAGAAGTTCTGGCGAATCGAATAAGTTGATATATGTATACCCCATATGAGGTAGGCGGGGGACATCGCCATCCAGAAAAGGGAAATTGACTGTATCAAAATGAAAATCGTCCCGTTTATCATAAATATTGATGGAAATTGTACCATCAGATATACATAGATTTAAATCCGAAAAAGGTGCCTCGATATCGGAAGAATTAGTTCTATTTAATTGGAGTTATGTAGGGTATATGCGGTCCACCATTTGGCTAAAGTAAATATTGTCAATATTTAATAAATTATCAAGGTATCTTTAAGTTGAATTGAAAGCCTCAATAATGTCAGCCTGATTTTCGCGTGAAAGAGACTTCATGAAATCTCTCTCATAACAAAAAAAAAGAAACAAATCTGCAACAAAAGGAGCACAATAAGTTCTCATCGGAATACCAATAGTTTGCATATAAAGTTTACTTCCAAATCTAACAAAAATATTATCCAAAAGATAAACAAGGGCATCGACGACTTTTTGACAAGACCATAAATTATAACTATTGTATACATCAGAAGTGAAAAAAGCACATTCTTCGTTGCAAACCAAATATTGGGTCTTCTCCCGGATAAATGTTTGGTTAATTAAATCAATAAGTTTATCTTGTATAAGATGATGAGGTAACGTAGAAATGTAATACATGTAAGAATGTAGAAAAATCATATGTAGACAATTTAGAAGCCTTAACGGTTTTAGATTCAAATTTAATGAGAACTTCATTGGAATTTTTAATTGACCAAAATAGTTAATTCCGACACTTTCGTAAATAGTATCATTGCATCTAATCCAATGTTTTTTAACAGAAGTAAGGCATGAAGTTAGCAGTTTGGGCAAAACAGTAGTCGTACATGAGCTAGAATTAGCAATGAAATGAGCTTTGTTATATTTGAAACATATAACAGGAGATTCCGTGTTTAGATGTCTGAATCTATAACCAATTCTAGATTTAGAAAGTTGGGTAAAATATTTGCAAACAGTGGAGACCCTGATCAAACGCCGCATATAACGGTGTCTGATCTGGATCTACATTGTTTCCCAATTACCCTTTTGAGGGTTCTAGACTAAATTAGAGTAACTGATGGATGTTTACTAACAGTGTTGGTTCCTGAAAAGGATGCTTGTGTGCGGTTTTGCATCGTGTTTCGGAAACTGAACACGGTTACTGAATTATATACGGAACCAATGCCGAATATGGCGGTGATCAATAAACTGTCAGGTTAGAAATATTTTACACACACAAAAAAAGAAAACAAAACAAAACAAAACAAAAAAAAAAAAAAAAAAAAAAAAAAAAAAAAAAGTACAACAACAAAAAAACAAAACAAAAAAAAAAAAACTATGCCATTTGGTGTTATAAACGCTGTTGCTTCATTTTGCAGACTGGTCCGCATCGTTCTGCGGAGTCTTCGGAATGTTGGTAATTTTGTAGATGATAATTATGTTGATTTTTTTCAAACTTGGGAAGATCATAAGACGTCCTTATGTGATGTTTTGGACAGGCTTAGGTCTGCCAAGCTAATAGCTAGGCTTTCGAAATGCATAACTGGGTATTGCAGTATTAAATGCCTTGATCACAACATTGTTGTACAAACTATCAGGCCCAAAGAGGACAAAATACAGGCTAACAGAGATGCCGTTAGACATACTACCAAAACAGGTCAAATCGTTCATAAAGTTGGCTGGATATTATCATCATAAGTTCATACTAAACTTCTCATATATTGCTTCTCCTTTTACCGATATAACAAGGACAGACCAAATACTTTCAACGATTGGCAAGATCACCATGATAAAGCGTTTCAGACGTTGAAGAATAGGCTCACGTCTTACCCTAGTCTTTGTTTACCTGTGTTCCAAAATCGACTAGCGTTCATTATTAGCAAGGATACTTCTGATACTGGACTGGGGGCTGTATTGATTTAAGAGTTCAAAGGCGAAGGCAAGCTTTCTATTGCTTAGGCCTAGAAAACTCATATCTAGAGGAAAATTTTCTTTAATAAAGAAGGAATGAGTTGCCATTATCTTGGCGAATGAGAAGTTTAGAAAATACATGTTTGGTGATGAGTTTTGCTTGTGACAGATCAAAAACCTTTGTTGTTTATGCAGTCAGTTGTGTATTGAATCCCCGAAACATGAGATCGGCTTTGAATCTTCAGCTATGTGTGTTTAGGATAATAGCTATACGTGTTTAGGACAATTTGGTATGGATTACCTTAATAGGTAATTCATCCAAAATCAGTTGCACTTGTATATAGTTCTGTTAGGTGTAAAGCAAATAGCTGTGTTTCCATTAACCCTACCGACCCTTTTCAAACACCCGACTCTGCTATTTTTTATTAGTAAAAATACAAAATAAAATGGTAAAGCACCAACCCTTAACAAAATACCTGCATTTTCATAAAATTACAGGCCTGACCTTGTTCTTTTCTGGAGAAAAAATAGAAAAAAAAAAAAAAAAAAAAAAAAAAAAGTTTCTCCTACCTACCGATCCTTTTTGTTTCAGCATGTTAGTGGAAGCAGAGCTATTTTTTACGCATTATAAGCTGTTACTGTGTCGTGGACAAGAAAAACATGGTAATTCTTTTTAAGGCGAGCCTTTGTTTCGACACAGAGCAGGCTGACCACAATGTATACGTTAGGTCCCTTTTCTACTACCTGAGGCCATTTTCTACCTGCATGTTTATTTGTTCCTTTTCTGCACGTTTACCGTGGCTGATTCGAGCTCATTTTTGAGCCTTAATAAATTCATCCAATAGTTGAAGGAATATTTTAGGGACATTGTCTTAGAGCCACTTAAAGTTATGTATACTCATTAGAATCGCCTCATCGATGTTATTATAATGAATACACTCATTATACCATTATTTAATAGAAGATCTAAAGACAAAATATCAACGTTATTTCTCCTGACCTGGTGCTATGATTAGCCCTCAATGGCGCGAACTACCTACGTATAGAACAAATGTTCATGGTCCCAAAGGTGTTTGAGCCATTTATCATTGACTGTATGTAGGAGGTTAAGCAAACTGAAACAAACATTACGTTTTATATACCTAATTTTACTTAGCTTTATCTTTGCCAATGAATACCAGAAAAGTGAAGATCACGAACGTTTATCCTCCGTAAATATTCGCTTGCCGAAGTTGACCAAATCGTGTTACGAATTAAACGAAACGTATACATTATATGACGTTTTCGATACCTAAAATGATCGTGTCATCTTTAGATATTTCAGCATAATATAAACTAGAAACGTTAGTAGCAAACTTTTATGACAAACACGCGTTAAACCAGTACCAGTAAGAGAAAATCACGCCAGACTAGGCAGTTGGGTGAAGTATTAAGCCTTCTCGTGTTGCTGTCTGCATGTACAAAGTCATACGGTAAATTGAATACTTAAGTATTTAGTATCAGAAAGCCAGACCAAACTAGGCCGTGATGCAGAAATTTTAATCCGTCTCTTATTGCCTTCTGAGTGCACAAAAAGTTATCTGAAAATGAGGTAAATTGAGTGCCAATAATATATTTGAAATCAACGCAAGACTGTGCCGCTTGGTAGACATTTAACCCTCTCTTAACTCATTTATTCCTAGCGCCCCGTAAAAAAGGGATATTTGCTTAAGCAAACAGCGTAAATCTAGATCAGAGGGCATCTGGTCAGGGTTTACATTGTTTGCATTAAGGTCATGAATATCTAACACGGGGACAGTGAAAACAAAGTAGAAACTCCTTATATTGCATTGAACGTGTCCAAAGCGCTAAGGTAGAAAAGTTCACCCGGCATAAATGGGTTAATGTTATACGTCGTCTAAGAGTTAATATCAGTATCGTAAGACTAGACGGTTATGCAGAGTATCCATCCTCCTCCAGTTGTTTTCTGAGTTTGCATAAGAACGTCTGAATGAATACCTGTAACGGGCATCAATGCCAGACTAGAGCGTAAGCTAGAGAATTATTTCTCTTGTCCCTGCTGTGTGATTTAGGTCGTCTAAGAGATAAAAAAATGAATGCAGTATTTAATCTTGTCTTATGCTGAGTGTGTGTAAAGTCGTCTCAGAGTTACAAACATTGAATGCCACATACCAACGCAACGTAAGACTAGGGCGCTAACCAGAGGATTGATCCTCTTCTTGTTCTCTGCTGCTTGTGTATAAAGTCGTCTTAGATACAGGAAAATTGGATGCCTTATACGAAAGCAACCATCACGAAAACATACCTATATAATTTTGACCCCCTTAAACCCCACTTTCATATAGTAAAACTGGGGTTTACTGGGGTATACATTATTTTCTTATTTCTTATTTCTGCTCAAAAACATAGATTGTGGGTACTCGTTAGAACCGCCTCATCGAGGCGGTTCTAACGAGTACCCACAATATATGTTTTGATTAGAAATATGAAAATATCAGTGTTTCTATCTGAAAATATTCATTTGTGGTGGTAAAATTTTAGCATATTTGAATAGGCTTGTTTTCGTAATGGCAAGACTAGGACGCTAGCCAGAGCATTGATCCTCCTTTTGTCCTCTGCTTAGTGTGTAGTTGTAAAGACTGAGCCGTAAGGTGGATCTTTAATTGGCAAACAGTGTAAACAACAGCTTAGACGACGCAGATGCGGCGTCCGATCATGGTCTACACTGTTTGTTTTTATGACAGAACTTTTTAACACGGTAGCAATAAACAACGCGATAACAATGAAAACAAACCAAACACTCCTTTATGGCATTGAATGTGTCCAAAGAGATAAGGTAGAAGAGTCAACCCGGCATGAATTGGTGAATGTCATACATACAAGCATAATGTAATCTAAGAGTAACTAAAATTGAAGACAGATGAATACATTTATATGACCGCAGCTTAAGACTAGACGGTTATGCAGAGCATCAATCCTCCTCTTGTTGTTTTCGGGGTTCGCATAAAGACGTCGGAATGTCAGGGGAAAAACTATACCGGTAACAGACATCAGCGCAAGACTAGGCCGTTCACTTGAGAATTAACATCCTCTTATTCTCTGCTGCGTGTGTACAAATTCGTCTGAGAAATAAGGAAATTGAATGTCTGCATACGAAAGCAAAGCCAGACTAGGACGTAATGTTGAGGATTGATAATCTTGTCCTCTGCTGAGTGTGTATATAGTCGTCTAAGGGAAAAGGAAATTAAATGCCTGTTTACGACAGCAACGCCAGACTAGGACGTTAGGTAGAGGATTGATCCTCGTCTTGTCCTCTGCTGCGTGTGTATAAAGTTGTCTGTGAGATAAGGAAATTGAATACCTGTATACTAATGCAAGCCAGACTAGGAAGTTAGGTAGAGGATTGATCCTCGTCTTGTCCTCTGCTGCGTGTGTATAAAGTTGTCTGTGAGATAAGGAAATTGAATACCTGTATACTAATGCAAGCCAGACTAGGAAGTTAGGTAGAGGATTGATCCTCATCTTATCCTCTTCTGAGTGTGTATAAAGTCGTCTGTGAGATATGCAAATTAAATGCCTCATACGAAAGCAACTGCAGTCTAGATAGATAATTAATCTTCATCATGGCCTCTGCTGCATGTGTATCCGCACCCCCCGACCCGCCCCCTCACAAAATATGAGATCTGACACCTATGAAATAGATATTTTCGCAGAAAAAAAAAACAAACAAAAAAAAAAAAAACAAAAAAAAAAAACAAAAAAAAAAAACCGGATAATCATTCTTTTTTTCGAGAATATGACGTTTCATCGTGTTAAGTGATACAAATGTATGTTTTATACCTGGCAATCGCGCAGACTTATCAGACAATGTGTGCGTTTTTGATAACCAAGGATGCAACGTGTTTTCGAGCAGACAACGAAGACCTATCAGTGGATATACAGGCTGGTTTGAGTCGATGTTGGGTGCACATGTCAGAAGGTACGTTTTATCCGCTGCAGTTCAATCACAACTTTACTTCTGTATTGTAGTGACAGCGATAGACCTTGGGAATGCATGTTCAACCAACACAGAATGCACGGCAGGCAACGGTGGGGCAGGCAGTATTTGCTCAAAAAACTGCATCTGTGACAGCAATAACAAGTATGTTGAAAGTGGCGGAACGTGCAAAAAAGGTAATCTGTTTCGATTTAATTCAGTTTATTTATACAGAATAATAACAACGAGCAACGACCCTAACTGTCCTGGTAGCTTTAAGCTGTTTGTGAATTTCTTTTTTGTTCTGGCTACAGACTGACATTGAGCTCTTTGCTTTGTTTCATCAAAGTGTGTTTTTGATTAAATGTTTTTGACTGTGATGTTCAGAGATGAGGTAGATTACCCTTATGCGGACTGATTATATATTTGTAATTTGGAGCTGATTCAGAATTAAGGTGCCGTTTCGCGCGAGTAAAATTGGTGTAAGCACCACCCCCATGCCCCCAGTCCGACACACACATACATACACACACACACACACACACACACACACACACACACACACACACACACACACACACACACACACACACAACCGCCACCCCTTCTACTAGTATCTTTTCTACTGACCGTTCCATGATGGTTCCTCGATTTTAATTCTTCTTTGTCTGTGGCGTTCGTTTTGTCTTTGTTTACTTCTCACCGCACCTTCTTTTGGTGCCTCGGGAAGGTTGTGCTTCCTGTTTGTAGCAGTTATGTAGTACTTTCGCCTTTATGCTTAGGCTCATTGATTCTCATGCAAAGGAGTCAACTCTGTCAAACTTACTTTTCCTCTATTCTTATTAGCGGGGGCACATTCTTTCCTTTCAGAATAAACCTTGTCAGTAGGGACCTGGGGATGCGGGAAGTCAAGACCGAAGTCACAAATGTTATCTTGTCTGCCTGCTCCACAAAGGCGAAAATAAACAAGGTGTATCCAGTTATACATAAGAAATGACTGTTCCAACTGCAGTAAAATTAAGTAAATGTGAATTTATCATTATGTTGATTTACCTTTCGTGTTATATTTTCCATATTGTGGTCAACATATAAAAATAAGTATCCATGAAAGGCCAAAATCCCACAGAAGAGCCTTCCTGAGGTACCGAAAGAAGAAATGAGGTGCAGGCAATGAGACTACCATACGGAACAACTGCAACAGAGAAAATTTATATGAGTGCCAAAGAAGATGACATTTTGGCCGAAACTTAATTTGGTCTACAACCTTCGACTCTCTCTCTTTCTGTCTCTCTCTCTCTCATTGCGGCCCCCCGTAGCCTAGTTGATAGGAGAGTTGACTCTTAATCCATTAGTTTCCCATCGCTGTGGTTCGAGCCTCGCTCGGGTCACATGTGGGAAAGCCAAGTTCTTCTTACTGATGGTCAGGTTGTTTTCCCCCGGTTTCTCCGGTTTTCGCCCACCTTTGATGAACGAACGGCTCGATATAAGTGAAATATTCTTGAAAGGGCCGTAAAACCCGAATCAAAAAAGTCTCTTTCTCTCTTAGATCATTTAGCGCATTCCGTGATATTCAGAAAATTATGCCAGGGTCACTGATAAGCCCTTACTGATCAAAACTAGCTAATCTTGCCCAGAAACTTAGACTATTTTGGCCTTTTGTGTACGTTTATTGCTAACAAAGGTCATTCCTTTTAGAATATTTTATCTTCATTAAAGAGGACGTTAGGATCGTGTTGCGGCCATACCGCACCCCTCCTTACTTCACTGTAGTGAGGTTTATATGAACTTGTCCTTTGCGTTGCTTTAACTCATTCCATGTCTAAAAAAAAAACAAAAAAAAAAACAAAAAAACATTAGTGTCACTAATGAAGCTTTATTGGCCGAATCTAGCTGGATTGGCCCAAAAAACGTCTTCGAGTTTTTATCTATTTACGTTTGTGCGTGCGTTTGCATGTGTGTGCGTGTGCTTTCACTGGTAACAAGGGTCATTAAATAAATAGTTTATTTCCGTTGAACGTGTACAGTCACCTTAGTATTGTTACAACGTGCCTTTATTTCTCCTTAGACTGTAGAAATCCCACCGAATCAGCAGGTTATACACTAGCCGCTACTCCGGGATCCACTGTAGAGGGTGCTACAGCGACAGTACAGTGTGCATCAGGATATACAGGAACTGCTACAAGTATAACATGCCAATCTAGTGGTTCTTGGACGACCTTTTCGGGCTGCGCAGCTTCAGGTATAAGTACAGAAGCCTTTTGCTCATTACGTAACAAATCTCTGTGGGCCGCGTTAAGCGAAAACGTTCCCTGTGAACATGCGCAAACAACGCAGATTCAGATTATTCTGCGGATGCGCAAAGTATCGTTCGGGTTTTTGCTACCCATTCATACATTCTGTAGTATCTAATTATTCTGTTCTGAGCAGGCCGATCTGAGCTTTCGCTGTACGTGTATGCCCATAAACACGTTTTCGCTTGGCGCGACACATGTTATGTGCACCCGATGTTCCACTACAATATAAATATACAGGTCTGCATTACTAGGCCAAATATCACAATACTGCAGTTTTAAACTAAGCTTTGCTGCGTGTGTATACATTCATCTGAGGGATAAAAACAGAATGTCATACAAGTAAGCTACTAAACTATAGTAAAGGATTGCGCAAAGTATCGTTCGGGTTTTTGCTACCCATTTATACATTCTGTAGTAACTAATTATTCTGTTCTAAGCAGGCCGATCTGAGCTTTCGCTGTACGTTTATGCCCATAAACACGTTTTCGCTTGGCGCGGCACGTTATGTGTACCCGATCTTCCACTACAATATAAGTATACAGTCTGCATTACTAGGCCAATTATCACAATTATACACCTTTATTCTGGGGTCCATGTCTGTTGGTCTGAACATTCTGATTCGTCATTCGTTTACGGATTTATGAGTTTGGATTATGTCTTAGGTACCATGACCGCAATTACCTTTTAAACTAAGCTTATAGCCATTTGCTGCGTGTGTATAAATTCATCTGAGCGATAAAAACAGAATGTCATAAAAGAAAGCTACGAAAATCTAGTAAAGGATTTATCGTCCAGTTGCCCACTGCTGAGTGTGTACAAAATCGTCTAAGAGATACAAAAAATGAATGCAGTATAAGAAAGAAACACCAGTCTAGGACATTAGGTAGAGTTTTATATCCTTTTCTTGCCCTCTGCTGCGTGTACATAAAGTCGTCTGAATGACAGATTAAAAAATAAATGCAGTATAATAAAGCTGCAACAGTCCAGGACATTAGCTTTAATCCTCTCTTGTCCTCTGCTGCGTGTACATAAAGTCGTCTGAATGACATATTAAGAAATAAATGCAGTATAATAAAGCTTCAACAGTCCAGGACGTTAGGAAAGCTTTAATCCTCTCTTGTCCGCTGCTGCGTGTACATAAAGTCGTCTGAATGACATATTAAGAAATAAATGCAGTATAATAAAGCTGCAACAGTCCAGGACATTAGGTAAAGCTTTAATCCTCTCTTGTCCCCTGCTGCGTGTGTATAAAATTGTCCAGGAGAAAGAGAAATTGAATGTATCAGAAAGCATCGCAAGTCCAGGACGGGTTAATCCTGCTGTTGCCCTCTGCTGAGTATGTATAAGGTCGTCTGAGAGATAGAGAAAATGAATGCCGTATAAGAAAGCAACGACAAAAAAGGGCGTTAGGTAGAGGACTGATCCTCCTCTTGTCCTTTGCTGCATGTATATAAAAGCGTCTGAGATATAGAAAAAAATAAATGCTGTAAACGAAATCATCGACACACTATGGCGTTAGGTAGAGGATTTATCCTCCTCTTGTCTTCTATTCATGTTATAAAGTCTTCTGAGAAATAGAGAAATTACAGTACCGTATAAGGAAGCAACGCCACTCTAGGACGTAAGGTAGAGGATTAATCCTCTTGTTACCCTCTACTGCTTGTGTAGAGTGTCGTCTGAAAGATAGAATGATTAATGTCGTATAATCTTAAGAAAGCAACGACGAAAAATAATTTAGGTAGAGTACTGATCCTCCTCTTGTCCTTTGCCGCGTCTGAGAGATGGAAAATTATGAATGCCATATGAGAAATCAACGACACACTCGGACGTTAAGTAGAGAATTCATCCTCGTCATTTCCTCTGCTGCGTGTGTATAAAGTCGTCTGAAAGATAGAAAAATGAATGCGGTATAAGAAAGCAACGCAAGACTATTACATAAGGTAGAGGATTAATCTCCCCTCTTTCATCTACTGTGTGTGTATTAGGTCGTCTGAGAGACTGGAAACTAGAATGCAGTATAAAAAAGCAATGCCAGGCGTTAGCCAAATACTTGATCACCCTTTTGTCCTCTGCTGCGCGTGTATAAGGTCGTCTGATTGAGATAAAAATTGAATGCCTCATAAGAAAGCAACGCCAATCGAGATTTGATCTTGTCCTCTGCTCGGTGTGTATAAAGTCGTCTGAGAGATAAGGAATATTGAATGCAGTATAAGAAAGCAACGCCGGACTAAGACGTTAGGTAGAGCATTAATCCTCTTCTGGTCCTCTGCTGCTTGTGTATAGTCATCTGAGAGATAGTAAAATTAAATGTTTTATAAGAAAACACCATAAGTCTAGGCCGTCAGGCAGATGATTGATTCTCCTCTTGTCCTTCGCTGCGTTTCATTAAAGTCCTCTGATAGATAAACTGGCTGTTGTATAAGACAGCAACGCCAGACTAGGACATAAGATAGGGGGTTACCCCTCCACTTGTCCTCTGCTGGGTGTATAAAGTCGTCTGGGAGATAGAATCTATGAATTCAGTATAAGAAACGCCTCGTTTCTTATACAGAATTCTTGTTTTCTAAGGAAATTGGATGCCTGTATACGAACGCAACGCCAGACTTGGACGTTATGCAGAAGATTTTTCCTTGCCCTGTCCTCTGCTGCCTGTGTAAACAGTCGTCTGAAAGATACAAAATATGAATGCAGTATTAGAAAGCAACGCCAACTTAGGACGTAGGAAGAGGATTAATCCTCTTCTTTTCCTCAGCTGCGTGTGTTTTAAGTCGTCTGAGAAAAAGGAAAAATAAATACTATATAAGAAAGCAACGCCGGACTAGGGCGTTACGTAGATTATTCTTTCTACTCTTGTCCTCTGTTGCGTGTGTATAAAGTCGTCTGTGAGGTAGATGAATTAAATTCCGTTTAAGAAGAAAACGCCAGTTTAGGACGTTAAGTAGACGGTATCTCTCTGTCCTCTGCTGCGTGTGTTTAAAATCGTCTGAGAGATAAATTGAATGCCGTCTAAGAAAGAAAAGCCAGACTTGGACGTTAGGTGAAGTATAGATCCTCATCGCATCGTTCAAAACGTTCATTCCAGTGAGTAAAACAGTGCGAAACATAGGAAAAGGCCATATTGTCATATTGCCTAGATTCAGTGACATGGAAATCCTCATACAAAATACAAGCTCTGGCTCCTATTAAATAGACTTTTTTTTGAAGAAGAAGAAGAAAAAGGCAAAACAAAAACAAACAAACAAGCAAACAGATTTTATTGTTAATAAATAGAGGCTATTTATATATCGGGAATATGACTGTTATTTCATCCATCGTGTAAAGCAATAAAAAGTTTATGTTTCATCAGTGGCAAACGCGAGGTTTTATCAGACACTGTGCACGTTTTGGATAACAAAGGATACAAAGTGTCTTCATGTGGACAACGGAGCTCATCACGCTGTTTGCACGCTGCAGCCTAATCAAAACCTACTTCTGTATTTTAGTGACGGGGATAGACCTTGGGAATACATGTTCAACCACACCAGAATGCACGGCAGGCAACGGTGGGGCAGGCAGTATTTGCTCAACAAACTGCGTCTGTGACAGTAATACAAATTATGTTTCAAATGGCGGAACGTGCAAAAAAGGTAAGCTGTTTCGATTTAGTTGAGTTATACATACAGAATAATGACAATGAGCAACGACTCTACTGGCCCTGGTAGCTTTAAGTTGTTTGTGGTTTTCTTGTGTTCTGGCTACAGGTTGCTATTGAGCTCTTTGCGTTGTCTTATCAAACTGTTTATGATTCTATGTATTTGACTGTAATGTTTTTAAGATGACGTAGACCTCTGTGAGGACTGATTATATGTTTGTAATTTGGAGCTGCTTTAGAATTAAAGGCGATGTTTTGCGCGAGTGAAACGGGTTTAATCTCCTCCCGCACCCCTACCCCCGCACCTTCACCCATCCCCCCACCACCACGGCACCATCATCACAAAATATCTTTTCTACTGACCGTTCCAAGATGTTTCCTATGTTATAATTCTTTATCTGTGCGTAGGTGGTTTCATATCTGGCGTTTCATTACGAAAACACGCCTATTCAACAATATTGAAAAATTCACTAGCAAAACACTGAAAGTTTTCAGATAAAATTTCTGATTTTTTTTTACATTTCAGCCCAAAACATAGATTGTGGGTATTCATTAGAACAGCCTCGCCGAGGCGGTTCTATCGAGTACCCACAATCTATGTTTTTGAGTAGAAATAAGAAAAATAACGTATACCCCCGTAAACCCCAGTTTTACTATATAAAAGTGAGGTTTAAGGGGGTCAAAATTATAAAGGTTTGTTTCGAGATGGTTTTGTCTACGTTTTTTTCCCACCGCTCCTTCGTTTGATGCCTCGTATCACGAAAACATGCCTATATAATTTTGACCCCCTTAAACCCTACTTTTATATAGTAAAACTGGGGTTTACAGGGGTATACACTATTTTTCTTATTTCTGCTGGAAACAGAGATTGTAGGTACGCGTTGAGGCGGTTCTAACGAGTACCCACAATCCCTGTTTTGAGCAGAAATAAGAAAAATAACAGAACTTTTTATCGGAAAATTTTCAGTGTTTTGGCGGTGAAATTTTCTACATATTTGAATTGGCGGTTTTCGTAATGGGAGTGTTGTGCTTCGTGATCGTCACATTTTTCTGCGTATTTTCGTTTATATGTTTTGCCGAATTCATTTACTTTCAAAATAGACAATTCTGTCAAAATTGCTTTTCCTCCACTCTTGTTAGCCATCAGGAAAACATGCCTATAAAATTTGATTTCCTTAAACCCCACTTTAGATAGTAATACTGGGCTTTACAGGGGTATACATTTTTTTCTTAAGAAAACATAGATTGTGGGTACTCGTTAGAACCGCCTTGCTGTGGCGGTGCTAACGAGTACCTACAATCTATGTATTGAGCAGATATATGAAGAATATCAGAATTATTTATCTGCAAGTTTTCCTTTTTGGCTGCAAAATTTACAATATATTTAAATAGGCGTGTTTTCATAATGGCGGGAGCACATTATATCTTACTTTAGTACACTTTTTAAGTAGAGACATGGGGATGCAGGATAGCAAGCCCGAAGTCACAAATATTGTCTTGTCGCCCTTATACAAAATGGTGAAATATACAAGGCGTATCCAGTTTACACACAGGAAACTAATGTTAAAATTATTGTTAAAATGTAAAATAAATATGTATATTTATCACAGTGTTGGTTTACTTTTCCTGCTATATTTTCCATATTACAGAAAATATACGAAGCAAATATCCATGAAAAGCCAAAATCCGAAAGCACCGAAAAAAGAAATGAGGAGCAGACGATAATGATAATGATAATAGTAATAATAATAATAAAGAATAAAACATACACAATAGTGCAATAATCATGATTTATAAGAGGGTCACGGAAGATGCCTTTTTGGCCAGAACTTAGTTTGGTCTACACTCTTTGACTCTTCAGCTATTTTCATTTGGTAGCGATGAAGCTTTGTTGGTCAGAGGTAGCTAGTTTGACTTTGAAATTTCGACTCTTGAGATATTTTCATTGTGTGTGTGTGTGTGTGTGTGTGCGTGTGTGTGTGTGTGTTGCTTACAAGGGTCATTACGTTTAGAAAATATTTTGTACGTATTTCATCACGAAAACATGCCTATATAATGTTGACCCCCCTTAAACCCCACTTTTATATAGTAAAACTGGGGTTTACAGGGGTATACATTATTTTTTTCTTATTTGTGCTCAAAATCATAGATTGTGGTACTCATTAGAACCGCCTCGTCGAGGCGGTTCTAACGAGTACCCACAATCTATGTTTTGAGCAGAAATATGAAAAATAACAGAATTTTTATCTGAAAACGTTCATTTTTTGATGGTAAAATTTTCAATATATTTGAATAGGCGTTTTTTCGTAATGTACTAAAATCGATGTTTGTACCATATGTCGGCACTATTAAAATGTCTCTCCGTACTTCAATATAGGGTAATTTTGAACAGCTGATCTCTTTGGATCATTGAGTTCATGCCGTGATATTTGAAAATTTCTGCGAGGGTCACTGATATCGTACTGGCCAAAACAAGCTGATCTTGTTCAGAAACTCAGACAATAACTGGTTAATTTCACTTTTGCGTATGTTGATGCCTCAAAAAAGGTCATTCCCCGTTTGTTTGTTTGTTGTTTATATATATATATATTTGTGTGTGTGTGTGTGTGTGTGCGTGTGTGTGTGTGTGTGTGTGTGTGTGTGTGTGTTTGGGGTGGGGGAGAGGTGGGGTTTCTTGTTTTCACTGCCAATAAGGGTCATTCAATATAAATCTTTGTTCCCGTTAAACGTGTATTCAGTCACCTTTAGTTAATAATGTTAAAAAGTGCCTTTATTCCTCCTTAGACTGTGGAAACCGCACCGAGTCAGCAGGTTATACACTAGCTGCCACTCCCGGGTCCACCGTAGAGGGTGCTACAGCGACAGTACAGTGTGCAACAGGATATACAGGAACTGCTGCAAGTATAACATGCCAGTCTAGTGGTTCTTGGACGGCCTTTTCGGGATGTACAGCTTCAGGTAAAAGTACAAATTACGAAAGCACGCCTATTCAAATATATTGAAAATCTCACCACCAAAAACTGAAAGTTTACAGATAAAAATTTTAATATTTTCAAATATCTGCTCAAAACATAGATTGTGGATACTCGGTTCTAACGAGTACCACAATCTATGTTTTTGAGCAGACATAAAAATAATGTGTACCCCTGTAAACCCTAGTTTTACTATATAACAGTGGGGTTTCATGGGGTCAAAATTATATAGGTATGTTATAGGTATGTTTTCGTGATGAGAAGCATTTTGCTCATTACATTATTAAATATATGTAATGTGCCACCACCGGCATATTCCCCTACAATATGAATATACTGGTCTACACTATTAGGCCAATTTTCAAAATTTAATTCCAGCTAATTTCAATTCATTAACTACTTCTTGTGGGTTTACTGCACAAATCATTTTTATGTGCTAAGTAGTCATGGGTTAAATAGCTCTTAATAAGAGGATATCAAGATATATGAGCCAGTGCAAAACTAACCAAATAGCATGTGTGCCCAGAGAAGACTCAGATAAGCCTGGGTATCCGCGCAGTCTGATCGGAGTCTTCGCTATGCGCTTAATAGGTAGCTAAGGACCCAAGCTTTCGTCATGCAGACAGCGACGAGTCTGATCTGAGTCCTTGCTGGGTGCACATGGCATTTTCTTGGTCTTGTCATGCGCTGGTTGATATATATTTGTCTTATTTTATCAAAACATAAGATGTTTATACGAGGGTGGATCAAAAAATACGTGAACTTTCGTTACAGTAATTTTGTTTTTACAGATAATGAGATCAAATATACATAGTAATTATATATCGGCATTTTTCTATATGTCTGTTAACTTTGGGTACGATAGGTCCAGTGGGTCTCCAATAGCAACCATTCTTAAATGGTTAGTGTAGTGGTACCGGCGCACGGTAACGACGTCAAGATGACGTTTCGACGTTGACTACTTACGTTGCAAGTCAGCGCTTTTCAAAGTACTCGCCTCTACACTCAACACACTTCCTGTGTCGCTCCACCCACTTGATAACACCTTCTGATACCACGCTGAGTCGAACTGACGAATGATGCCATGTGTTGAGTATGTAAGCTCCTCCAGCGACGTAAATCTTCGTCCCTTGAGCTGTGCTTTAATTTCCGGGAAAACGGCAAAGTCCATGGGAGCCAGGTCCGGGGAATAAGGGCTGTGGTCGATAGTCTTTAATCCCATCAGGTCGAGTTCAAGCCGGGTGGTGTCCGCCCTGTGTGCCGGGGCATTATCTTGGTGAAGAATATATCTCTCGATCGGAATGCCGGGCCTCTTCTTCTGCAGTGCGTGTATCAGGTCACGTCTGAGAACCTGAAAAACATGAAATCGAATACCCAGATTTATTCATTTGAAAACAAACCTGCCGGCCTTGAAAAGAAGAACATTTATTAGAAATGTTAAATGTTTTAATTATAGTTCATTTGTTAATAAAAATAGTAAGGAAAATGTTTTTTACCTTAGAATAGTAGTCGGCATTCACCGTCTGGTCCTTAGGCACGGAATGGCACAGCAGCATACCCCGTCTGTCCATAAACATGATAAACATGTACTTCCCTCCGGACCGGCTGACCCTGGCCTTCTGTGGGGGTGGGGATGAATTTCTCTTCCACACAGAGGACTGCTGCTTCATCTCTGGGTCGTAAAACCAGAGCCACGTCTCGTCTGTAGTTATAATTCTGTCGAGGAAAGCGTCTCCGTGCCTCTCATACTGCCGTAGGAAAGACAGAGAATCTTGAACACGTCGTTCCTTTTCTGCATTTTTTAGTAATCTCGGCACCCAGCGCGCATGAACCTTTGACATCTTCAGCTGGTTTCTCAAAATCGAGTGGACGCTGCCATAACTAACGCCTACTTTTGTTGAAATGCCACTTACAGTCAATCTACGGTCCTCCTCGATAAGGCTCTTCACTGCCACTACTGTCCCAGCGTTCACGATTCGTTTCCGTCCTCTCCCAGTGTCGTCTTTTAGAGACTCCCTACCCTCCGAAAATCTTTTATGCCACTAAAAAACAAGAGATCTGCTTACATTTGAAGATCGATTAGCATCCTTCATCATTTTCATCGTCTCTGTTGGTGTTTTTCCTAGGTCCACACAAAACTTTATTATTGCACGGGTCTCTTCCTGCGCCGGTGCCGCCATTTTGACCTTACGATTTCCACGTACGCCTTAAGTTTACTGGCTGTATATTCTAAAGTACCCAACGGATGACGCTCAAATTTGCAACGACGTTAAATATGACGTCAACACATAAGCAGACGACGTTTAGTATAGTTTGGCGCTAATTTAGGGAGTCAAGAGAGATATTAACACTACGCAGTGCAGTCAAGAAATGGGTTGCGCCGGGGGTACCTACCCAGGACTATTAAAACTTGAATTTTGTTAAACACAAGTATAATACATCAATGTAAACCCTATGATCCTTTTAACATTTAATTGTTTAATACGTGTGCAAAATTTTATCGATTTACGTTGAGTAGTTTTAAAGTTATAATAAAAGTCCACGTATTTTTTGATACACCCTCGTACATATTAAAAGCACAGCGTTTGCTGGATGTACAGTTTCAGGAGCATGCATTAGTACAGAAGTATTTTGCTATTTGTATGGATAAGCGTTTGAATATGTCACCGAATGGTATTCTTATCAGCATGCAAACCATATTGATATAGGTACTTTGTAGTGTATAGACATAGCTTAACTGGGATCAACAGTGGTCCATTTACTAATGATTTTATTGCTCCTACCTGGGAGCTATGCAAGAAAGATCAAAGGCCTACCATAAGGAGGTGAGTGTGATGTTCCAGCAGGGCGTGGTAAAAAAAACATTCTGAAGGGTAATAAATATTTTGGAGGGGATATTACTAAGGTTAGCTAATCGGAGCTAAAACATAATCGATTATCAGTGCTGCCATTGTGATTGATAATCGATTAGTAATCACTGAAGATTTGATAATAATTTTGCCTATCTGACTGAGCATGACTCTTACCATATGTCATATTTTACTGTATGCATTTGGTCAGACAGGCGTGAGTAAACAGTGTAGACCCAGATGAGACACCGCAAACACGGCGTCTCATCAGGGTCTATACGTTTTTGCCACTCAGCCAGCTATTTAAGACACTAAAGTGGATAGTAAATTGTCCTTGTTTAAATTTTAGATTAATATGGTAAAGTGTTGAGGTGTCTGAATACTAAGGGTAAATACGGTAAAGTAACAGACAAATCAAATGATCGATTATTAGCGAATCTGTAAAGAAAATCATTTTTGCGGTATTTATCGATCAATTAATCGATTATCCGATTAATCGCGCCAGCCTTAGATCATATTACCCATGGATCAGATAAATAAGCTTGTACATATATGTACTAAATTTCCCTACTGGGCCTTTACCAGTCTATCGTTTATTGACAGTATACCAGTTGTTTTATTTGTGTCTTATCAGTGATAATAGTAATGGCCAAGACTTCTCTTAATTTTATGCCTTTAACTGTTTAGGCAATGGTTGTGTAAGCTTTAATTTAACAGAATAAGGCTCTTCGTTACTTTTGCTAAGCGATATGTGAGGCAAGTCAAGCGACACTGTGTCTTCGAACATGCACAAAATGCACATTTATCCTGCGCATGCGCAAAGTCTGATCCGAGCAGTTGCTGTCCTTTGATACATTCTATAGTGCCAAATAATTCTGTTTACTCTGTTAGCGGACAGCGAAGTCCCTGATCGGACTACGTGTCCGCGCAATCTGATCTGAGCCTTCGCTGTCCGTACAAGTTTAATAGCATACTTTCGGTCATACAGCAGTTTACTCCCTTTGGTCGTTGATTTTTGTATGATGCACACTTTAGTGCTGTCAGTTCATGTCATTTAGCCCATATTCAATGTTTTAGTATTCCGTGGTTATTTTAGTCAATTTCTTTCATGGTTATATCCACATTTCTACTTTATATATATAACACGGGGCAGGACTAGATGAGACCTAAGATGTCAGAATCGGGAGCTCTAATAAATAGAAATCTAAAAGGTTGCCTTTGCAAACAAAGACCACACAACATAACTAAAATCGGAGACTCGGTTTTATTAAGTTTCTTCATATGCAACAATGTAGTTCGCGAGGCTGCATACACCTGGCATCGGCTTAATCAGAATTCGATTTTCAGAGTAATTGATTTTCAAACTAAGACGAATGAGCTTAGTGATGCCATGGGAAATAAAATAGAGCCATTTTCCTGTAAACCACTTCGCTAAGCGTCAAGAATATTGTTTACCCATTAATGCCGAGTGGTCTTTTCTATCTTAACACTTCTCACGCTGAATAAATTAAGATGCCACGCCCACTTCTAATATCCAGCCAATCCGATTACTTGATCTTTTTTTTTTATGAAATTCACATATTCAATGACAAACTTTGCAGATTCAGATCAGTTCAGAAAACAACTGATCTGGATCTACACTGTTTGCTAAGGCAGGGCATGACGTGTTTAGCAAGAGAATGGTTAATGCTTTGGACCTCAGTATTTCCAGTTGTCTGATTGTTTTTATTATTATTATAATGTTATAAAATTTCCGGGTATTAATGCAAACATAGTAGATCCTGATAAATCGCCGCATTCTACGGAATCTGATCTGCATTGTTTGTCAATGTCCCTTTTATGGGACGTGAGGCATAAATGGGTTAAATGTCTGATGTTTTGGACATGATTCGCATTTGTACATGAACAAAATGTATATTAGCCTCAGGGCAGTCTTACATGTACCCGAAGGTGATAAACTGTGATGCATAAGCGATCGTACGTCTACTGTATCATCAACATCTTTCAGAAAGTCTTTTCTGACTGGGTTCTTTACTTGGATGAAGTAAATTTGCACATTTTTTGTCATGATCCGAATGTAATACATCTTGTCATCACGATCTAAGCACTACAGGTTTTATTCTATTCAGTGGTTTTGAAAAATCAAAATAAAAACATCAAACGTTTGCCATGGTGAAATTAGCTGCAAATAATGCAAAAAGCGATAAGCTGGTAGTTTAGATGAAGGTTTTTGTAGAAATAAGTGCTGCGGCAGGGCTGCGTTTAGCAAAGCAAATTTTAGCTCGGACAGTAGAGAGCGTCCGCGAACTATAACTTAAGCTGTCTTTTGGCGCAACCAAATGCCTGCCTATGGAAAAAAAGTTTATGTGTGTCTGTTTGTAACAAATTATTAAACTGTTTGCTGTGATAGTATTATTATTCGATCCTATACAAATGACAGAAAACCTACCACGTATATCAATAGACAGATTCGAACAGGAATACTCCTTGAGAGCTTATAGCACATTCACAAAACTGAAACCTGTAAGGTGTCATGTTTTAGGTCAGCTTTTTTCGGCAAATTAGAACTCATCAGTGACCCTTCGGTTTTTCTATATGCACTGCGACACCCTCAGTTTCTTAGTATTCTCCTTCTTTCTCGGTAGAAACTAGTACTAAGCAATGTGGATAAGGTGTCTTGCCTAAGGACACAACATTTGGTGCTCGCTAGGGTCGAAACAGCTATGGCGCTAACTCACGATCTTGAATCCGACGCTTTACCACTGCATTAAAGCCCTCCTCTAAATTTCGAATATCCCGTATTGGGCAAAATTATTACAGAGGACCAATACGATTAGACGCTGTTGGATCGATTGTTTACATTTTAGGCCATAGTATACAAACGCCAAAATTTCCTTTGGGTAGTTGTCCACGTGATGATCATTGACGGTTATGTATAGCCACTATTCTTGCCGCTGGGACTTCAGAGTGCTGTTGATAAAGGTCTATTTATAAGCCCTGGGCTGGAACTTTTTGAATATAAGCAAATAGTGAAGAGCAAGATCAAACGCCACATAACGCGGCGTTTGCCTTGTTTGCTTAAATCACATGAAGTTATGGGTTGAAGAAATAGTCTGAGTTCCCGTTCAGGACCGTTTTCCCAGCCAACAGTAAGATAAAATCGACCCACAAATGCTCCTACTGCTCAGTTACTTTATGTAAATATTAAAAAACAGTATATTAAGTATAGCAGCCACGGACTTGGATCAGTATATAAATCGCAACGTCAGAAAACGTACGTTCGACACGTGCGCCCATCGAGGATTCCGATCTTTCAGCGTATTGGCGCTATTTGATCAGAATCCTTGCTCGGCACATTATGGCCAGCCAAGGGTGCAAAGTTTCTTCATGCGGACAAACAACTTTGATCAGAATGAGCAGAATGTCTTCGTTAGGAGCATATGTCAGAAGGTACTTTGTCTCGCTGTGCGGCTCTTTTGTTCTGTCACCGTGGAATGAGCACTATTCTTTGTTTAGATACATGTACTTGTCTCTGTGTGGCTTGTGAAAATATGTTATTGTTTGTCTACTGTATTGCAGCTACGGATTTGGGTAACCCTTGTTCTGCCGACGAACCTTGTACTCTCGGTAATGGAGGAACTGGCAGCATTTGTTCCACTAATTGTGTCTGCGACGAAGCTAATGGTTATGTAAAGGTAGCTGAGACTTGCGAAAAAAGTACGAGATTTGACATATTAACATCCACTTGTATACTACCAATGGAGTATAAGTTTCCATACGTAAAAATATAATTGAAGATACCCAGAAAATGCCACAATTACATAGAACAGCCCTCCCGAGGCACCGCACGAAGAAGACATGAGAAACAAATACAGATCAACACAAACGCCACATATGAAACCACAGACAAACAAACAAAGACGAGAAGAACCGCTTCGAAACGAAAAACACACACTTGTGCCGGAACGTGAGAAGCCGTACTTTCTGATATATGCATTCAATGAAGTCTCAGATCAGCCTTCGCAGTCGCGCAGTCTGATCATAGTATTTATTGTCTGCATGAAGACACGTTGCTATCTAACATGTGCTGAGATGACGATGATCAGACTGCGCGTCTCAACAGGCTGATCTGAATCTTGCCTTGGCGCACATGTTTAGTGGCGTTGGGGCTCAGTTATTGTCTGATATTGCCAAGGGTTTGTCTGATATTGCCAAGGACTTGTCTGATATTGCCAAGGGTTTGTCTGATATTGCCAAGGGCGTCTGATATTGCCAAGTTTTTTTTCTGATATTGCCAAGGGTTTGTCTGATATTGTCAAGCGGTTGCCTGATATTGCCAAGGGCTTGCCTGATATTGCCAAGGGTTTGTCTGATATTGCCAAGTTCTTGTCTGATATTTCCAAGCGCTTGTCTGATATTGTGATATAGCCAAGAATTTGTCTGATATTGCAAGCGCTTGTCTGATATTGCAAAAGTGCTTCTCTGCTATAGCCAAGGGTATGTCTGATTTTGCAAAAGCTTGTCTGATATTGACAAGCGTTTGTCTGATATTGTCAAGCGCTTATAATGAGTACACTCAACGCATGTTTCCATGGGGAAATAAGAAAGAATTTTTCATCTTAACTCTTCAATTTGTTGCTTCCCTTTTAGCACATAAATAAGTAAACTCGGGAACTGACACAAACAGTTCAACGTCAAGTTCTCAACATCAAAGGGAAAGACAGACAAATATAGTTAAACAGAAAGACCGAGAATTGATTGCAAGCAGAGTTGGAAACCCTTTCCAAAAAAGATGGCAACTCTGTTACCCTAACAAAACACGTACCACAACAGAAGCACGCCTTGGAAACAATGCCTTGGAACAGTCAGGATTACATTACTGGGTGTGGGGTGTGGAAGGAGATGGGGGTGCTTAAGCTAGCTTTGCTGAATCGAGACACTCGCATTCAGCTTCAGTAGTGGTAAAAAATATATATGTATTTGTTTGGAACCTGCATAAACGTGTTTTAATGTGCTTAGAAACAACATTTTTTCCTAATTTCCCACATTATATGGTGTAAACGGCATGACGTACCATCACGAAAACACTCCTATTCAAATATACTGAAAATTTTACCACCAAAAAAACGAATTTTTTTTTAGATAAAAAATTCTGATATTTTTTATATTTCTGCTCAAAACATAAACTGTGGTTACCCTTTAGAACCGCCTCGGGGAGGCATTTCTAACGAGTACCTCAATCTATGTTTTTTGAGCAGAAATAAGCAAAATAATGTATATCCCTGTAAACCACAGTTTTACTTTATAAAAGTGGAGTAAGTGGATCAAAATTATATAGGCGTGTTTTCGTGGTGCTTAGCTGTACATAAGAGATGTATCAAGGTATGGTTTTTTTTCATTTCCCCATGCAAATATAAAAATATCTCTGAAAGCTCCCTAAATATTCGTTTTCTTGAGGTACCAGAAAAATTTCAAAGGGACTTTAAAATGAGTTCGAATCACCCACGATAAACAAAGTCATTGAAGTTTTTTGCTTTATTTTCTTACAGACGGAGGATATAAACTAGGCTTCAGTTACATGAGTATGGCTATTGTAATCACTATCATGCTGCTGAGACGTTTCTAGGCTACCAAGAAAGTACACAGTGCCATACAGACCAAGCAAATAAACTTTTAATTTTTGTCAGACTTTCAACTATTCAAGAAGTAACTGGCTCGGGGGGATGCAAGGATTCAAGCAACGCCGACGATTACATGGTGTCTCAACGCTTTCATCCCTGAGTTTCTGGTTACCTCTTCCAGCTTTGACTTTAGACATATTTATTGTTGCAGAAAGGGTGTCATTCAAAAATCCTATACCGATGACGAAAAGTGTAGATCCTGATGGGACGGCTCGTTACGAGCCGTCTCGTCTTGATCTACACTGTTTGCAAACGTAAAAGTTTTGTCTGCAGGGCTGAAATAGTTATAGAAAAACAAATAATAATAATATTAGTACGACAAGAGTGTATTAAAGGGGAACGCAACCTTAAAAGATATTGTGCTTGAAAGTAAAGAACTTTACAAACAATGAATTTTGACATAATTTTGATCAAAATCGGTGGAAGATTAAGTAAGTTACAGACGATTGAATATTTTAACATTGGTGGTATGGGCGCCGGAATTTCGAATATTTAATGAGGTTTCATAAAAATTAAGATTCGTTCTATAAAGGTAGTAATTCTCATAAAGTTGGTTTATTTTGGGGGCAATGATTGCTTGTCACTAGAATTAAAAGATTATAAAAGTCTGTAGCAAAAGTATTCTTAAAAACACTTTATACTTTGGTTTTGCATAATTACTTTGGGCTGTGTGACGTCCTGAAGCCTACAATATGGCGGCATCCATGACAGCCGTTTTAAATATATTCAAACCACCATAACTTCCTTATTTCTAGGCCGAGCTTGAAAAGTTTTGCATCAAATAATTGGCTTTTTAAGCACTTTACTCCTAGATATACTTACAACTTATATTGCGTTCCCCTTTAAAAGCTCCACATTCCTCAGAAATAGACATTTTATTATCCAAGAAAAGGTTAATGAATAGATATATTAAAAATACAATCATAAAATGCAATTATTTATTCAGGGATACGATAAAAAATCATTTTATTTTCAGTTCAGAAACGAGAGAGTAACTGAAGTTTTACAGGCTGCCAGATGTCACCTTTTATGATAGTATTAATACCATAAATCAATTTATTTAACCTTTCTTGGATAAGAAATGTCTAGTTGTGAGGAATAAGGAACCTTTAAGCTGAGGAATAAGGCGAGAAAATATGAACATCAGTTGAGAAATACGATCGTTATTTGATTTTCAAGATTATGAAAGCCGCCTTTTTGGTGAGTTAATGGTGTCATCATTACGAAAAAACGCTTGTCAAACTATATTGAAAATTTCACCACCAAAAAAACAATAGACAAAAATCGATATTTTACATATTTCTGCTCAAAAACATAAATTGTGGGTACTCGTTAGAACCGCCGCGGTGAGGCGGTTCTAACAAGTACACTCAATCTATGTTTTTGAGCAGAAATAAGAAAAAACTTTTACCCATGTAAACCCCAATTTTACTATTAAAAAAGTGGGTTTAATGGGGTCAAATTTTTATATAGGCAAGTTCTCGTAATGTAGCCACCTAAATAAATATATAGAAATTAATTTAAAATTAATCACATCTGATTCAATATATCTTAGTGCTGTATGCTTGCAAATGTGTTCATTTCTATATCAGATCACAATAGTAGCACATTACTGTCACCAGACATATTTTATTTGCGTCTTACAAAACAAATTAAATATCTCATTAAATATCCAAACTGGCGGCTCTACATGCTCTGTGTTAGAATAGATTTAAATTAACGCTATTTGTTTTCGCCGATTTAAACTAACAAGTATTTCCTTTTTTTTTTTTTTTTTTCACCGATTTCCTATTTTTCATCAATATTTCATTAATATGCCGTAAGGATGTACCAAGCTAGCATTCTGCTTAAAGCTATAACGAACCGTTATCGAGCCGACAAGACACCTATCGGATCGATAACAGCCCGATATAGGTTTAAATAGAATGTCAGCTAGATAGTAACGCTGCCTGTATGTGACTCAGTTGTCTGGTAGCGTTAAAAATCTGAATAGATAGAACTATTTGCAAACAGTGAAGACCCTGATCAGACGCCGCATTCTGCGGCGTCTGATCTGGGTCTGCACTGTTTGCCAATTACCTTTTTAGGGGTCTCCTGACTACAATGGGTTGAATTTAGAAGTAAGCAGCTAAAATCCTAAAACAGCATGAAGATTAAAGACGATCAATCCAAAAGGACTAAAATGTAGAGGGCTGTCTTTGAAGAGTACAAGGCAATCTAGCCTCCTGCCTCCTACTAATAATGAAAAGGCTGAGAACTATGAATCTGTGTATGCATCACGAAAACATGCCTATATAATTCTGACCCCCTTCAACCCCACTTTTATATAGTAAAACTGGGGTTTACAGGGGTATACATTATTTTTCTTAGTTTTGCTCAAAAACATAGATTGTGGGTACTCGTTAGAACCGCCTCTGCCAGGTGGTTCTAACGAGTACCCATAATCTATATTTTGAGCAGAAATATGAAAAATATCAGAGTTTTTTATCTGAAAATTTTCAGTTTTTGGAGATGAAATTTTCTATATATTTGAAACCAATTTAGTCCTCTATGCCATATCATAAAGTGGAAATGTAATTGCCTGTGTGTGGTTCTAGTTATCAGAGTTATGCAAATGACATTCAGAAAATCTTTAATGACTCGGCACTGATGGGCTCGTTAACTGTGGTTGATCCGAGCTCATTTCTGAGTTCCTAGGAAATTCTTCCAAAAGCTCGATAAACTAATATTTAGAGATATTTTTTGGAAACTTTCTTATCCTATGTTGGAGTTGTATGTTTTGTCTACTCATAAGAATCGCCTCTCTGATGCGATACTAATGAGTGTACTCAAAATATAATTATTTAATAGACGATCGAAAAGATACCATTTGACTCCTGATCTAGTGCAGTGCTTAACCCTCAGTGGCTCAAATTACTTATGTCTGAAACAAGTCTTAATGGTCCCAAAGAGCTTCGAGTCACTGAATTTTATTTTACTCTACTGTAGTTGGTGTTGTGCCGTGTGGCGGACGTAAAAAGTCTTCCCGTACATAATCATATAGCAGCTTACATTTTATTTTTTTTTTTTATTTTATTTTATATATTGGTGTGTGTGTGTGTGTGTGTGTGTGTGTGTGTGTGTGTGTGTGTGTGTGTGTGAGGTGGGAATCATTGAGCCCATCCTGGTTATTTTGACAATCGAATACCGCTTAAACCGGCACTAGGGGGCGTATGTAGCCTCAAAAACTACAGTTTGCATATGAAGAGACTCAATCAAACCGAGTCTCTGATTTTCGTGATTTTGCGTGTTCTTTGTTAGCTCACATGAAGCTTTGCTCCAGGTCAGCTTATGCCATGGCCTGTTGTCCGTCCGTCCGTCGTTAGCTTTTCACATTTTTGACATCTCCAGAACTATAGGTTGGATTGAGCTGAAACTTAGTGGGAGGCATTATGGCAACATGGAGATTCAGAATTGCTAAAATCGTTCCGTTTCGATATCCAAGATGGCCGAGGGCGGCCACCTGAAATTCTTCAAACTACATCTTCTCTCAAACCGTAGGTCGGATTGAGGCGAAACTAGATGGGAGGCATCAGAGCGACATAGACATTCAGAATTGATAAAATCGTTACGTTCCGATATCTTAAGTGGTCGCCATGGCGGTCATCTGGAAATACTTCAAACAACATCTCCCTAACTATAAGTCAGATTGGGCCGAAACTTGATTGGAGGCATCAGAGCGACATAGAGATTTAGAATTGCTAAAATCGTTCCATTAAAATATCTAAAATGGATGCCAAGGCGGCCATCTTGAAATTCTTCAAAAGACACCTCCTCCCAAACCGTAAGTCAGATTGAGCTGAAACTTGATGGGAGGCATTGGAGTGACAGAGATTCAGAATTGCTAAATCCGTTCCATTCCGATATCCAAGATGGCCGACACACGGCGGCAATCTTGACATTTTTCAAACAAAATCTCCATCCAAACCAGAAGTTAGATTGAGTTGAAACTTGATGGGAGGCATAGGAGCGACACAGAGATTCAGAATTGCTAAAATAGTTCTGTTCCTATATCCAAGATGGCCACCATGGCAGCCATCGTGAAATTCTTCAAAAGACATCTCCTCCCAAACCGTAAATATGATTGAGCCGAAACTTTATGGGAGGCATTGGAGTAACATATAGATTCTGAGTTGCTAAAATCCGTCCATTCTGATATCCAAGATGGTCGCCATGATGGCGGCAATCTTGAAATTCTTTTATCGACAGCTGCTCCCAAACTGTAAATCAGATTAAGCCGAAACTTGATCGGAGGTATTACAGTGACATGGAGATACAATATTATTAAAATATTTCCATTCCGTTATCAAAGATTGCCGCCATGTGGAAAATCTTCAAACAACATCTTCCCCAAAACCGTAAGTTGGATTGAGCCGAAACTTGATGGGAAGCATTGGACCGACACAGAGATTCAGAATTGCTAAAATCGTTCATTCGGCTATCCATAATTGCCGCTTCGGCGGCCATCTTGAAAATCTTGAAAACACATCTGTTCCTGAACCCTAAGTCAGATTGAGCCCAAACTTGAAGGATGACATTAGAGCCACATGGAAGTTTAGAATTGCTAAAATCATTTCACTCTGATATCTAAGATGGTCGGCATGTCGTCCATCTTTAAAATCTTCAAACGATATCTCCTCCCAAACCGTAAGTCAGATTCAGCTAAACTTTATGGGAAGCATCGGGGCAACATAGAGATTCAGAATAGCTTAAATCATTCCGTTCGGATATCCAAGATGACTGCCAAGATGGCCATCTAAAACATCTTCAAACCACGTCAGCTCACGACAGTAAGTCGGATTGAGCATAAACTTGTTGGGAGGCATTAGAATGCCTTGGATTTTGGAATTGCTAAATTCATTCCGTTCCAATCTTCAGATAAAAAACTCTTATATTTTTTCCTATTTCTAATCAAATCATAAATTGTGAGAACTCGTTAGAATGGCCTTATTCTGCTCATTAAGAATTCTTTACAACAGCAAGTTCATTTTAATGGATATATCTTTGGGAACAAATGCTGTCGTTGGAATGAAGGCTCATTGTACCAATCTCACGGATAATAAAATAAATCAAAGCACTGACAGCACTGGTGGATCGATTATCATTGACTGTGGGCTGGGAAAATGGTCCTGAACGGGGATTTAAAGCCGGCCTCGGTGGCTCAATTGGATGCGCCGTCCGACTGGAGACCAGGAGGTCGCGGGTTCAACCCCCGCCGAGATCGGCAACATTCTTTCGTGGAGATTGATCATGAAATATTATCTACGGTCATTCTCTCCCTTCCGCTGATTCAAGAAGGGCAGTTGTTAGTTTCTGGCGAAAGAATGTGCACAATACTGGTTAAACGCTTAGAGGAATAAGCCTGCCCAGTAAACGTGTGGTTAGGTAAACTGACCACGCTCGACATGACCCCATTGGGTTGACTGGGCCGTGAAATATCAACACAAACACACAAACGGGGATTTAAGACTGTTCATTACGAAAACACGCCTATTCAACTATATAGAAAAATTCACCTCCAAAAGCTGATAATTTTCAGATAAAAACTCTGATATTTTTCATATTTATGGCAAAACATAAATTGTGTGTACTCATTAGAACCGCCTCGGCGAGGCGGTTCTAACGAGTACTCACAATCTATGGTCTTGAGCAGAAATAAGAAAAATAATGTATACCCCTGTAAACTCCAATTTTACTTTATAAAATGGGGTTTAAGGGGGTCAAAATTTATATAGGCATGTTTTCGTGATGTTATTTTATTCTTAACTTCCAGTAATTAAAGCAAGCAGTGCAGACCTTGATCAGACGCCGCGTTCTGGGGCGTCTGATATGGGTCTTCACTTTGCGCAAATGTCCCAGGACAAGCCCAATCCAGGTTTTACAGGTTGGTCTCTCTAACGCGTGATCTGATTCCATTGGTCAATAATAATCACGTGGATAATAACCTAAAGGAATTTTTGGTGTATGTATATTTTGGGTCGACTGTTTTTGGTCTAACAGTCGACCCAAAGACCTGTACTTTGATGCTACCTTTGATAAATGGGATATATCAGGAATTTGATTGTGGATATAAGATATTGGAATACGCTTTAACAAGAAATGATTCCCTTATATACAAACAATCTTTGATACTATCATATCCATATGTTTCCCACAACTGGAGACTGCATCGAATATCTTTTTCTTCTTGTTTTAATCCAATGTATATAATGAGTATTTGGTGTTGAAATTCAACTGGTTTATTTATATACGGACCTCAAAAAGAAAAGCAACACTTCTGAACATCAATACTTCTTTTTCCAATTACTCAGGCAGTTGTGTATTTAATACTTATTGAAATAGCTATAATATTTGTTTAGTTGCGATTAAAATTTATCTAAACGTGTGGGTCCTTAATTTGTCCTATTTACAATTTAAAGTAAGGAATAAACAATCCAAATATAAAATCTTATGGTTTATTAGTTTTATTTTCACTTGCCAATTAGCAGTGTTGCGTTTCTTTTCTGTGTCAGTATATCATTTGACAAAATTAATGCACATTTTCCAACGCATGTTTGTTTATGTTTTGAATTGGTTGGTACATGTATAATGGTGCGATTCCGCTTATAGTATAACCTTAATATTAATAATAAGAGTCACAACGTCAGAAAACGTCACTGCGAAAACACTTCTATTCAAATATATATAAAATACTTCACAACCAAAAACCGAAAGTTTTCAGATAAAAATTCTGGTATTGTTCATATTTATGCTGAAAACATAGAATGTGGGTACTCGTTAGAACCGCCTCGACGAGGCGGTTCTACGTTAGAACCGCCTCGACGAGGCGGATCTAACGAGTACCCACAACCTATATTTTTGAGCAGAAATAATAAGATAATATATACCCCTGTAAACCCCAGTTTTACTATATAAAAGTAGGGTTTGAGGGGGTCAAAATTATATAGGTATGCTTTCGTGATGACCTTCCGCCATTTGCGCCAAGAGAAGAGTCAGACCAGCCTAGGCATTTGCATAGTCTGATCAGAATCTCCACTTGGCGAACTCGGGATAGTCCAGGATGTAACGATTCTTCATGCGGATAACTTAGACTTTTACAAGACTGATGCGCAGGATGACGAGTTTTGTTGGGCGCATGTCTGCGATGGTACATTTTTCTGAAGTAGAGGCTCATAAATATAATAATACACCACGACCTCTTTATAACACTATTGTTGGGGTCCACAGCATAAACCGTGTTAGTTAAACAACCGTGTTATATCCAAACAAAAAAGTATAGATTATATTGAAAAATGACCATTTATGGTCATTTTTCAATATAATCTATACATTTTTGGGATCCATCTTTGAACCGTGCTATATCCAAAACCATGTTATAACGAACCGTGTTATAAAGAGGTTGAAGTGTAATAAGGTGTGAATTAACATTTTAAAGATAAAATACGTGTGTGACAGAGTGTTTGTTGTTCGTTACTTGACCCCTTTTTACCACCTGTGGATAACATTAGTCAGTTAACTCCGTTGAATACTCTCTGTAAACAAATAGGTCCAATTCATTGGATTCCTTTGCTTTTGTTTAATACTTAGAAGCAAATTAAGTGCAGTTTCCTTGTCCATAAATATGTCAATGTGAATGTGAAAAAAAACATAATTAAAAGTCAGATAAATTCCACACAGCATAAATGACGAAAACAGAGGATTCGAATTTAAAGGACATAATTAATATCTGGTCTATCTTGCACTAGACATGTCAAGGGAGATAATAGAAAAGATGTTGCTTTCTCTCATTACGTAATGATAATTCTATAGTTCTGTTGTTGAAGGACTTACGTTAGCGTATTTATGCTACATAGATAACGGTCAGCTATAGATTTATAAAGAATGCTTACTGGGCTGTGTGTACAAAGTAGTGTCGTCTCATCAAGGCGATTGTTTTGTTTGTGTTGAGGTTTTACGGCTCAGTCAGCCCGCTGGGGGTCATGTCAAGCGCGGTCAGTTTACCTAACCGCACTTTTAGTGGACAGGCTTAGTCCTCTTAGCGGTTAACCTGTATTGTGCACATTCTTTCGCCAGAAACTGACAACCGCCCTTCTTGAATCAGCGGAAGGGAGAGAATGACCCTTGAAAATATTTCATGATCATATCTCCACGAAAGAATGTTGCCGGCACGGCAGGGGTCAAACCCGCAATCTCCAGATCACTAGTCGGACGCGCATCCAACTGAGCCAGCGAGGGCGGCTCAAGGCGGTTGTAATGAATACATTTAATATACAGTTAGTTTACTGAAGATCGAAAAGACATCCACAAATAACTGACTTAGCGCTATGACTAACCCTCAGTGGATCGAACTACCCGTAAACTTGCCTCTATAATTTTGACCCCCTTAAACCCCACTTTCGTATAGTAAAACTGGGGTTTACACGGGTAAACATTGTTTTTTTCTTATTTTTGCTCAAAAGCATAGATTGTGGGGTCATTAGAACCGCCTCGGCGAGGCGGTTCTAACGAGTTCCCACCTCAATGAGGCGGTTCTAACGAGTTCCCACAATCTATAATTTGAGCAGAAATATGAAAAAATGTCAGATTGTTTTATCTGAAAATTTTCAGTTTTCGGAGGTGAAGTTTTCTATATACTTGAGTAGGCGTATTTTCGTAATGAAGTTGCATGGACCCAAATATGTTTCAGCCATTGCAGTTCGATGTTTATGAATCTAAAAGGATGGGTGCTTAAATGTAGACCATGATCAGACGCTGCATTATGCGACTTCTAATCTGCATTTAAACTACTTGGTAGCCCTGTCTGTCCGAGTATTTTACATTACGAAAATACTATTGAAATAAACTGAAATTTTTACCGTCAAAAAATGAAAACTTTCAGATAAAAAAATCTGATATTTTTCATCTTTCTGCTCAAAGCATTGAATGTGGGTACTCGTTAGAACCGCATCGCCGAAGCGGTTCTAACGAGAACCCACAATGTATGTTTTTGAGCAGAAATAAGAAAAAAATAATGTATACCCCTGTAAATCCCAGTTTAAAAGTGGGGTTAAATGGGGTCAAAATTATATTGGTATGTTTTAGTGATGAGGATAACTACGGCACCAGAAAGGGTTTCTGTAGGAATATATGTCCGTGTAATGAGTCAAAACGACCTGGATTCTGTAGGAATATATGTCCGTATAATGAGTCGCAACGTCCGGGATGCTGTAGGAATATCTGTAGGAATATATGATTCTGTAGGAATATATGACCGTATAATGAGTCGCAACGGCCGGGATTCTGTAGGAACATATGTTCGTATAGAGTCGCAACGTCCGGGATTCTGTAGGAATATATGTTCGTATAGAGTCGCAACGTCCGGGATTCTGTAGGAATATATGTTCGTATAATGAGTCGCAACGTCCGGGATTCTGTAGGAATATATGTCCGTATAATGAGTCGCAACGTCCGGGATTCTGTAGGAATATATGTTCGTATAATGAGTCGCAACGTCCGGGATTCTGTAGGAATATATGTTCGTATAAAGAGTCGCAACGTCCGGGATTCTGTTGGAATATATGTTCGTATAATGAGTCGCAACGTCCAGGATTCTGTAGGAATATATGTTCGTATAATGAGTCGCAACGTCCGGGATTCTGTAGGAATATATGTTCGTATAATGAGTTGCAACGCCCGAAAACGTACCTTTGGATAGACAAATCACGTTTGACCCTGATTTCATATGGAATATTCAGGGGATAACTGCATTCAAATTTGTCATTTTGGGAGGTCAATCGGCGGTTTGACGGTTGGAAATTTCCTTTGATGGCGATGCGTCAGCGGAGCCAAAAAATGTTATTTGCGACAGTAAAACCACCGATTTACCTCCCCAAATGACAAATTTGAATGTAGTTATCCCCATTCTAATGCATTTATTCATTTTTTTCTGTTGAAAATATGTACTAATTGCACTGCTGTGAGCTGCGTAAAACCAAATGCCAGCCAATGAGAAGGACGTTACGTGATGACGTCGGATTTCCGACAGTATAGCGCAGAATATAGGCGGTTCTAACGAGTACCCACAATCTATGTTTTGAGCAGAAATATGAAAAATATCAGATTTTTTTATCTGAAAAATTGCCATTTTTTGGTGGTAAAATTTTCAATATATTTGAATAGGCGTGTTTTCATAATGTGGACAGACAAGACAAATGCTCATAGCGGTACTAAATTGTGATTGTTGCCCAATGATAAAGCTGGGCAACATTCGAACCCAGTGAATCTAAATTCTACGAATGGGCATTAACACCAGAGACATTATTTTTAAACGTCCGTCGGTTTATACATTTACTACAGGAAATTATATAACCTTGTCCCGTGAACCGAGTCTTCTGGTACCCAGCTGAATTATGATAAATAGAAAATGGAAAAAAGAGGTCACAAGTCACCGGTTATAGTTATACCTATGTAGGTATAAACTGATAAATGTTCATCGACCATTATGTCAGAGACAATCACCCCAGCTGGTTCCTTCTTTGTCTTCACATTTCTAGCCGTATTTGAGTATCGGAATTTCGTCGCGCGCGCTATCCAAGGGAAACCATTCAATCTCGCGCAATGTTATTACTGTTGAGAGAGTTGCGCCCCTGGTAACTACCGACGCTAGCTTACAATATTGGCCAAAAATCGGCGATTTTGTTAAAGTTTTATTTCGCCGGCCACATGAAATTGGCAGAGTTATCGATGCATACAGGCCACACCCAAAATATGTGCAAAATTACAAAGTAAAGCTTAATATATCAGGTGGAATAGTAGAGAAATTCAGGCATGTGCTGTCGGAAATTACATATCCAGAGCCTATTCAAGACGTTGCTGCATCCTATCCGCGGACTCCTGATTACACCCTTTATTCTGGGGTCCATGTCTGCTGGTCTGAACATTCTGATTCGTCATTCGTTTACGGATTTATGAGTTGGATTACGGCTTAGGTACCATGACCGCAACTACTTGTTACTGACTTATATCGCCGGCCACGGTGGCTCAGTTGGATGCGCCGTCCGACTGGAGACCAGGAGGTCGCCGGTTCAACCCCCGCCGACGTCGGCAACATTCTTTCGTGGAGATTGATCATGAACTATTTTCTACAGTCATTCTCTCCCTTCCGCTGATTCAAGAAGGGCAGTTGTCAGTTTCTGGCGAAAGTATGTGCAAAATGCTGGTTAACCGCTTAGAAGACTAAACCTGCCCAGTAAACGTGTGGTTAGGTAAACTGACCGCGCTCGGCATGACCCCATTGGGTTGAGTGGGCCGTAAAACCTCCACACAACTAAAACAGACTTATATCAACATCCCAGTAAGCATTCTTTATAAATCTACAGCGGGCCGTTGTCGGCCCGTCAGAATAGCTGACGGGCCGATAACGGCCCGCTGTAGATTTATAAAGAATGCTAGCTTGGATGATTAGGCTTCGACTGAAGGGCCAAAAGATTTATTGAATAACAGTTTTGACACTGTTTTGCTGAGTATCGACTTAAAACAACTGCTTGGTCAACAACTACAAGAACCAGTCACGGATGTGCCGACGGACCCAGAAATGAAAACTGTTTTGAGATTTTCTAGGCTGTCCGGTAATAATATTGAAATGATATTTCAAAGTAGGACTGAAAAATACCGACAGAGGCACAACATGGGCTACTGCAACATTTTAAGACACAATTTGAATTGCATAACACCCTAATGACTCTTAGCAGATTAAGATAAGAAGTTCTTGGTGACTGACATGCAGGCCACCCTTACAGGTAAGGCCTGACAAAGGGTAATTAGATGAGGTATCAGTTAAATTTTTTATGAAGACAGGGAAACAGATAGGCAAGATAATTCGGTAATAATTTGATTTTTTTTCTTTATACAATAAAATATATCTGGTTATTATTCATTAAAATTGCCTCGCCAAGGCAATTCTAATGAAAACACAAATCATAACATGTTTTATAGAGAAATACAGATACTTATGCATTTATGCTAATTTATCATCGAATGTCATCTTTATATACTTCTTTGGATCAAACACAAAAAAGTGGTAAGATAGATAGATAGATTGATTGATTGATTGATTGATTGATTGATTGATTGATTGATTGGTTGATTGATTGATTACACATTCTAAATTGTATAAAAACTTTCTGAAATTCTCCATAATGTGGTGTGTTAATGAAGTTAAAATATTTAAGCCTGAGGCAGCTGTAGTGTAGGGCCCAACATAGGAAGACTTAACATCACCTCATGATCACTTAGAGAAGATACGCCTTTGATGTGTGCTCTGTTATCAGGATTGTATATTGGGGCTGATCATGAGAGAGAAAAAATGTGTTAGAAAATGTTCGCAAAAATTAAAGATTGAATGTCTGAAACACAAACCTTCCACCCCCCCACCCCCCACACACACACATAATACACAAGACAAATATATATATATATATATATATATATATATATATATATATATATATATATATATATATATATATATATATATATATATATATATATATGTCTTGTGTATTATGTGTGGGTAGACGCTGTGTGTGTATGTCTGTGTGTGGGTGTGGGTGAAAGGTTTGTTTATCAGACATTCCATTTTTGTGAACATTTTCTAACCCTAAAAGAGACGTTTTTTCTTATATATATATATATATATATATATATATATATATATATATATATATATATACATATACATATATATATATATATATATATATATATATATATATATATATATATATATATATATATATATATATATGATATATTTTGAAGCAGTTTGATAGCATGCTCGTATTTATTTTTTTTTCATACTGCTCAGCACCATTCTGTTGTGCCACCAGGCACCATGGTTATGTTTGTTTTTCATGCTCTACTGACTCTATGCTGAAATTATTTTGATACTGATTAGAATAAATAAAGCCATTTATCCAAATGTTTCTTTTTCTCTGTCTAAAGCCTATAAAATCAAAGTTAATGAAATGAAGATAGATTAACAACTTACTACCAATGGCTGGAGAATTGGTGGTGGATTTTTTTCTGCAGCCATTCTCTCCCTACCGCTGATTCATGTAGGGCAGTGGTCAGTTACTGGCAAGACAAAGGAAAAAAAAAAAAAAAAAAAAAACACTAGGAAGTTAATTATTCCGAACCTTTCTCAAATCCACTAGATTTAGCACAGCTGAGTTTTGGTTGTACGCAGCAAGCGCGGCTCGATATAATCCTAATACGTTGAAAGGACCGAAAACTCCTAAATCAAACGAACAAAACAAAAACTACCATTAAAGACTTAAAACTGTATTTTTTTTTATATATTTTTATTTGTGTTCAGCCTAAAAGTCTATACAATCAAGTTGACGAAAGAAAGATAAACTTCTTAAAGATGCAATTTTCATTTTTTTTTTTTTTTTTTTTTTTTTTTTTTTTTTCAGAGTGGCTTGCTGAAAGAGGCTTAAATCCTAATCTTGAATTGAAATTTCTAGAATGGATCAGACAATTTCTGAAATATTTCTATGTAGAAGGCGAGAACCGACAAGGGGAGAATTACTTAAATAGATAGAAGTGAGGCGGTTCTAACGAGTACCCACAATCTATGTTTTGAGCAGAAATAAGAAAAATGATGTATACCCCCGTAAACCCCAGTTTTACTATATAAAAGTGGGGTTTCAGGGGGTCAAAATTATATAGGTGTGTTTTCGTGATGGAAATATGAGCAGTCATTGTTAGATATATATATTCACCTTCATATGAACGTCATCGCTCTTTATCATCACGAAAACATGCCTATATAACTTTGACCTCCATAAACCCCACTTTTGTATAGTAAAACTGGGGTTTACATGGGTCGAGGCGGTTCTAACGAGTACCCACAATCTATGTTTTGAGCAGAAATATGAAAAATATCAAGATTTTTTTATCTGAAAATTTCCATTTTCATGGTGTAAAAATTTTCAGTATATTTGCATAGGCATGTTTTCGTAATGATAATAAAAGACACTGGCTTCTTGACATCTAATCATGTACATGTACTTACAGGCCAAATTAAGAATCGGAAAAGGCAAGGTCTTGATGTTACTGCTAATATCAGAGGTTGATTTAAAATAATGTATTAAAAATCTTTCTTTACAGACTCCTCTGTCAATGCTAGGCATTACGGAAACACGCCTATTCAAATATATTGAAAATTTCACCACCAAAAACTGAAAATTTTCACATAAAAACTCTGATATTATTTTTCATATTTCTGCTCAAAAACATAAACTATGGGTACTCGCTAGAACCGCCTCGGCGAGGCGGTTCTAACGAGTACCAGCAATCTATATTTTGAGCAGAAATAAGAAAAATAATGTATACCCCTGTAAACCCCAGTTTTACTATATAAAAGTGGGGTTTAACGGGGTCAAAATTATATAGGTATGTTTTCGTGATGTAAAGTTTGGTTTGGGCCGACTCTGCATTTTGGGAGGCGGGGTGCCGAAGGTTTAATAACTTATAAAAAGCAGTCATCTCAGTTTAAACTGGATGACAGTAGTTGTAAGTATGTAGCAATGACTAAGCAGATAAAACAAACATAGGAATAGATCAGAGGAATAGATCAGAGGAATAGATCACGAAAACATACCTATATAATTTTGACCCCCTCAAACCCCACTTTTATATAGTAAAACTGGGGTTTACAGGGGTATACATTATTGTTCTTATTTTGCTAAAACAACATAGATTGTGGGTACTCGTTAGAACCGCTTCGGCGAGGCGGTTCTAACTAGTACCCACAATCTATGTTCTGAGCAGAAATATGAAAAATATTAGTTTTTTATCGAAAATTTTCATTGTTTTTAGAGGTGAAATTTTCTGTATATTTGAATAGGTGTGTTTTCGTAATGAGATCAGAGGGATTCAAATAAGAATCCAGGGATGTTAACTTTTCCAGCTGTGGGGAAAGAATGCCCACTAGCTTCATTTGAACTTCATGTCAGTAAATTAAATCCTGACTGTGATGTTTTTTTTGTCAAAATCCCATCTCTAAGGGTGTTGCAAGAGACAATACATGGTATGCTAACAAACCCATTGGTTTCAACTATTTAAGTCACAAAAATCTTAAGGTAGGTTTTTTGCGTGCGCTGCTGGCTTAGCTGTAAGTATATAAATATAACTGGAACCAGTATTGCGGGAAAAAAAAAAAAAAAAAAACGAAAAAAAAAAAAAAAAAAAACAATAAAAAAACGACTTCCTAAATTTATTTTCGTAACTTTACCCTGGATTAGTCTAATATTACAAGAGGCCAATGGACCACGATTCGCTCACCTGAGTAAAACTTTATTATTTGAAGGCATATCTGTAGATGCCATGCAACATTGCCACAGCAGCTAGGACAGAAATTTGACAATGTCATGAAAAGGTCAACGGTCATCCTAGGATCTACATTTGTAAAGTTGGTAGACCTTGCGCCTGCAATTCTATAAACCAAGATTCAGCCTCAAAGCATATTTGGTTCTGGAGAAGAAGACTTTTAAGTTCTTTCACTGTATATGGGCATGGCAGCCATCTTATTCAATAGTGCAAAACATTTTAACAAATTGTTAGTACCACTTTGACAGAGGGGCCCCAGTGAAATCGGGTGAAAAGTGGCATGATGTTTCAGAAAAGAAGACATTTAAAATTTTATACAGTTTTATACAGTCGACTCTCGTTATCTCGAAATACAAGGGACTCTATGAAACACTTCGAGATATCCGTACTTCGACATATGCGGAACTTAGGAAACCAGTTAATCGAACAACCACCGTTAAACTGGCATTTGCGGTAGCAGCTACTACTAGAAAATGTAGGCGGGGCTTATTGATTACTGGTCAGCTGTTTATATGTTTACCTGGGGTCTGCTAGCCTCCTGGCTACAAAATAATGTATGTACTCACTACTGGGTATGAATATGGCAAATAAGATTTAAACTCGTGCCTAACATTCCTGGCTTACATGGGGCACAAATGGTTGTGACTTTTAATAAATTGTACCCAGCAAACAGTGGCATAACAGGGTTCGAGTTTACTATATTTTACTTTGTTTAAAGAAATGGCATTCACAATATATTACATGTTTTAGTGCAATTTCCATTGCTGGAATAAAATTGTAACTGACTACTTAAAATATCTCCCTACATGTATGCAGATTGCATAAGCTCCTATAAATGCCTATTAATAATGGTTTTAACAATTTTCTTTTTGAATCATGGAATAGGAGTGCAATTTTCCCTGAAGGAATCAAAGATATGATAATTTATCTGCTTTTACTGTGACTGCCATCTTACAAGTGGACAGTGTTTGTACTCTACACTCCAGGTTGCTATGTTTACATCACATGACCAAGGTTAAAGGTTATATCTAGTTTGAATTTCTCAGCACTTTCAGGTTATTTTATTCAGCTTGCTCGTTTAATAATCATTTATAACACAGTATTTTAGTGTTAATGTATAAAGTAAAGACATGCCTTCTAGCAAACCAAATTTTGTGTATGAAGGTTTTCTAGTTCTTTTATTTTCATTGATAAAGCTTCTGCAAGTAACAAAATGTAAAAGTCCTGCACCATTTTGAAATAAGCCCCGCCTACATCCTTTTATAGAACAGGTGGGGGTTTAACAGAATGAATCTTTAATTTGACTCCTGCGTTTTATAGATATATTGAAAATATTGTGGAAAAGAGGAGAAATTTCTCCTCTTTTCCACAATATTTTCTTGCCTGTTGGTAGATCTCTGTGTTAAAACAGGGACCAGATTTTCACTTCGAGATAAGCGGTTATTCGAGATAAGCGAGTTCGAGATAACGAGAGTCGACTGTACATGCACAAAGCCCTGGGTCAAGGAAAGATACTGTATCACCAATGCGATAAATTTGTGACTGTTAATAACAAATTTTGCTACTTTTACTACATTTAATCATACATTGTAAGTTTCAGCCATTAGCCCTTAATAAACTTTTAGAAAATGATTTTTCAGCATTTTGTTTGGGGATGTATATTTGACCCTGTCATAAAAAGGTCAAAAGTCATCCTAGGATCATCATCCGAACAAACGTTGTAGACCTTGAGTCCCCAATGTTATATACACAAAGGTTCTGTCTTGACGTTTTCTAAATTCTGGAGAAAGAAGATTTCATTATTATTATTATTATTATTATTATTATTATTATAGGCATGGCGGCCATCTTGTTCAAGGGTGATGAGCCTTTAGAACAAACTGTCAATATCCCTTTGAAAGAAGGCTCCATATGATATCTGGTGAAAATTTTTCAAGTAAAAAAGACGTTGAAAGATTACATGATTTTAAACATATATATAGCTCAGGGGCAAGGGTGTATAACTGCAAGGGGACAAAATTTTCGTTGTAACTGACAAATTTGTAACTTTAATAATACAATGGAAATTTCAGCCATTAATCTTTAGTATATTTCCAGAAAACGATTTTTCAACATTTTCCACATGTAAGAGTGTGGGGATGAAAATTTGACCTTACCATGAAAAGGTCATCCTAGGAGCTTCATTTGAACAAACTTGTTAGACCTTGAGTCTCCGATGCTTCAGCCAAGATTCAGCCTTGAAGCTTTTTTATTGTTCTGGGCCCAGTTGTTCAAAGCTAACGATGTCGTTAGTTAACGATTCGTTAAAATTTACATCGAGTGATACGCAAATATGCTGAAATTTTTTGCTGAAAAAAAATGTGAGTAGCTTTTGCAGTGCAAAAGCTACTCACATTTTTTCAGCAAAAAATATCAGATTATTGTATACTAAATCCGCTAAAACAGTTGACGAAATGACCCTTAACGAGTTCGTTAAGCTAACGACGCTTTGAACAACTGGGCCCAGGGTTCTGGAGAATATTTTTAAGTGTTTCTTTACCATATATGGGCAAGAGCAGCCAACTTCTTTTATGATACAAGATCGTTTGAACAAATTGAAAATACCCCTTTGACAGAAGGCCCAATGTAAAATCTGGCGAAAATTATTCAAGCATTTAAAAATTTTGAAATGTTTAAACATGTAGCCCAGGGGCAAGGGCAGAGACACATATGGGACAAAATTTTGAATGTAGATAAAAGGGTTTACTACTTTAATCACACATTTTAAATTCCATCCATAAGTCTTAAATACATTTTGAGAAACTGATTTTTTTAATATTTTTCCCATACAAATGCATAGGGACGCAAATTCGACCTTGCCATGAGAAGGTCAAATGTCAACCTAGGGTCATTATTTGAACGAACTTGGTAGACCTTGAGTTACCGATGCTATATACCAAGATTTAATCTTGAAGCTTTCTAAGTTTTGGAGAAAAACTTTTCAAGTGTTTCTGTCATATATGGGCATGGAAGCCATCTTGTTTAATGATGCAAAATCATTTGAGCAAATCGATACTACTCTTTTGACAGAAGGCTCAGTGTGAAATCTGGTTAAATTGGTCCAATTGTTTCAGAGAAGAAGGCGTTTTAAGATTACAATATTTTATGCGTGTATTAAGCCCAAGGGCAAGGGCAGATAACACTGGGGTACAAACTTTTAATTGTAACTAAACGGTTTGTTACTTTGAACGTACATATTAATTCAGCTATTAGTCTTTAATACATTTTGAGAAACTGAATTTTCAATATTTTCAACCATACTAGTGCATACGGATGTAAATTACACCTTGCCGTAGTAAGGTCAAATGTCAACCTAAGGTCATCGTTAGAACAAACCTGGCAGATCTTGAGTCCCCAATGCTTTATACCATGATTAAGTCTTGAAGCTTTCTCGGTTCTATGGGTTTTGAAGTGTTTTACCATATATGGGCATGGCGGCCATCTTGTTTTGGGATGAAAACCATTTGAACAACTCGATAATACTCCTTTTACAGGGGGCCCGATTTGAAATCTGGTAAAGTTTAGTCAAGCTGTTTCATAGTAGAGGACGTTTCAAGATCAAGAGATTTTCACATGCTTGTAGCCCAAGGGCAAGGGCAGATAATCCCGAGACAAAGTTTTGATTCTAACTAAAAGGGTTTGCTGCCTCGATCAAACATTGCAAGTTTCAGTCATTAGTCTTTGATACATTTTGAAAACACTTTTCAATACTTTCCCCATACAATTACAAAGGTATTATAATTTGACCTTGCCAAACCAAAAAGATCAAACGTCAGCCTAGGATCACCATTTGGAAAACTTGGTAGACCTTGAGTCCCCTTGCTTTAGATCAAGAGTTAGTCTCAAACCTTTCAAGGTTCTGAAGAAAAGGATGTTTTAGTGTTTTTATGCCATAGAGGCACGACGGCCATCCTGACTAACGGACCGTGACCATTTGTACAAATTTTCAATCGCCTTTCAACAGAAGACACCACATGAAGTTTGAAGAAAATCGGCCAAGGATTTCAGAGGAAAAGACATTCCAAGTGAAGACAGACAGACGACGGACGGCAAGTGATCACAATAGCTCATCAAGGTTTTCTACTCCGTTATGAAGTAGACGCATACTCATTTTCTGTTTGAAAGAAAAAATAAAATAATATCACAGAGTCAATAATTGTTAACAATGATTATAAATTAAAACACCAACAAGTTAAAAGAATGTGAAATATGATCTTTGAATTCAAACACAGTATATAGGCCTAAGCACGAAGAACCCTGCAAAAGGTGACCCATACATAGCAACAAAATTCCGAAATGTCTACACAGTTATGTGACACTTGTCACCAAACACATTTGACTGAGGTAAACATATAATGTTCGCGGTATTCGCGAAGTAGTGAAATCATTAAATTCGATGAAAAAAAATATGGGCCAAGAGCTTCAGAGGAAAATAGTATAGATGTCCAGGAAGAACCGCATCCAAGAACATAGCCTGCCACTTATACCAAGAGAAAGGGTAAACAATCTATGACATTACATAAGCCACATATCACAAAAACATGCCTATATATTTTTACCCCTTAAACCCCTCTTTTATAAAGTAAAAATAGGGTTTAAAAGGTATACATTAATTTTCTCATTTCTGCTCAAAAACATAGATAGTGGGTAACGAGTACCCACAAACTATGTTTTTGAGCAGAAATAAGACGAATATTAGAATATTTTTATCTGATTTTTTTTATATATTTTTGGGTGGTAAAATTTTCAGTATATTTGAATAAGCATGTTTTTGTAATGCACACCCAAGAAATCCAAATCAACCAGCTTCCTCTACCCCAAAGAGAATGATAGCAATGGTAAGCAGGATCCACTAAACACAACGATAAGGCTACAAACATGACTTAAAGGGAAGCATTCACAAAATATAAAGTATGTCTGATGTTCAAGATATTTACAAACTGAACATTTTGTGCAACTATCAAATTCCATCAAGAAATGAGGAAGTGATTGGAGTTTTTAGCTTTTGTAATTGTCAACATAGGCGCCGTCATTTTGAATATTTAATGAGGGACTGAAAAATTCTAAAATGACAATAAATCTTTCTGTTAGACAGAAAACAGTGCAATTTTAGGGACAATAAGTTGCTATCATACCAAAGGAGACATATGCAGAAAGATAGCATTTGATGTTTTTGCATCTATGTGACTTATTCAGTTTATACATATTTAATTAGGAGTAAATAACGTCACATACTCACAACATTTGATGTTTTTGTATCTATGTGACTTATTCAGTTTATACATACTTAAATAGGAGAAAATGGCGTCACAAACTCACAACAATAACTTTCTTCGTTTTCAACCGATTTTAATAAAATGTACACCAAATTTCTCAGCTAATGTAGGTCTTTAACTTTTAACTTTTATCAATTTTGTGAGAGTTTTCTTTTAACATACAAAAGCCCCACAGCAACCATCCACATCGCCACACAAAGTGCAAACAACACCAGGACCACCATCGTAAAAAACACAGTACTAAAGACTACTTCGGAAGGGTTTAAATAGATTTATTCGCGCCCTATCAGGTTCAGATAGTGTAAAAAATCATTACGAAAACATGCCTATTCAAATATATTGAAAATTTTACAACCAAAAAAGGAAAAAAAATCAGATAAAAAATTCTGATATTTTTCACATTTCTGCTCAAAACATAGATTGTGGGTACTCGTTAGAACCGCCTCGGCGAGGCGCGATTCTAACGAGTACCACAATCTATGTTTTTGAGCAGAAATAAAAAAAATAATGTATACCACTGTAAACCCCAGTTTTACTATATAAAATTGGGGTTTAAGGGGGTCAAAATTATATAGGCGTGTTTTCGTGATGACAAATTAATCGTCAAGTTGAATTTGTGGAACATAACAGAAAAGCAGTATAAATCAAATTAAATCGATGGAATGAAATAATGGTGAGGGTTGATGGTGTAATCATCTCTCACACTGGCGCTAAAAGGAACCCCGGATGGCCCTAACAAAGACTTAACAATTAGTTCAACAATCTTAAAATTCGTTTAAATATATGTTGACGGACGTTGGAAGGCAGATGGATAAAGAGCAACCACAAAAGCTCATCCTGACATTATAGCATGTAGGTTTATTACCGTTGCCAGCATAAATGAACCACATCATGACGGGTCACCTTGGGTATCCGCCTAGTCTGTTCAATCTTCGCTGTCCGCATGAAGAAAGCTTGGGTCCTTAGCTACCCATTTAGCGCACAGCGCAGACTGATCACTGGACGGATGTCCAGGCTGATCTGAGTCTTCGCTGGGCGCGCGTCCGTTATGTTCGTTTTGAAGTGAAGTGGCTCATTTATTGACAATCTTATTCTGGTAAAGCGCAAAAGAGATTGTAGCAGACGACATTATTTCTTGTTTTTCTAAAATAATTGCTTGGACAAAATATGACTTGACATTGAGAATCGTCTGCTAAATAAAGTGTCGTCTGTTGTTCATATGATTAGTTGTTGCAGACTGACTTAGGATTCCAGCTAGTAGTCAACATAAATCTATAGCGGGCCGTTATCGGCCCGTCAACTACATAAATCTACAGCGGACCGTTATCGGCCCGTCAGCTACCCTGACCCACTATTAACGGACTACTATACGAGGGCGTGTCAATAAATAAACAGCCTATCCCATTTCCGATGAACCGAGAGGGCCACGATTTTCATGCTTTGTTTCAATATATGTTTTATACATGGGTACAAAATTGCACGCGTATCGAGTCATTCTTTAATAAGATACTGAATGTCAAACATGGCTAGTGATGCAAAGGCATGCTTTTCATCTAAAGTTGAGTACCGTGCTGTAATTCGGTATTTGTATTTAAAAGGTAAAACAGGCAAGTTAGCTGATGTGTATGGGTCTTCTGCACAATTTTATGCTCAGGTTAAAGTCTGGGTAGGGGAATTCAAACGCGGTAGAACGTCTTTACAAGATGAAGCCAGGTCTGGACGCCCACTGGATGCCACCGACGAAGAAATGTGTAAGAAAGTTCGGGATCTGGTATACTCTGATAGGCGAATTCAGGTGGAAGAAATAGCGCAGGCATTAGGCATTTCACACGGTAGCGTTTCAACAATCTTACATGATCGTTTAGGTATGCACAAGCTAACAGCCCGTTGGGTCCCCAAATCCTTTAGCGATGAGCAAATGGCAACCAGAGCATCAGTATGCAGCGCCTTGAAGCGTTTTAGGTCAAAAGATAATTTTCATTTGCGTCTGCTGACTGTAGATGAGACTTGGGTTCATTATTATGAGCCAGAGAATAAAGCTCAGTGGGTAGGGCCTCGGTCTCCGAGGCCAAAGAAGTTCAAGACGCAACCATCTGCTGGCAAGGTGATGGCCACAGTAATTTGGGATGCAAATAGCGTTATTATATGTTGGACCTTTTACCCAACAGAAATACAATAACTGGAATGTACTATGCAAACTCGTTAGACCAGCTGAGAACCGCCATCCGTAAAAAACGCCGAGGTAAACTCTCTAAAAGTGTTTTGCTGCAACAGGACAACGCAAGAGTCCACACTTGCAATGGATGCTGTAGAGCGAAACGGTATTAATTAATACCTGTTCGCCTGACCTAGCTCCTAGCGACTTCTTCCTATTCCCAAACTAAAAAAAGGATATCCGTGGACTTCATTTCCGGTCTGATAAAGAAGTCGTGACAGCAGTTGAGGAGTGGGTCAATGGAAAGGACCCTGACTTTTTCAGTTCTGGGCTGATGGCACTTGAACACCGTTGGTCTAAATGCATCACACTAGAGGGGAATTACATCGAAAAAGAAGAGTAGGATCTCAACCGGAAATAAGTTAGGCTGGTTAATTATTGACTCACCCTCGTAGATTTATGTAGAACGCTTACTGGGATTCCCTTGTATTACATGTATATCAATCGTACGATACTTTTAACGTTTAGCATGCTCGGTAAAACATTTGGCAGATAAAAAAATTAAATCATTTTTCCTATTGTTTTTGCAGATAAAAAAAAAATGATATTTCATGCCAATTGTCTCCTTTGCAGACAATTTTTCATGTGAGGAGATAATCTACAGGGCAAGTCAAAGTCTATTTTCTGGAGTAAAAAAATAAAAAAGAAACGAAACAATATTCGTTTGTTGTCTGCTGAATTTGCTTAGATAGAAGTCAATCTTAAATTCAACACTGTTCCATTATTTGAACCAAATACATTTAACAATATGTTCGATATATTTAGAGATCGCATGACATTTTCTATTCATGTGACTCTATTGTTCTTTACAATACTGGGTTATTATCTTTTCTTTATTTTTTTTTTCTATACAAGACTAGTGTGTATAAAAATAACTATACTATTGAAGTTATGAAACAGATATGCACCACACGACAGGTAATGTAGATTCAACCAAATGTCTAGCACAGCATTACTTTTATTTTTATACATTCTGATCTTTTCAGACAACTTACCCAGTAAGCATTCTACATAAATCTACAGCGGGCCGTTATCGGCCCGTCAGGGTAGCAGACGGACCGATGACGGCCCGCTGTAGATTTATTAAGAATGCTAGCTGGGAGCTTTGTCGACTTTTAAATAGAATGTAAATGTCAGCTTAGAAAAAATATACACCGTCGCTCGATTTAAACATGCTGTTCAGTACTCGACCAAAACTAACTAAAAACAAAACAAACAAAAAAAAAAAAAAAAAACAAAAAAAAAAAAACAACAAAAAAAAAAAAAATAAATAAAAAAAATAAACAGTGTTTTCAGGGTCGTGCGTACAGTGAAGGCCCAGTCAAGTTCTAATGAGTACACATTACGAAAACACGCCTATTCTAATATTCTAATATATAGAAAATTTCTCCTCCAAAAATTAAAAAAAAAAAAAAAATCAAATAAAAAAACTCTGATATTTTTTTTCATATTTCTGCTCTAAACATAGATTGTGGGTACTCGTTAGAACCGCCTCGGCGAGGCGGTTCAAACGAGTACCCACAATCCATGTTTTGAGCAGAAATAAGAAAAATAACTTATGCCCCTGCAAACCCCAGTTTTACTATATAAAAGTGTGGTTTAAGGGGGCCAAATAATACAGGCGTGTTTTCGTGATGACACGACATATGATATGTTATGATAAATTAAGAAAATTTCCCTTAAAATTTCCTATACATTTGTTGGCTTGAGCTTTTGGAAGACTGCCCCAAAAAAAAAAAAAAAAGAAAAAAAAAAGGGAGTTCGAACCAAACATGGTAAATGAGTCATCGGCGTTCGAGTCATTGAAGTTTTTACTATTTCTACATGTACAAACGAAACAGTTGTTCGATACTTTGCCTTTATTACACAAGTACATCAAGACTTGCAGAAATTATGCATTTTGGTACGGTATATCAGTGCCTCTGCAGTGCATTTCATGTAACATGCCTATATAATTTTGACTCCATTAAACCCCACTTTTATACAATAAAACTGGGGTTTTCAGGGGTATTCATTATTGTTTTTTCTTATTTTTGCCCGAAAACATAAATTGTGGTGTATTCGTTAAAACCGCATCGCCGAGGCGGTTTTAACTAGTACCCGCAATCTATGTTTTTAGCAAAAATATGAAAATTATCAGAATTTATATCTGAACAATTTCAGTTTTTGGTGGTGAGACTTTCAATATATTTGAACAGACGTGTTTTCGTATTTTTTTTATTAGTCTCTAGGGTCTTCTTTTCGATATCTCAAGAAACCAAACAGTTTTGGATCTTTCGGAGTAGTTTTCTTATTTTATCATGAAAATGTATGTTTTATGTACTCACTAGAATCTGGCATGGCGCTATGATTAACCCTCACTGGCTCGAACTAACCATGTCTAGAGCAAATATCCATGCTCCCAAAGTCATTCGAGCCATTTAAGGTCGACTGTATGAACACATTAATGTGAATTATATATGTCTAAGTATTTTATCTTGAATATATAAGTTATATGTTTCAATTAGAATCATATTATGGAGGCGATTCTAATGAGTACACCCAATATGCCATTATTTTGTAGATTAAAAAAAAACTTAAATATTCATTCATATTTGCCTCCTAACCTGTTGCACTGATTAATTCAAGATGGCTCGAACTAACCATGTCTAGAACAAATATCCATGCTCCCAAAGTCATTCGAGCCATTTAAATTCGACTGTATGAACACATAAATGTGAATTATATATTTCTAAGTATTGCAATTTTAATAAGACAATTTTCAGCTGCAGGTAAACATCAATGACTTGAATATCGATATCTCGTTTACCGTGGCTAATTCGAAATGGTTTTTGAGTCTTTAGGAAATTCTTCGATATCTAAAGAAAACAAAGCAAAAAAAAAAAAAAAAAAAAAAAAAAAAAAAGGATCTTTCGAGGTATTTATCCTATTTTATCTTGAATATATGTTATATGTTTCAATTAGAATCATATTATGGAGGCAATTCTAATGAGTACACCCAATATGCCATTATTTTGCAGATTAAATTAAACTTAAATATTCATTCGTATTTGCCTCCTAACCTGCAATGATTAATTCAAGGTGGCTCGAGCTACCAATGTCTAGAACATATGTTTTTTTTTCCATGGGCCAATATATTGTCGACCTTTGAAGTTCGACTGTAAGATACACTCAGGCATTTTATCATGTTTATGTTGAAGTTGAACTAGAAAACATAGTCCTATGCTGCATTCAGTTATCCGAGACGTTCACGGTCACACGAAAAACAAAAAGCAGATTTTGCGTTCAGTTGTAACATTTTTCGGCAGAGGGTAGCGACCATCCCCAAACTATTCTCACCCTGTCGTCTGTCACAACTAAGATGGCGGCCTATGCAAATAAAATTTATCAATGCTTGTTTGAAACCAAAACTATGGGAATGTTTACTGCGTAAGAATCATTTATTTGATTCTGTATAAAATTAATAATTATTAATATAGTTTATTCGATATAACATCATGTCTCGTATACGAGAACATCAAGTCTCGTCCACGAGAATAATGGATACAAGTACTCTCTAATTGGCGGTCACATGAGACGGATTTACAATACTCGTTCAGAAGACGGTTTTCTTTCTTTTTTTTTTTTTTTTTGTTTCGTTTTATTGAACGCAGCCCTGATGTGTTATATGAAATTCGCAAGACAAAACTTGCTTAAAGGCCCCATAATCCTCAAAAATAGGTATTTATTATCCAAGAAAGGTCTAATAAATTGATATATGGCATAAATGCAATCATAAGAATGTGGCACCTGACAGCTTGTGAAATTTCAGTCTCTCGTTCTTGAATTGGATCAAAACAAAAAATGAAATGATGTTTTATCGTATCTCTGAATTAATGCTGACAGCATTAATTCAGAGTTACGATAAATTCATTTCTTGGGCAAAAGGGTAAAAAATGAAAAAAAAAAAAAAAAAAAAGAAGAAGAAAATGTCTATTTTTGAGGAATATGGAGCCTTTAATACATGCTCTTGAATAATACCTAAAGGCCCTGTCACACTACAGCGTGTAGCACCAGCGTATGCCGACGTATGAGAATTTTGGCAAACACGTTTGCGTAAGTCGAGTAAGTAATAGGTACGTTTTAAACAAGTTATGCGCACGCTAATACACGCTGCCATACGCCATATACGTCGTAAAATTTTGTGCATGCACAAAATTTTACGACTTATACCGGCGTATTGATTATACGTTAGTCATACGTTAGATACACGCGGTGGGTAAGTTATGATAAGTTCAAGCACGTTAAACCAACGTAACTCATAATTTAAAGGACGTCGGCAACCTACTGCGTACGTGTAACTTATTTCTAACCTACATGTAACGTACTTCCAGCTTATCTGTAACTTATTTCGGGCGTTCCCGCAACGTTCACCGACGGGTTCAACGTTTGCCCGACGACCCTGGGACTTTCTCGACGTGTTAAGGACGCACTGAACGCACAAAAAGCGTACCCGAAGGCGTTTTATGGCTCACCTATATATTTTGGGAGTGGGAGAGCAAATAATCAGTTTTGTTAAAACCACCATGGAGGACACTGAAAGGCTGCGAAGAAAGTATCAAATAGCTGTCTTACAACATCAAAACAATCTCATTGACTTGGCTTTGTACCTGTTGCGGGTCAATGGGACCCGTAGGATAAGAGGTCAACATAGGAGACACTGGGTCAGACCATGGATTGGGAGGCGACGGGAGTATGGCTTGTATGATCAGCTTATGGTTGAACTCCGTAATGAGGACCCTGCATCATTCATTAACTTCCTTCGCATGCCCCCAGAAATGTTTGATGAGCTGCTTGAAAGAGTGGGCCCAAGGATAACCAAGCAGCATACGTGGTACAGGGAGCCTATTGATCCTGGTTTGAAGCTAGCCCTGACTTTGCGTCATCTAGCCTCAGGGAACAAGTATGCCTCGTTAAAGTTTGCTTGGAGGGTCCCCCACAACACCATTTCACTAGTGGTGAGAGAAGTCTGTAACGCCATCATTGATGAGTACATGGATGAAGTACTTGTTTGTCCTACCACTCCTGAGGCTTGGCGTATCATAGCTGACAAATTCTATGAAAAGTGGAACTTCCCACATACGTGTGGGGCTCTTGATGGGAAACACGTTGCCTGCTGCTGTCCTCCAAAAAGTGGGTCACTATATTATAACTATAAAGGATTCTATTCCATTGTTCTAATGGCGCTAGTGGATGCGGACTATAAATTTATCTGGGCTGATGTCGGCGGTGCTGGGTCAGCATCAGATGCACAGATATATAATGACTCAGAGCTTAAGCAATGTACTGAAGATGGTACTCTTGGGTTACCTGATCCAGAACCTCTTCCAAATGACACCCAAGATGTGCCATATTTCTTTGTCGGCGATGATGCCTTCGGCCTACGACCCAACATGATGAAGCCATTTGGTCACAGAGAGCTGAATAATGCAGAACGAGTCTTCAATTACAGGCTTTCAAGAGCCAGAAGGGTTGTGGAAAATGCGTTCGGCATTGAAGTTGTCCTTCACCCACTGCTCCCTCTCTGTCAGTTCGGGGGCACCATCTCCACTTTTCTTTTTGTCGAGCCGCGTGTAAATATCCCTGAGAGACTTGAACCAGCCCTTCAGACAGTCAGCTGTCTTGTCCAGTCTTGCTGCCTGGTCCGCCCATAGTCTGTTCTTTTTTTCTGTCATCCTGAAATCTGTCAGTTTGATGTTCCAAATCATAGGGTTTTCCTGTAGGAATTCAAGCATGGACATCTCCTCTTCTGTATTTAATGAATACGGTGTCTTCTTGGCCCGCTTTTGTTTGTCTTTCTGGGCTTGAGAGGAGGTTGAGGCATCAGATGCCGCAACAAACACCGCCCCGGATGCCACTGAGGAGGCATTAGAGCCTGAACGAGAGCGACGTTGGTCATCCCCGTCTGAATTACGGTCAGGTGAAGATTGGGACGAGGGAGGACGTAATGGTGGTGAAGGTGCAGCTTGCTTTGGTCGGCCCCTTCTTCCAAATTTTCTTGACTTTTTTGGAGGCATGTTAATGGTTCCGTGTCAATTTCAGCAATGAGAGTAGAGTGTAGAGAGACGCTGTCACGTGATCGTCGCGGTACGTTCCAACACGCCATGCGTAAGTTCGACATAAGCTAAGCTAACGTTAGCTATCAGTCGAGCACGCTAGAGAAACGCTGGGTAGACGTTTGCCATAAGTTTGTAGATCATATACATACGTTAGGAATAAGTTATGAATAAGCTACCCATACGTAACACATAGGTTCAGCTCGTTAGCAGTACGTTATACATACGTCTGAAAAGAGACTTTCACTTGATTTTTTTGGCAACTTCAGCGTACACCAGCGTGTTCGGAAAATTTTTCATACGTCGGAATAAGTTGGCTAAAACGTTATAGTGTGACAGGGCCATAAGTCATGTAAAGTACTCGTAAGTTGGGCCGCGTCAAGCGAAAAAGTGTTTTCGAATATGCGGAAAATGCGCATATTCAGATCATCCTGCGCACGCTTGCGGGTAATGAAGGCACTGACCAGACTGCGCGGATGCGCAGGCTGATCTGGGCACTCACGCTACGCACAAACCGAAATACACGTTTTCTCATGGCGCGGCCGACTTAAATATCGCAGGTAATAGTCTAAACAACGGCACATTGTTCAGCTAGCGTACTGTCTGTGATTTGAAAAAAAAAGAAAAAAATTCGATCTTACAATAGAGTTCGACTCAAGCTTAGGTCATTTATTGTATCGATCCACAGCATACACACTATGTCATGGGTAACAACACTATAGGGTCATTAAACTATGCCACAAAAAAAAAAAAAAAAAAAAAAATACAACTATTACCCTGATAGAGGAGAACATTTTACAGACATGATTATTTTCCCTGCTAAAAAATTACCTTTGAATAAAATTAGAAAGTTTAGTTTGAGATATTCAGTTATAGGATCTTTGCGAAACATAAATGGTACTTTTTTTCCTGAAAGCACATTTTTATTTTTTTTCAGAACAAAATACTGTTTCATGGTCGCTCCTACATGCACTCTCAGGGCGGATCCAGGATGATTTCTGTTGGTTTCGATTTGGTCAAATTGCCTTACTTATTCACGTATTTGGACAGAAAGGCCTGAGCAAACAGTACCCAGATCAGACGCCACAGAACTCAGCGTCTGATCAGAGTCTACACTCATTACGAAAACACGCCTATTCAAATATATTGAAAATTTTACAACCAAAAAAGAAAAAAAAAAAACAAAAAACAAAAATGATAAAAAAATCTGATATTTCTCATATTTCTGCTCAAAACATGTAGATTGTGGGTACTCGTTAAAACCGCCTCGGTGAGACGGTTCTTACGAGTACCCTCAATCTATGCTTTTGGGCACAAATTAAAAAAATAATGTATAGTCCTGTAAACCCCAGTTTTACAATATAAGAGTGGGGTTTAAGGGGTCAATATTATATACAGTCGAACTTCAATGGCTCGAACACCTTTGGAACCATGGAAAAATGTTCGAGCCATGAGTAGTTCGAGCCAATGAAGGTTAATCATGGCGCCAGTTCGGGAAGCAAATATCGCTAATTCTGGGAAATCTATCGATCTTCTACACAATAATTGTATGATGAGTGTACTCATTAGAATTGCCTCAGAGAGGCGATTCTAATGAGTATACACAACATACAATTTCATAATGAAAAAAGGAAGCTTCCTTATATATTTGTTTTCTTGATCTGTCAGAAGAAATTCGCAGGGACTCAAAACCGAGTTCGAATTAGCCATGGTGAACGAGCCATCAGTGTTCGAGCTATTGAGATTCGACTGTAGGTATGTTTTTCGAGATGGTTAGCTATTCACCCAGTAATTACGCTCGTATACAAAAATTGATTAGTAAAATGGATTTGTTGAAGAGAAGTACATGTATCAGATAAAGAGTAAGGTTTTGTGAACATTTAGGGTAAAAACGGTATCCCGGATTTATCAAATTTATCTTTATAGTTCCCAAGAGAATGCGATTTCAAGTCAAAGCGGGGCTCGATTGAACTCCCCGATCGCCCTCTGAATTCGCCTCTAAATCCGCCCATGTATCGTTTGTCATATTGAGCAGGCTAAAGGTCCGTATCCATCGAGAAAGACAACATACTAGTGTCGTACTTGAACGTATATACCTATTGCGGATACAAGATGAAGCCTGGAATTTTAGCTGCCGTGATTTTAGTCTTGCTTATAGTGAGACAAGTCAGTAATTACGGAGACGAGCGGAACACAGGGACAGATCCCTTTCGTTTTCTTTAGCTTTGTTTGCCAGTATCTAAGGTGATGGTCACGCGTCGTAATTTATTTATTTATTTTTTATTTTTTTATTTTTTTTTATTTTATTTTATTTATTTTTATTTTATTTTTATTTTTATTTTTTAATATTTTTTGTAATGTTTCAGTAATTCACTTAGCATGGCAGTCGAACAGTCATTTTGCATTTTTGCTTCATACGAACGTTTGGTGAACATTTGTAACCAGTAAACAGAATAATTACGAAAAAACGCCTACTCAAATATACTGAATATTTAACCACCAATAACTGACAATTTTCAGGTAAAATTTTCTGATATTTTTCATACTTCTGCTCAAAACAGATTGTGGGTACTTGTTAGAACCGCCTCGACGAGGCGGTTCTAACAAGTACCCACAATCTATGTTTTAGCAGAATTAAGAAAAATAATGTATACCCCTGTAAACCCCATTTTTACTATATAAAAGTGAGGTTTAAGGGGGTCAAAATTATATTGGGTAAACTCATCGACAGTTTTCATTACAGACCATTCTCAGGCGGTAGTTCTTACGTTGTTTATTTTGGTGGCCTTGTGGCTGTTTGATACGAGGTTTTGTTCATGCTTTGTTTTGTTCGTTTTCCTACTCTATAGTTTAGTGTTTCATGCCCATAATTATGATCACCTTGTAGGGGAAGACGGAGCTGGTGGCTTTGCTTTCCTTTGGTTTGAGGCTTGTTTGCCGTTAGCCTCGTTCGCCAGGCGACTATTAAAAATAGACGCCTGGTGCGAAATTTACTAAGCAGTCTATTGTTAGTAGCGAAATTCCCACGGCTGACGTAAAGCGTTCTAAATTTAACAGTATTAACGGCCTTGAAAATAAGCAGATGCAAGTTGACAGACATTTATACAAATAAAACACAGCAGAACACTGCTGTCCGAGCTGCAGTCAGATTAACAGAATCTACAAAAAATATTTTAGATCTACTTAAAGATGTACTTTCTATTTCGGTGTTGCTTAACATGCATAAAGATGCTAATGTACGTAATTACTTATTCGAATTTATATTTGTTCTAGAGTTTAACTATTTAAGAGGTCACAGAAAAAAAAAAAAGAAAAAAAAAGAAAAAGAAAAAAAAAAAAAAAAAAAAAAAAGCTGCATCATTTTCCCAAAGATTCATATTCCCTTATATAATTTACAATTTATTTATCAATTAATGCAGTATGTATGTATTTGCAATACCACTTCTAAACATTTCTGTAAAACATAACTTGAAGGGCAACATACGTCAATTATATCTGTTTGTTTTTTTTATATGTTACTGATATCACTCGAGTCCTGTCTGCAGTGCGGAATATTTATAGATGAGGTATTTTTCTCTGTAGTATTTACCCTCCTGTATTCTAAGGATACTGATATACCGGTAACCAGTCTACCAGACAAAAAATTACGAAAGACCGGTAGTGACATTTCAACTACATTAATTCAAGGCTTCAACTTCACGAATTCACGATTTCAGCTTCACGAATTCACGATTTCAACTTCACGAATTCACGATTTCAACTTCACGAATTCAACTTCACGAATTCAACTTCACGAATTCACGAATTCCACTTCACGAATTCACGAATTCAACTTCATGAATTCACGAATTCAACTTCACGAATTCAACTTCACGAATTCCACTTCATGAATTCACGAATTCAACTTCACGAATTCACGAATTCAACTTCACGAATTCAATTGTTGAATTCATGAAGTTGAATTCGTGAAGTTGAATTCGTGAATTCGTGAAGTTGAATTCGTGAAGTGGAATTCGTGAAGTTGAATTCGTGAATTCATGAAGTTGAATTCGTGAATTCGTGAAGTTGAATTCGTGAAGTGGAATTCGTGAAGTTAAATTCGTGAATTCGTGAAGTTGAATTCGTGAATTCGTGAAGTTGAATTCGTGAATTCGTGAAGTTGAATTCGTGAAGTGGAATTCGTGAAGTTGAATTCGTGAATTCGTGAAGTTGAATTCGTGAATTCGTGAAGTTGAATTCGTGAAGTGGAATTCTTGAAGTTGAATTCGTGAATTCGTGAAGTTGAATTCGTGAATTCGTGAAGTTGAAATCGTGAATTCGTGAAGCTGAAATCGTGAATTCGTGAAGTTGAAACCTTGAATTAATGTAGTTGAAATGTCACTACCGGTCTTTCGTAGAAAATAGTCCAGTTCCTTGCGCTGTTCGATAAAGGGTACAGTGAACTAATTATTTTTCCCATAGAGCTCCATAGTAATTCCACCCTTTTTGGTGCTTAAGGGTTCATTTCAGGGTATGGCTAGGCTTCTAAATTTTGTTTAAATTCAAAGCCCAGGCTTAGCATAGCAAAATAAACAAGGAAAAATACCACCATCACCAGCACTTTCAGGGACTTTTTGGAGGCTGAATGTAGCAACCCCTCAGTTGGCAGGTGTCAAAAATTGAAACTTTGCAATTTCACCACTTCTTCTTTGGGCTCCAGCAAACACACACAGAAACATTTATTTCTTTGAAACACTCAGAAAATTACAAACAGACATTTTTTTCTTCAAATTAGAATGATGAGTTTTAATTCATCTTTATTATTAACCTATCACAGGCCCCCTTACACAAAATAACTACCCCGGGCCCTACACTTTTTTGCACCAATCAGCAGTCCTGTCACAATTGGTTCACTGTGCCCTAAACAGCGTCAAGCGTTAGTTTCCGATTTATCAGACACTTTTCTGTCTGGTAGACTGGTTACCGGTATATCAGTAGCCATACAATACAGGAGGGTAAACACTACAGAGAAAAACCCTCATCTATAAATATTCCGCACTGCAGACAGGACTCGAGTGGTATCAGTAACATATTAAATAAACAAACAGATATAATTGACGTATGTTGCCCTTCAAGTCATGTTTTACAGAAATGTTTAGAAGTGGTATTGCAAATACATACATACAGCATTAATTGATAAATAAATTGTGAATTATATAAGGGAATATGAATCGTTAGGACAATGATGCAGCTTTTTTTTCTGTGACCTCTTAAATAGTTAAACTCTAGAACAAATATGAACTCGAATATTAAGTAATTACGTATATTAGCATCTTTATGCATGTTAAGCAACACCGAAATAGAAAGTAGATCTAAAAGTAGATCTAAATATTTTTGTAGATTCTGTTAATCTGACAGCAGTATTCTGCTGTGTTTTATTTGTATAAATATCTGTCAACATTGCATCTGCTTATTTTCAAGGCCGTTAATACTGAGTTAAATATAAAACGTTTTACGTCAGCCGTGGGAATTTCGCTATTAACAATAGACTGCTTAGTAAATTTAGCACCAGGCGTCTATTTTTAATAGTCGCCTGGCGAACGAGGCTAGACAGAAAAGTGTCTGATAATTCGGAAACTAACGCTTGACGCTGCTATCGAGCTGCGCAAGAAACCGGACTAGTTTGCCGTTGTCATGGTTTGTATGTACTTCCGGAACAAACAACGCAATACGAGAACACGCCTATTCAAATATACTGTGAATTTAACCACCAAATAATTAAAATTTCTGGTAGTTTTCATATTTCTGCTCAAAACAAAGATTGTTGGTACTTGTTAGAACCGCATCGGCGAGGTGGTTCTAACAAGTACCCACAATCTATGTTTTTGAGAAAAAATCAGAAATATATTGTATACCCCTGTAAACCCCAGTTTTACTGTTATGGATAAATCTGATCAAATTTTGATACTGTATTTTCCCAATAAAGTTCAACCTAAAAAGCTCTAAAACCGATGGCTCGTTTTCCATGGCTGCTTTGAACTCGTTTTTGAGTCCCTACGAAATTCTTCCGATAGCTCGAGTAAACAAATAATTAGGGATTTTTTTTCCCTGAAATTTTCTTATCTTATCATGATATGTATGTTGTGCGTACTCATTAGATTCTCTTCAACGAGGCGATGCTAATGAGTACACTAGATATATACCATTTTTTGTATAGACGATCAAAAGTATTTCCCTAAATTAACCCAATTTGCTTCATGACCTGGTGCTAAGATTAAGTCTCAGTGGCTCGAACTACCCATGTCTCGAACAAATTTCTCTGATCCAAAAGATGTTCGAGCCAACGAAGTTCGATTGTATATTTCCACACCTTACTCTTTAACTTTTACTTTGTTTTCAATAAGCCCGTGTTATTAACTGTGAATGTGTCTAAATTTGCTTGGGGGATGCGCAAATAGTGTAAGCCCAGATCAGACGCCACATCTCATCTAGGTCTATGTTGTTTATTCTCATCACGAAAACACGCCTATATAATTTTAACCCCCTTATACCCCACTTTTGTATAGTAAAACTGGGGTTTACAGGGGTATACATTATTTTTCTTATTTTTGCTCAAAAGACATAGGTTGTGGGTACTCGTTAGGAGGGCGGGGTGGGAGGGGGGACGGGGGCTAAAACTGACTGTATATTTGGATAAGTGTGTTTTCGTAGTGTAGTCTGTCTGTCCGAATACGTAGAGTAAATACAAATTACAGTAAAATTCCTCCATTAAGCAAACTCGAAGAAAGGACTACTCCGGTGTTATGACTAGTTATTGCCAGTCCCAAAAAGGTTTTCTTTGTAATACATAGTGCCAGATAAAAGGGATAATATTCAAGTTGTCTTACTCCCCCACAAATATTGTGTTATGGTTACTCATTAAAAGCGCTTTGCATTATTTCCAACTTGTTTGGGAAGAGGGGAGGTGCTTGCATTGCTTTTCTTTGGTCTATGTTTTTGGGCTGTCCATCATGGCATTACGAAAACATGCCCATTCAAATATGCTGAAAATTTTACCACCAAAAGAATGAAATTTTTCAGATAAAAATTCTGATATTTTGTCATGTCTGTTCAAAACAGAGATTGTGGATACTCGTTAGAACCGCCTCGGCGAGGCGGTTCTATCGAGTACCCACAATCTCTGTTTTTGAGCAGAAATAAGTAAAACAACGTATACCCCTGTAAACCCCAGTTTTACTATATAAAAGTGGGGTTTAAGGGGGTCAGCATTATATAGGCATGTTTTCGTGATGGTTTGTTTGCTCTTTCTCTTGGTGTCATTGGTACGCTGTGATCAATGACTGTGGCTTTTCATCGACATCCTCTGTATTGCATACAGTGAACCCTCGTTACAATGCATTACGAAAACACGCCTATTCAAATATACTGAAAATTTTACCACCAAAAAACGAAATTTTTCAGATAAAAATTCTGATATTTTTCATAAGTCTGCTCAAAACATAGATTGTGGGTACTCGTTAGAACCGCCTGGTTTGGGATGAGATGTCGTTTGAAGAATTTCAAGATGGTCACCGTTGCGGTTATATATTGATATAGGAACTGAATGATTTAAGCAATTCTGAATTTCCATGTCTCGCCAATGCCTCCCACCAAGTTTTGGCTTAATCCGGCTTACCGTACGGAAGCAGATGTCGTTAGCTGATTTTAAAGATGGTCGTGATGGCGGCCATCTTGTGATATCGGAATGGAACGATTTTAGTTCTGAATCTCCATGTCGATCCGATGCCTCCCACTAAGCTTCAGCTGTAACTGACTTACGGTTTGGGAGAAGATGTGGTTTGTAGGATTTTAAGATGGGTAGCAGCTGACGGGCTGATAACGGCCCGCTGTAGATTTATTAAGAATGCTAGCTGGGACGCCACTTTTAAAGACAGCAGCGCAAGAACAAACTTTAAGACGAACTGAAAAAGTCGAACGACTACTGACCCGGTGGGAGCGGGGGGGGGGGGGGGTGGGGGGGGGTGGGGGGAGTTGTAATGTATAACCAGTGTTGCTCGCACGAAACCGCACCCTTTATTCTGCTGAAGCTCCAAATTACAAACATATGTCTAGTCCGCATAAGGACCGTCCTCTACCTTGTTTTTAAAATATCACAGTAAAACAAATAATCACAAACACTTTGGTGTAACAAAGCAAAGGGCTAAATGGGGATCTGAAGCCACAACACATGAAAGCCACAACCAGACATTTATAGTCAGGCGCTAAATTATAGTTTCAAAATACCGTCGAATTTCAATGGCTCGAACATCTTTTTGACCATAGATGTTTGTTCTAGACATGGGTAGTTCCGGCCACTAAGGATCAAACAAAGTGCCAGGTCAGGAGGCCAATGGGAATAATCTAGGGATGTCCTTTCGGCTTTCTATTAATGGTATATTAGTGTACTCATTATAATGAATACACACGTGTTCATGACAAAATAAGAAAACTTCCAAAAATGTCTCTAAATTAGAGCAAGTCGATGGCGAGCCATCGCATATCCCCGCGCCAGCGCCATCGCGTATCACCGCGCACATCAAAATTCCAAATGCGTTCGTCCAGTCCTCATCCATAGGGCTATTATCTGTGACAGTTTCAAGGTTCTTGTTCAAAAATCCTAGGAGGACTTGTGTGACAATAACAAACAAGAGGCCCATGGGCCACAACGCTCACCTGAGTTAACTGCTGTAAGTTAATCAGGTATTTTACTCATCATTCCCTGTCAAATTTCAAGGCAACGGCTTAAACTGTTTTTGAGATATCTTGCTTACAAGGTTAAAATGCTGGATTTAAAAGGGCCATAAATCAAAAATATATTTTGCTTACAAGCTTTTCCTATGCCAAAATGCCTGAGTCCATAAAGGGGCATAATTTGGTCAACTTTTCATAAAACAATATACCAAAATTTGATCAGGTCATCTTCACATTATTTCCAAACAACCTACAAAATTTCAAGAGCCTAGCCCTAGCGGTTCCCGAGATATTTTTCTTACAAGCTTTTCCTATGCCACAATGCCTAAGTCCACAAAGGAAAATAATTTGGTCAGATTTTCCTTTAAATTGCTACATACTAAATATCTTAGCTCTGGGCCTTATGGTTTCAGAGAAGAAGAGTTTTTTTTAAGTTTTCGCCATTTTACGTCTATGGGAGCTAATGAGCCTCGGGGTGTGGCATAGACCCCAGGAGCATGGTTGGCAGGATATATGTAGGTGACCACTTAACATTGCTACATACTAAATATCTAAGCTCTTGAACTTATGGTTTCAGAAAAGAAGAGTTTTGAAGTTTTTCCCTTTATAAGTCTATGGGAGTTGATGAGCCCCGGGGCGTGGCCAATTTGGACCCTAGGGGTATGGATGGCAGGGTTTATGTAGGCGACCACTTAACCTTGCTACATACTAGATATCTAAGCTCTGAGGGTTATGGTTTCAGAGAAGAAGATTTTTGAAGTTTTTTCCATTATAAGTATGGGAGCTAATGAGCCCCGGGACGTGGCCAATTTGGACCCTAGGGGCATGGTTGGCAGGATTTATGTAGGTGACCACTTAATATTGCTACATAATATCTAAGCTCTGGGCCTTATGGCTTCAGAGAAGAAGATTTTTTAAGTTTTTTTTTTTTCCATTATAAGTCTATGGGAGCTAATGAGCCCCAGGGCGTGGCCAGTTAGGACCCTAGGTGCATGGTTGGTAGAATTTATGTAGATGACGACTTAATGTTGCTGCATACTAAATATCTAAGATCTGGGCCTTATGGTTTAAGAGAAGAAGATTTTTAAGCATTTCCCATTATAAGTCTATGGGAGCTAATGAGCCCCGGGGCGTGGCCAATTTTGACCCTAGGGGCATGGATTGCAGGATTTATGTAGCTGACCATATCGTTGCTTCATGCTAAATATCTCAGCTCTAGGACTTATGGTTTCAATGAAGAAGATTTTTGAAGTTTTTTGCCATTATAAATCTATGAGAGCTAATGAGCACCGGGAGCGCTGTCAATTTGGTCCCTACGGGCATGGTTGCTAGGATGCATTTAGGTGATCAGTTAACATTGCTACATACTAAATATCTAAGCTCTTGGCCTCACGGTTTCAGGGAAGAAGACTTTTTAAAGTTTTTCCCATTATATATGGTAGCTATATTTGGCCATGGAAAGCAGAATTCCAATCCGATCGGCCCCAAAAACTTATGCAGCCTTTACCCCCACTTGGTAATGCTTCACATGAAATTGATCAAGATTGGTCATCTGGTATAAGAGATATACTTATTTGAAATTGTGGAAGGACGACAACGGACGACGGAGCATTGACATACTAATAACTCACTTGAGCCTTTGGTTCAGGTGAACTAATAAGCTGTTGGCCTCATGGTTTCAGAGAAGAAGATTTTTTTAATCCCATTTTAAGTCTGTGGGAGCTAATGACCCCCGGAGCATGGCCAGTTTGGACCCCATGGGCTTGATTGGCAGAATTTAGGAAGGAGAACACTAAACATCGATACATACTTAAGCTGTTAGCTCTCGGTCTTATGGTTTCAGAGAAGATAATTTTTGAAGGTTTTGTTTTAGCTTATATAGCTCTATATAAACATATGATCGCCTTCCCCTCCCCCCACGGAGCATGGCCGGTTGGGAGCCCAGGGGCTTGATGTGGCAGGATTTATGTAGGGGACCACTAAACATAGCTACATACTAAATATATAAGCTGTGAGCTTCATAGTTTCAGAGAAGATTTTTTATGTTGTTTTTTTTTTTTTTTTTTTTTTTTTTTTTTTTCATTATAAGTCTATAGGAGCTAATGACCCCCAGGGTGTAGCTAGTTTAGACCCTAAGGTTATGGTTGGCAGGATTTCTGTAGGAGATCACTAAACATTGCTGTATACTAAATCTGTTAGCTCTGGGCCTCATGGTTACAGAGTAGAAGATTTTTTAAAGGTACTTTAGCTATATGGTTCTATATAAACATATGACCCCCGTGGGGTGTGGCCAGTTTGGACCCAAGGGTTTGATTGGCGGGATTTATGTAGGGGACCATTAAACATTGCTATATACTAAATGTATAAAGCTGTGGGCCTCATGGTTTCAGAGAAGAAGCTTTTCCCATTATAAGTCTATGGGAGCTAATGACCCCCGGGGCATGGCCAGTTTGGACCCCAGGTACTTGATTGGTAGGATTTATGTAGGAGACCACTAAACATCGCTACATACGGACTCATGGTTTCAAAGAAGAAGAGTTTTGAAGGTGTTCCAGCTATATAGCTCTATATAAACACATGACCCCCTTGGGCATGGCCGGTTTGGAGCCCTGGGACTTCATTGGCAAGAGTTATGTAGGGGACCACTAAACATTACTACATACTAAATATATAAGCTGTGGGCCTCATGGTTTCAGAGAAGGAGTTTTTCCCATTATAAGTCTATATGAGATAATGATCCCGGGGGCGTGGCCAGTTTGGACCCTAGGGGCTTGATTGGCAGGGTTTATGTAGGAGACCACTAAACATTGCTACATACTTCAGCTGTTAGCTCTGGGCCTCATGGTTTCAGAGAAGAAGATTTTTGAAGTTTTAATTAGCTGTATTACTCTATATAAACATGTGATCCTCTGGGGTATGGCCGGTTTGGAGCCATGGGGCTTGATTGGCAGGATTTTTGAAGGGGACCACTAAGCATTGCTACATACTAAATATATAAGCTGTGGGCATCATGGTTTCAGAGAAGAAGATTTTTTTTTTAACTTTTTCCCATTATAAGTCTATGGGTTTGGACCTGTTTGGACCCCAGGGGCTTGATTGGCAGGATTTATGTAGGAGACCACTAAACATTTTTACATACTAAATATATAAGCCCTGGGCCTCATGGTTTCTGAGAAGAAGATTTTTAAAGTTTTCCCCATTATAAGTCGATGGGAACTATATATGGGCATGGCGGTCATCTTGATTTACGGACCATGACCATTTGTATATATTTTCAATTCCCCTTTTACACAAGGCTCCACACGAAGTTTGAAGAAATTTGGCCCAGGGGTTTCAGAGGAGAAGTCGTTCAAAGGTGTGGACGGACGGATGGACGGACGAACGACGGACAGGGAGTGATCACAATAGCTCATCCTGAGCATTCGGCTCAGGTGAACTAAAAAAGACTCGAAATCCTACTTTATGACCTCTGGTGACCCCTAGATTTGCCCCTGGGGCAATCTTTTTGCACCACTGTATTCTACTCTTCACTACCTTTGATTTGATATGCAGCATGACTAGTGTTTGTACAAAATGGCTTTTGGACCCTACGGGGCCACCCCCCTGACCCTGCCCCCAGGGGTTACATCAAAATTCCGAATGTGTTCCTCCAGTCCTCTTCCATAGGGCTATCGCCTGTGAAGTTTCGAGGTTCTAGCTTAAAAGGTAATGTTACTTGTTGTATATCTGTATTATGTTAAATACGACGTAGCAAAAATAAATACAAAACTGACTTTCACTGGCGAAAAGTTATCATAAGTAAAGACAACACACCAAATCATTAAATATTGTCTTCGATTACAAAAGAGATTCAGGCAGCTCATGGAAATGTAGGGCGCTGTTTATTGAACACAGCATAATTATGTTATAATAATCATCTTTCAAAGCACTGACCTCTATAGCAGGGTCATTTAGGTCAGTCAGTCTCATATGTTGATACCATATGGATAAACAACAACAAAAAAAAAAAAAAAAAAAAACAAACAAACAAACAAAAAAAACACAAAAAAAAAAACGCTCAGGCGTCTAATCAAGTAGCATTCATGAATATTCCTTTTGTATCAGTCTGCCTCAGGGATCTATTTTTTTTCTTTTACCTAGAATAGCATTACACGTTTTCATTATAAAATGAGAAAATTGTTCTAAAGTGTTCCTAATAACGAAAACACGCCTGTCCAAGGCGGTTCTAACGAGTACCCACAATCTATGGTTTTGAGCAGAAATATGAAAAATAATGAATACCCCTGTAAACCCAAGGTTTGACATGCCCTGTCTTAGTAAACAGTGTAAATCCAGATCAGCTGGCTTCTGTAATTTGAATCTTCACTGTTTGTCACAAACATGTGAATTTCTATCGAAACACGGATCAAGTAATCTGATTTGCTGGAAATTAGAAGTGGGCGTGGCATCAATTTATTCAGCAAGGCAAGGGTTAAGGGGGTCAAAATTATATGTTTTCGTGATGAAGTAATTGAAGTTCTTTTCCCTTTATTTTTGCAGGTGCGGCAACTTATGGACAAGAATGCAACGCTGTTTCCAATACATGCTCTGGAAATAATGAAGCTTGCGTGGTAGAGGATTGCTTTAAATGCCGCTGCTCGACAGGATATGTCTACAGCCAGGGTTCATCCACCTGTGTTGGTAAGTAACAGGGCCGGATCTACGATTATTTAAAAGAGGGTTCAAACTTTCTGTGAGAGGGTTTGAATTGATCCAATAACCGTACTTTCACTGTTATTACAATTATCATGATTGTTATTATTATTATTATTATTATTATTAGCTGACGACAAATTGGTGATTTTCCCCCAATTAACAGGATTTGACATTGGGAAACAATTTACATAAAACGTCAAATTTTGTTTTCTGCAAAAAAGATAAACAAGAAGTATCTTCAAAAAAGAAAATAAGCGACAAAGAAAAGCAGATAACTATTTGCAGTTTTTGTCAATATTATAATAGGGAATCTTAAAACGAAGCCCACTTTACACCCGTTGAACGATAGCTTCTCATAGTCATATTGACATACCGCAATTTAAATCTATGGAATGACTGTCGCAATTCTTAAATTCCTAGGGCGCCTGATAGCACCCTTTGTTTTGGGGTCCGTGTCTGTTTTCCTGAACATTATGACTTGTCATTGGTTCAACATTTTATGAACAATTGCAAGTTTCAAAAATTCCTTTTCTCTGAATCAGTGTCCTAAACATTCTAAAACAAAGTAAACAAAATTCCATTCTATCTTCTGACTAAAAAGCCGTCATAATTTTGTCCCGTTTGATTTCCTGCTAGGTTCGACAAATAGGCATATGATTTATCCTTTCTGGTCCGTTGAAACCACCCCCCACCCCCCCCACCCCCCACAAACAACAAAAAAAAAAAAAAAATAAAAAAAAAAAAAATAAATAAATAAATAAAATAAAAAACTGCTACACTAAAACCACTCAAACCATACCCCAAAGCACGTTTTAACTTTCTTGAGTCACAAATCAAACAGCTGAAAAACAAATATGAACAAATATTATTTGATTTATCATCTACGCTCAGTATAGAAAAACAAAATAAGAAGGTATATCTATAAATCTTCTTATGACTGAAGCCACCTTACGTAATGACGTATTGTTTGTTGGCTAGTATTCAATATGTGAATTATAATAATACGTCGGCTTCTTTGGATGTGAAATAATACGGCAAATTGTTTATTCATCCTTTTTTACATTTTTTTTTTTTTTTAGTACGCTCACGCAATCGTTCGCGCATATTGAGTGCGTGCGTTTAAGAAAACAAACGTCACATGCAGGTTCAGTAGAAGAGTGAGCGGGTGCCATAAAAAACGACCTTACTTCTTTGCAAAGATGCTGCTCAGGCTGTGCGGATATAGAAAATTTCACCTGAAAAAAAAAAAAACCTGAAAATTTTCAGATAAAAAAACTCTGATATTTTTTATATATCTGCTCAAAACATATATTGTGTGTATTCGTTAGAACCGCCTCGGTGAGGCGGTTCTAACGAGTACCCACAATATATGTTTTTGATCATAAATAAGAAACAAATAATGTTTACCCCTGTAAACCCTAGTTTTACTGTATAAATAGTGGGGTTTAAGGGGGTCAAAATTATATAGGCATGTTTTCGTGATGTGGAACTTTGTTGGTCATATGTATTCTTGAACGCCGTCTCATTCTCCATGTAAGTCTTTTTATACTGTAATGACCCAAAGACATTGAAAAGACTGAGCAGATGCATAACCTAATCTAGAACTTTACTGGTCAGAAGTTTCTTGGGCTTCACTTTCTATTTCATTGAATTAAATAAGTGTTTTTTTTTTTTTTTTGTTTTTTTTTTTGCAAAAGTCCTGACCCACATTTTTTTTTTTTTTGCAAAAGTCCTGACCCACCCATATTCCACTGACGTTTATCTGCCGCAAAGACCTAGATCAAACTGTATGGGTGGTCATTATACTGAGCTATCAAACATCTTTGATACCACATTCCTCTAGAGATAATAAAAAATAAAATAATTTAGAGAGAAAAATAGATAAAGTAAGTGGTTTGGTGTGAAACGGTAAAGTGGTTGGGGTATTTTGGGGTTATTTGCGGTGTTTTTCAACGGACTTTTCATATTCTACATGCACGAAAGCACCTTCGCGCCATGTACATAATTAATTCTATCAAATTGTTATTCTAAATAGGGGTGGTGGTGGCGGGAGCGGGTTCTTGGACTTTCAAAACATGACTTTGGCGTGAACTTGACGATAGCATTTGACAAAAATAACCATTCCATGAGATTGATCATTGCTTCAAGGCACGTACATTCTTCCATACAGAGGCTGACAGGCTGACAGGCTTAGGTCACATATGATCTTATAAGACTTCGTCTAAAAAAAGATGGGTAAATCTTGCCGCCATGACTTGTCAATTGTTCTTGCGGTTATTTCCCTTGTTTCTATTGTGTTACTTCCAGCTGTGAGTTGATATCGACAGTTTTCGCTTGCATTATTATTATTATTATTACTTTTATTATTACTATTATTATTATTATAAATGCTGTTGTCGTTGTTGTGCACCAGATGCGATGAAGAAACAGTACCAAAACACGCCAATTCAAATATATTGAAAAAAATCACCACCAAAACAAACTGAAAGTTTTCAGATAAAAATTCTGATATTTTTTCATTTTTTTCGCTCAAAACATAGATTGTGCTTACAATCGCAAGGCGAGGCGGTTCTCACGAGTACCCACAATCTATGTTTTGAGCAGAAATAAGAAAAAAAAAACGTATACACCTGTAAACCCCAGTTTTGCTGTATAAAAGTGGAGTTTAAGGGGGTCAAAATTATATATTAAGCATGTTTTCGTGATGAAGAAAGAAGTGATTGGTATTGATATTTCTCGCTTGAAATATTATTGTAGCAGTAGTTTTTGTTGTTTTGGTAGTATTATTGTTTTTTTGTTGTTGTTTTTTTTCTATTGTTTCACAGCTGGTTCGATGAAAATGGGAGTTGTGATATCGACAGTTTGAATTAGTATTTGTTTTTAGAATAATTATTATTATAGTTATAATTATTACTATTATTTTAATTATTATATTGTAATTATCATTATTATTTTTTTTATTATTATAGTCGATTCTCGTTATCTCAGCCTCGCTTATCTCGAATAACCACTAATCTCGAAGTGAAATTTTGTTCCCTATTTTAACATGGAAATCTAAGAACAGGTACACAATATTGTGGAAAAGAGGAGGAAATTGCTTAGGAGCAATTTCTCCTCTTTTTCTACATTATTTTCAATATACGAGTATCTCTATCTTCAGGAGTCAAATTACATATTCATTTGTTATTTTGTTATATGTGGTTGTTCAATTTATTGTTTTCCTCAATTCTGCAACTCTGATATTTCGAGGTACGGATATCTCGAAGTGTTTCAGAGAATCCCTTGGAATTCGAGATAACGAGACTGTATTATTATTATTATTATTACCATTATTATTATTTTATTTTTTTACAGCTAATGCGATAAAAAAAAAAAAAACTTTCTGACATCGATAGTTCTTGCCGGAATTACCAATATTATTCTAATCATTATTAATGTTAGCAGAAATTGTTGTTTGTGTAATAATATTGTTATTGTTCTTGTTTTGCAGCTAAAATTTATTGCGATTAAGAAAGAAGTTGTTTATATAGACAGTTCTCGTTTTAGTTATTATTATTTTTATTATTAATACTATTATTATTATTATTATTATTATTACTTTTATAAGTAGGTTGTAGTAGTTATAGTAGAAGTATTATCATTGTTATTAATTGTTGTGGTGAGGTACTTTGCAGCTGATACGATGAAGAAGTTGGTTGTTGATATCGACAGTTCTCGTTTGAATTGTTATAAATATTGACTTTTTGTTTTCATTCTTCTTCTTCTCATCTTTCTTCTTTTCCTTCTTCTTATTTTGCTTCTTCTCATTATTACTATTATTATTATTATTATTATTATTTTTCAGCTGGTGCGATGAAACAAGTTATCAGCATGTTTACTTTGGTAACATCCATCGCCTTCTTGATGCTGCTGTAGTAAATGACGCATGCGTGAACAGATAGATGCACATGTACCCTCTGGACAACCGATCTGAAAAAAGGACATGCTTTGATATTCGAATTTTTTTCCTGTCTCATAAGGGCCACGTCATGCGAAAACGACTCTTCGGGCATAAGCGGACAGCGAAAGCCCTGATCAAGTTGCGCGTCCGCGCAGTCTGTGCAGGGCTCTCACTGTCCGCTAACACAATCAATGGATGTTACAGAATTAATGACTCAACAGCAAAGGCCCGGATGATACTTTGCGCATGCACAGGATGATATCAATATCATTACGAAAACAAGCCTATTCAAATATGCTGAAAATTTTATCACCTAAAAATGAAAATTTTCAAATAAAAATTCCGATATTTTCATATTTCCGCTCAAAACATAGCTTGTGGGTATTCGTTAGAACCCCATAATCTATGTTTATGAGCAGAAATAAGAAAAAAATAATGTATACCCTTGTAAACCCTAGTTTTACTATATAAGAATGGGGTTAAAGGGGGTCAACATTATATAGGCATGTTTTCGTGATGGCTAGTTTTTGTGCATTGAAGGTATTTCGCTTGGCGACGCCCATATGATAAAATATGCTGAGCGAAAAAGTGTCTAGGGAGAATTGGCGGCCAGCCCAGGCCCAGTTCAAGCTTGGCTGCCCGCTTACAGAATCGCTATAGAAAAGACAACAACAAAAAAATCAGTCTTGTCAGATGACCTGAGCATTCTAGTTCCCAGCTTTACTGCGCTAAATAGAAAATTGAAACAAGAAATCACAGGTCACCGAACAAGGCTATATCTACCTTGTAATTTTAAATGGATAACAAATGGCCTGGTTAGATTGTGAGAACTTGCAGGCTTCTCTGGATCTTCGCTTCTCATACGTTCTAGGGCACCTATCAGGTAATCACGAATTCCGACCCACCTTTAAGTTAAATACATTCACCGTAAATATTCGGGCAATTTACCACCTGCTGGATGAGTGTCAAACAGTATATCCTAGAATAGCTTGTGCTACTGAACAAACAGTCTAAGCTTTTTGTCTTTCTATGCATACATAAAATGAAACAATACCAGAGACCAAGCTGCATGTGAGCCGACAATCTGAACAAGGCCTTTGTGCAAGTTAATATTTTCTTTAAAAATATTATTCTATAATCTATCCTTTGATTCTGTTAGGGACAGCAATGACCAAACTGCACACTAGGAGCTGGGTCTGTATCCCGAAGACACTATTTTATCCTACGTTCTTGTGTGATGTGTTGCATATATATATATATATATATATATATATATATATATATATATATATATATATATATATATATATACAGTCGAACCTCCATGGCTCGAACATCTTTGGGACCATGGAAATTCGTTCGAGACATGGGTAGTTCGAGCCACTGAAGGTTAATCATGGCACCAGTTCAGGAAGCAAATAACGATAATTTAGGGAACTCTTTTCGATTTTCTACACAGGGATTGCATGTTGAGTGTACTCATTAGAATCGCCTAGATGAGGCGATTCTAATGAGTACACACAACATACAATTTCACGATAAAATAACAAAATTCCTTAAATATTTGTTTTCTTGAGCTTTTGAAGAATTTCGTAGGGACTCAAAAACGAGTTCGAATTAGCCATGGTAAACGAGACATCGGAGTTCGAGCCATCGAGGTTCGACTGTATATATATATATATATATATATATATATATATATATATATATCCGTAAACACACTGATACATACAGAGTGAGAGAGAAAGAGAGAGAGAGAGAGAGAGAGTGTGAGAGAGAGATATTCAAGTCTGTGACTTTCATCTGAATCCCATTTGTGTGTTTATTACAAATTCTATTTCATGTAATTGCTTCATGTGAGTATTAAATACAAACAAAATACGTTTAAACAAAGATTGAATGCAGCGAACGCATCCGCTCAGTCCGATTAGTGTCTTCGATGTCCGCATGAGGGAACTTTGATCCTTGATAATCCGAAATGCGCCCAGAAAAGATTCTGATCAGATTGCACGAATGCGCAGGCTAATCGGAATCTTTGATATTCGCACAGATATTTGACTGACGGTATGTTTTCGGACTTGTGGGGCTCAAATATTTTAGCCTGTGTCCTGCTGAATAAATTAAGACGCCAACCTCACTTCTAATTTTCAGGTCACTTGATCCAAGTTGTTGCTATAAATTTGCATACTTGATGTCAAACAGTGCAGATCGAGATCAGTTGGCTTCTTCAGAAGCCAACTGATCTGGATCTACACTGTTTGCAAAACAGGGTATATCCGGGTTCAGCAGGACAAGAGTTAAGTAAACTATGCTTTTCGTGAAGTTTATTGTATACCAGAATGCGAAATGCGATTTCACCGTTGTGCCATATTTTAGCAAATGTATTTGACGCTTAGCGTGCTGGAAAAAAAATCTGCAGACGACATTTTGTATATTTTTTTATTCTTATTTTTCCGAGAACCTTGGAATTTTAATTTCATACAAATTATCTCTGTAGGAGACAGTTTGCATGAAATGCCAATATCTAATTTTTGGGAAAAATAAGCATTCTATTATCAGTTTGTCGTCTGCTGAATCAACCCAGAGAGTGGTATATGTAAATGTTAACTGTCATATAGCAGGCTTCGTTTGCTGCTTTTGAATTTAAGTGTAAATACATGTATATTCATTTATATACACTACAACTTCTTTGTAACACGGTTCGTTACAACACGGTTTTGGATATAACACGGTTCAAAGATGGATTCCAAAAACAGTATAGATTATATTTAAAAATGACCATAAATGGTCATTTTGAAAAAGTGACCATAAATGGTCATTTTTCAATATAATCTATACATTTTTGTTTGGATATAACACAGCTGTTTAACTAACACGGTTTATGCTATGGACCCCAACAATAGCGTTATAAGGAGGTCGTAGTGTGAGATAGTTTTTGGTATGACAGATTGTAGTGGATAGGGTCAGTGTTAGAGTGCATGGTTGAAAACTGTAGTTTTACTGTGTATATATTTATTACCCTACGATACATGTACTTGGCCAAATATTTAAAAGAGCTCATTTCACAACCTATTTTTTTTTTTTTTTTTTTTTTTTTTTTTTTTTTTTTGTGCGCGTAAAAAGAGGCTGGATGAGAAGCCAAAATTGAAGGCCACTCTTAGATTCTGTGGCTTCTTATTTTATCGTCTGGCTGTCCGATATCATAGCGTAAAGTCGGCATTCGCTGTTCGCCAGTTTATTTTACACGACCTTAATACAGTCGAATCTCATTATCTCGACTTCGCTTATTTCAAAAAAAAAAAAAAAAAAAAAAAAAAAATATCTTGAAGGGAAAATCTAGTTCCTGTTCAAAAATAAATTAATCTAACAACAGGTAATAAACTTTTTGACAAAAAGAAGAATGTTTCTTCTCTTTTCCACAATCTTTTTAATATATCTCTAACTTTAGGAGTCAAACTACATAATGCGTTTGTGAAATGTGGTTGTTTGATTCGCTTTTTCCTCAATTCTGCAAATCTGATATGTCGAGGTACGGATACCTCAATGTATGTCAGAGGGTCTCTTGGACAAAGATAACTAGAGTCGACTGTATTAAGTAGACAAGGAGAGGTGTGAGGGTGGGGTGCAGCTCTTTCAATTTATTTTGACTCCATTTTTGAATGGATGTCTACTTTAAAAGGAAATATACCCCTTTTGAGCCAATACTTTCCTCTTGAGGGAACCATCACTAAAACACGCTTATAAAATTTTGACCCCATTAAACCCCACTTTTATATAGTAAAATTGGGGTTTAGAGGGGTAAACATTATTTTTCTTGTTTCTGCTCAAAAAACATAGATTATGGTACTCATTAGAACCGCCTCGTCGAGGCGGTTCTAATGAGTACCGCAATCTATGTTTTGAGCAGAAATATGAAAAAAAAAATCAGATTTTTTTCTGAAAATTTGCATTTTTTGCTGGCAAAATTTTTAGTATATTTGAATAGGCGTGTTTTCGTAATATTCTACAATATTACTTTACAAAGGCGTTTTAGTGTACAGAGGCACAAAACAACAAGTCATAAAAGCCATCTGCCTTGTAAACGAAAACGGCCTACTCCAGAATACACAGTTTATGAAATCCTTGCGATTATGACTTTCAGTCTTCAGTCACTTGATAGCAATTAATAGGACTAGAAAATCCTGAAAATTATAATTAAATATCTAACTGGGTTTGGAAGATAGGGCAGTTTAAAATCTGACCTTTCCTAATATGCTAAATTTGAGGGAAAATGTTTGTATTTCAATAATTAAACCAAAAATTGCAAATCTGACAACATATTATTACAACCGTTCTATCAAGGCACAAATCAGCTGAATACATAGCATTTGGTTCAAAAACAATAATTTTATGCATGGTTTTACAAAGTAACCCAGTACGATAAGCTATGAAAAAATTGCTCATTTGTACCCACCTAGGTACATTTTGCTGCGCAACATTTTATATATATAATTATGATCTATATATATTTTGGACGTCCTTAACTCTGGAACTAATTAAGATATCACGGTCAAATTTTCAACTTTTCTTATTTGCAGGAAGGCCACTTTATGCATGAAGTTTCAACATCCTAGGTGCGTAGGCTCTAAAGTTGATCTTTTCTGGAAAATGACTATTTATAGCGAATCATCTTCCAAGCAGACAGGGCTACCAAAATTACAGAAAACTTCTATAGCTCGAACACCGATGGCTCGTTTACGTGTTTGTGAGTCCATTGAACATTATATTGATATCTTAAGAAAAATACATGTATTTTGGGATATTGTTTTGAAAAGTTTCTTATTTTATCATGAAAATATACGTTATATGTAGTCATTAGAATCGCCTTGATGTGGCAATTCTAATGAGTGAACTCGACATACCATTATTGTAATGACTATCGAAAAGACGTCACTAGCGGGCCCCCGTAGCCTAGTGGATTAGAGAGTTGACTCTTAATTCATTAGGTTTCTCACCGCAGTGGTTCAAGCCTCGCTCGGGTCACATGTGGCAAAGCCAAGTTCTGCTTACGGATGGTCAGGTGGTTTTACCCCGGGTTCTCCGGTTTTCGCCCACCTTTGATGAACGATCGGCCTGATATGAGTGAAATATTCTTGAAAGGGCCGTAAAACCCTAAAAAAAAAAAAAAAAAAAAAAAAAACGTCCCTTAATTACCCACAACGGCCTCCTGGCCTGGCGTTATGATTAACCTTCGGTGTCTCGAACGTTCCATGTCTAGAACAAAGTTTCATGGTCCAAAAGATGATCGAGCCATTGAAGTTCGACTGTGCATCTGTCGGAATGAATGAAATTTGCAACATAAGATTTTTTTTCTTTGTCAGGCTGAGACAGTGGAATAAACAAAATAAAAAAGAGGCCATTTAATCAACACCGTGTCAAAAACGGTTACATTTCGGTTGTCCGGATCGCTTAAAGAAAGTTGTCCATTGTTGTCAGCCACTATTATCATCCGCAAAACCCTACCCTGTATAAACAGTGTAGATCCAAATTAGACAGCTCGTAACGAACCGGCTCATCTGGATCTACACTGTTTGCTTGCCATTTCGCTCCTCCCCACCCCCTCCCTCCACCACCGCTTTTTTATTTTATTTTTTTATTTTTGTTTTATTTAGACTGAAAACGCTATTTGGATCAGTGAGTGTGTCCAAATTCAATCAGGATAGTTTTGTTCATTTCAGAAACTCAAGAATGAAAGGGTAAAGTAATGTATTACTGCGTTTTTTTTTTGGTGACGTGTTACTGCTGTGCGTTTAGTTTAAAAGTACAGTCGACTCTCGTTATCTCGAATTCAAAGGGACTCTCTGAAATACTTCGAGGCATCCGTACCTCGACATATCAGATTTGCAGAATTGAGGAAAAAATAATTCGATTAACCACATTTAACAAATATATATGTAACTGGACTCATGAAGTTAGAAATATATTGAAAATATTGTGGAAAGGAGGAGAAATTGCTCCTTAGGAGCAATTTCTCATCTCTTCCACAATATTTTTTACCTGTAGTTAGATTTTCATGTTTAGGCAGGGACCAGATTTTCACTTCGAGATAAGCGGTTATTCGAGATAAGCGAGGTCGAGATAACGAGAGTCGACTGTATACATTTTCTAGAATTTCCTCATATTATTCGTCATCGAATACGTTATATTTACAGACTGAGTTATAGTTCGACCAAGTTGACCTTCACAGTTTCATGTAAGAGTCGAAAGGAAACTATACATCCGCTGTACACTTTAAGCACGACAGTAAGCAAATCCTGCATTTCATGTGAAACAGCAATTCGTTCACTTGTACAGGTATCGTAAAATATTTTCTATGGTCGTTTTCTCCCTTCAGCTGATTCAATAAGGGCAGTTGTCAGTTTCCGGCGAGGCGAAAGAATGCTCATAGAGGATTAATCCTGCACATGGAAAGTGTGGTAAGGTAAACGGACCGGCTTGACATGACCTTAATGAGTTGAATCGACCATGGAACTTCAACTCGATCAATCAATTACCTCTACAGTGAAACGAATGTAGAATATAGGATTTTCTGACGGCATGACTTAATCGCACAATACATGTATCCTAATGGATACTATATGAAAAGGTAAAAATTATCCATGTAGAAATATATTATTTGTTATTTATAAGTTAATCCTTGTCATGCTGAATAAATCAAGATGTCATACTCACTTCCACTTGTACGCCAATCAATTTGCTTGATCTAGTTTGTTGATACAAATTCACATACTTAATGGCAAACAGTGCACATCCAGATCAGTTGGCTTCTTCAGAAGCCAACTGATCTGGATCTACACTGTTTGCAGGACATTTCCATGTTTAGCAGGGCAGGTTTAACATTTGATAGACAAACACCGTAAATATAGCTACAGATCGACCGACTTGACCTGTCATTATGGCCTTTTAGTCATATTATTTAAAAGCATACGTTCAATGAAAATATCACCTTGTCCGGAGAACCGGGGCTGTTGGTTCCAACTGTATTGCGTCAAATAGAAAGATTGAAAACAGAAGTCACAGGTCACCGGACAAGGTTATATTTACACCTGTACAGGTGACCAAATACGTGTTTCACTTGGAAAGCATATCTTCTGACCGCGAGCCCAAATGGCACAAAGGGCAATTTTAATATTCAGAAGGATGTCTCAGAATGAATATCAAAATTAAAGATCAAAGTGACAATTCAGTTTGGTCGAATTATATTGATTACAGTTGGATATGCTTTATATTATATATATTTCTACATGTATATGTTGCCAATAGAATTTGTTATAATATATATTTTATATGTTTTTATTGAGCATGCTTGGCAGTACATTTGTGTGGTTGTTTGTTTAAAAAGAGAATGAAATACATGTCAACATTTTCCTTATTGTTTATACTTTTTTGTACAGCTCAACTAAACTGATCAGTAACTTCCACCTTTGCCTATATCATCCATATTGATACGTCCACTTCTGGCAGGTCTGATAATCAGAATATGCTGTGGTCCATCACGAAAACAGGCCTATATAATTTTGACCCCCTTAAACCCCATTTTTATGCAGTAAAACTGGGGTTTACAGGAGCATACATTAAATATCTTATTTTTGCTCAAAAACATAGATTGTTGGTACTCGTTAGAACCGCCTCGCCGAGGCGGTTCTAACAAGTACCCACAATCTATGTTTTGAGTAGAAACAGGAAAAGAACCAGAATTTTACATCTGAAAGTTTTCATTTTTTTGGTGACAAAATTCTCAGTAAATTTGAATTGGTGTGCTTTCGTAATGCCCACGTGAGACAGTTTTTTGGTCACCTTTACAAGTATTATCTGTTTACGCAGTTAATGTATTCTTATAAATATTATAATCTAAAAGTCAAAGCGACAGGTCAGTTTGGTCGGCCTATACAGATCGACCAAATTAACCTGTCGCTTTAATCTTCAGGTTTCATAAGGAGCTGTCCATTGTACAATTCATGCAAGACTGTCAGAACATCATGTTTTGCACGTGAGAAAAATGTCAGCTATAATTCCGTTATTAGGACCAGTCAGAAAATCATGTGTTGCACGTGAGACAAGTATTAGCTATACGCAAACCCATACTATAAAATTTCGCTCGAAAATAAGTCCTCTCCGCTGTTAAGACTAGCTTTTGCCAGTTCAAATGGGGTTTTCTTGTTATTCCACATAGCTCCAGATAAGAGGGTGTATTTACATGATATTGTATTGTTTATTTATGAAAACTTTGTTGTGGGTACTCATAAGAAGCGCATCGCTGAGGTGCTTCTAGTGAGTACAACAACATTGGTTTTCACAGAGAAAAAAAAATATCAGTGCTTTTTGGTTGAGAGAAAAAAATAATAAATGAAAAAAATAAAATAAAAAAAAACTTATCTGGAGCTATGTTCTACATTCAGTATTAACCCTGGTCCTACTGAACTCGGATATACCCTGCTTTTGCAAACAATGTAGATCCAGATCATTTGGCTTCTGAAGCCAACTGCTCTGGATCTGCACTGTTTGTCATGAAGTATTTGAATTTGTACTCGTATGAACAATTTGGATCGAGTAACCTGATTGGTTGAAAATTAGTAGTGGGCATGACATCTTAATTTATTTAGCATGACAAGGGTTAAGACACCCCTCCCCATACCAACACCTCCTGTGACCCCGCCCCATTCCCCCACCCCCCCCCCCACCCCCACCCCCCCACACACGAATAAGACCACTTTTAGGCAGTTCCAAAGGTATGCTCTTACAGTACTTATAAATATTGTAATCAACAGGTTAAAGCAACTTGTCAGTTTGGTCGGCCTATAAAGTACTACACAATGTAATATGCTTTAACTTTTCATGCAAATTGTCGGAGAAATCCCGAAAACGTGTTAGATGACCACAAAGGACCGGAACATATAAACTACCCTGTTCTTATTAGGAAGTGCCATGCACTCGTTATTTGCATGAATGTTCACTAAGTACATGCATATAATACCCGTTTATCCACTTAGAAATTTATTTCATCGCATACCCATAAGGTTACTTACCATATACCCTGTAAGTATTTTACGAAATTCAACTGGGCTTGACTTAAACTTTTTATACTCACTTATTGATGTTTCCAATAACCGCCATGATATAAGCCGAAACGTTAGAAAACGTAACTTTTGATATGTGCGTTCAACGAAAACTTAAATCATCCTACGCATCCGGGCAGTTTGACCAGTCTTCGTTGTATACAGTCGATTCTCGTTATCTTGAATACTTCGAGGTATCCGTACCTCGACATATCAGATTTGCTGAATTGAGGAAAAAATAATTTGATCAACCACATTTAACAAATATATATGTAACTGGACTCATGAAGTTAGAGATATATTGAAAATATTGTGGAAAAGAGGAGATATTGCTCCTTAGGAGCAAGTTCTTCTCTTTTCCACAATATTTTTTACCTGTTGTTAGATTTTCATGTTTAGGCAGGGACCAGATTTTCACTTCGAGATAAGCGGTTATTCGAGATAAGCGTGGTCGAGATAACGAGCGTTGATTGTACTTGAAAAATGTTACATCCTTGGCCATCCAAAATGCGCCCAATGAAGGTTCTGATTAGACTGGACTTATGCTGACCTTGACAATCGCTGGGCGCACATGTATGACAGTACGTTTTGTGTTGCAGCTCAAAATGTCTTATTTTCTCGAAAACAACGTATAGAAGAAACAAACAAAAACAACAACAACAAAAAAGACATATAATATTGTGTCGTCTACTTTAATCATTAATGACGTTTAAAGAATTGAGTAACTTTAATTTTGCCATAATTATTGTGTTTAAATACATTAATTGAATTTTATCATTAATGGCCGCTTGTGCGCTTTAAGAATCTGATGTGTTGCATGCATATCGCATCGACTTTGTCAACGTAAACAAGCCTGACATTACGAAAACACGCCTATTCAAATATATAAAAAATTTCACCACCAAAAACTGAAATTTTTCAGCTAAAAAACTCAGATATTTTTCATATTTCTGCTCAAAACATAGATTGTGGGTACTCGTTAGAACCGCCTCGCCGAGGCGGTTCTAACGAGTACCACAATCTATGTTTTTTAGCAGAAACAAGAAAAATAATGTATACCCCTCTAAACCCCAGTTTTATTATATAAAAGTGGGGTTTACGGGGGTCAAAATTATATAGGTATGCTTTCGTGATGGAAAAACTGCAACCTTATCCAGCTTTTCGGATCAGACTGTATCTATGATTTGAAAGTGGTATCATTAATCAATTCTAATGCACTCGCGTATGTAACGCGACGTCTGATTGGATAACGTCAAAAAATTTCGACGGTATATTCTGCGATATACTGTCGCAAATCCGACGTCATCATGTAACGTCGCTTCTCATTGGCTGGCATTTGGTTTTACGCAGCTCACGGCACTTGTCGTTTTGTGCAAACAGTACATTTTTTCAATATTAGAATGGGGATACATGTAACTGCATCAGCTTTGTCATTTGGGGAGGTAAATCGGCGGTTTTACGGTCGCAAATTACGTTTTACGGCTCCGCTGACGCGTCGCCGTAAAACGAAATTTCCGACCGTAAAACCGCCGATTTACCTCCCCAAATGCCAAATTTGAAAGCAGTTATCCCCTAATTTACGCCTAGTAGACTAACTACATCAACTCTTTGAATCGGTCCATTTGCAATGAAGGGGTGTTTTATTTACTTTTACCATGTTTTATAGCAATTAATTACAAACAGTATAGACTCTGATCAGACGCCATGCTCTGTGGCGTCTGATCTGGCTCTATACTGTTTGCCAATGTCCCTTTTATGGGACGCTAGGCATAAATGGGTTAATAAGTATTCAATAATACAGAAAATATTGACGAAGAACAAGGACCTGAGGTAGAATGTTCGGAGGCCAAACATACTGCTCTGGCCATTGTTGTGAATATATTCCCAGAAGGCATTTTATCGATTAATATTAAAGGTCAGAAAAAAAAAAAAAAAAAAAAAAAAAAAAAAAGAAAATCGCATAAGATAGACGAGATTCTAAAAACAACGACGTCTCAATCAGTTAACAGTTTCTTAAGTAACTCATTTTATCAATGTTTTCTTATTGCTTTGTCATTATTTCTGAAGGAGATGTTGAAAATATTAATTGGTTGTTTTCCGAAGCAAATTGCCAATAGAGCCGGGGCACAACATTTCCTACAAAATTGCATGTGCCCCAAGCGAAGACTCAGATCAGCCTACGCATCCGCGCAGGCCGATAAGTAACATCGCAGGGCGCTCTGCACTGTCGCACTTCAACGGCTCAAACATTTTTGGGACCCTGAAAATATGGGTAATTCCAGATCCTGAGGGTCAGCAAGAAACTAGACCATAGGTTACTGTTATCAGCAATAGAAACACTGTCTAATCAGTTTTACTGTCCAAATTTAATATTGATTCTGAAGATTTTTTATGCCTGATAATAATAATAATAATAATAATAATAATGCTGTGCTCATAATCATGCTGCAAAGTGTTTTCTTCAATATTAGCTAGTGCGTAAGATAGGTTGTAAGGTTTATTTGCGTAATTTGCTGTTAGCTATTAATGGAACAGACGCTGCATCATGACCAACGTGTCAAAAATTGACCTGGACAAATTCAGTAGATTTTTTCCCGTAAAACATATTTTGACATTTCATGCAAATCGTCTCAAGAGAGGAAGCAATTTGCATGAAACGTCAAATGTTGTTTCCTGGAGAAATAGGAAAAATGTTTCAAAATATGGTACATGTATGCTAAAAATTATACACAGAGCAATTGCCCATTGCCTTGACGTGTGCAAAAAATCAGTACATTACGAAAACACGCCTATTCAAATATACTGAAAATTTTACCACCAAAAAAAGAAAAAAAATCAGATAAAAGTTCGAATATTTTTCATATTTCTGCTCTAAACATAGATTGTGGGTACTCGTTAGAACCGCTTCGGCGAGGCGGCTCTAACGAGTACCCACAATCTATGTTTTTGAGCAGAAATAAGAAAAATAATGTATACCCCTGTAAACCCCAGTATTACTAGATAAAAGTGGGGTTTAAGGGGGTCAAAATTATATAGGTATGTTTTCGTTATGTATACACAGAGCAATTGCCCATTGGCTTGACGTGTGCAAAAAAAAAATCAGTACCTGTCAGATTAAAGGGACAGGGTTTTTGACCTGTTTGGTAAAGCATTACAAAATGTTTTCCTCGCTGTTATTGATTTCCTTAATATTAAAATATCTTAGCTGTGGTATTCTAATACAAGACAAATTATTAAGACGTAAACGTCTAAGTACGGGAGCAAATTTTGTTCATGTTTAAATAAGATATGAGACAAGGGTATACTAAAGTTTAATTAATTTTCAATCTAACAGGTAACCCCACACACCCCCTTCAACCCCTTCAAAAAAAAAAAAAAAAAAAAAAAAAAAAAACAGCACTGTGATTCTTTGATGTTTGCTTTTATTAAGCTTTATGGAATTTCTTGATTGAAGTGAAAATAAACTAGACATTAATCTGCTTATATCACAGTTGGTTTCAAGATTTTTTTTATATTTGCCGGGATCGTCACAAACCGAAGTTCCGGTAAATATAAAATGTCCTTAGTGAGCTAATCGAATAGTCTACCGTATGTAAAAATCCAAAGTTATATTATAAGACCGGCGCGCTTCACGCGCCGATCAAAAAGGTGCTTGGGTTTAAAGCGTAACCATAATTATCAGAAAAAAAAATGAAAGAAGTGTTGTAATCTATATTGCTATTTGCAGCGCAACGCTAACTACATGTACTCAAGATACTCCGGTTATTTCCCCTTATTGAATGCTCTGTTGTGTTAAAAAAGAATCCAAATGAAAGGTCTGCATCTTCGCATCTTCCAAACAAGCAGAAAATATAGGACCCACTAGGGCCCCAAATAGGTATTTATATGGGTCCTAAATGGGCAACCCATGAGGAATTTGCAACATGGTTCCATGTTGGACCACATGGGCAAAGCCTTATGGGAACTATATTGGCCCAATATAGGAAAAAAAAAATCAACTCACATTTGTCTTCCAGAAAAAAAAAAAAAAAAAAAAAAAAAAAAAAAACATTTTTATCGAATGCAAACAACAGCATATGAATGTCTTCATCCAATCCTTTTCAGTATCAAAGCAGTATGATCTGATTATATTTCAGTATTTAATAAAATCTTCCAAGGGTATATTGACTTACAGATGGTAAGGAAACGATTTATATTCAATGCCCAACTTATGCATGACCTGCTGAAAAATTCCAGACATAGAATTTGAGCCCTGATCCCACTGAACTGACTTTGGGAGGCCTACAAATGTAAAAAAAGTTAACCAAATCCTTAACAATATCCTTTGTTTTAGTATTCCTAAGTAGAATGCCTTCGTATAGGAGCATACATTATTGTAAAAAGATATTCATGGCCAGGCTCGGTTTTTTGGCGAGGCATCAACACAGTCAATAATTATTCTGCTAGAAGGTTCATCAAAAGCAAGTACAGGCTGTAAATGAGCTTTCGGCATTGTCTGGTTGGGTTTTCCTACCATATGACAAGTATGGCAAGATTAACAAAAAAAGGTAAGAGAAAAGTCCAGGGGAGTGCCATAATCACAAACCGCAGCCCTTCCCAGACCCCAAGAGGAAGAGGAAACCGACAAATCTAAACAAGCACAAACCGAACAAACGTACGAAAAGCACTAAGATTAGGTCTCTCTTCTCCAAGCGAGGTAATCGCAATACTAAAAGGACTGAAAAACACAAGAACAAAATGACACACGGAAAGACATACAACAAATCGCCTCGTAGAATAAGCCACAAAGCAACAAGGAGTAAGACTAACACCGGCACAACCGCCTTAGAACGGTCGGTAGAGCAAACCACCAGGGGGTTTAAAGCACTTTTACAGCTAGGTTACTTCACCCTGGGTCCCGATGCTACTCTTAATACATAAATACATAAAAATTGGGTTCGCATAAAGGCTCCCAACTCAGTCAATGCATCAAAGCGAAAACAAAACTGAGAAACGTCAGATTTTAACCTTGGCCAGTGAAAATGGTAAAGAATTTTGTTATAGGTCTTCTTTATACTTAAATGACCGGACTTGAGAGTCTCATGAGCCAAATTCAAATTTTTTGGGCGATCAATCTTTGGAACCATTATTTGGTGGTAAACAGTCTACTCATATTCTATTCAGACATCAGGAGGATGTCATTTTCTCATTTTTATTCCATTTTTGAAATAAAAACAGACAGGAACTTGATCTATTTCTCTCTCATCAAAAGCCCTTTCAAGCAAAGGCAAAATTTCAGGATCATTATGCCGTTCCTTGCATAGTTGTGACCTTGACACCGAGTCATGACCTTGACCCTGCCATTTAATATTTAAGAATAATGACTGGACTCTGACTTGTTGTTACTTAGGTCTCTGCTTGTCAGACAGGCTTGACGTAATATAGTTTGTAATCACATGCTTAAAAGACTGGCCCAAAAAGGTATCAGTTTAAATCAATGTCCCCATCATTCTGTTTCGCTTTCTTTGCCGTGGCCCATGTAACGGCACATGATGTTTAAATATCGGGGAATACATGTTATGAAGAGGAACATGAACAAATCAATACTCTACACACTGAATAAGGACACTTGTCCCAGAAGATGTATTCTCAGAAAAATACAGAGGATGTACTAAAATAAGGGGTTACGATGCTACGGTATCTCGTAAGATTTTAATTGGGGTAGACTGGGCATAGTCACTATTTAGTGACACAAAACCATCTGATAAGAATGGTTCATAAATCTCCATAAAGAATCAGTCTTAGATATTTCAGTCCTCCTCCTTAACACATGACTGTGGTTTTGACTGTAAAGAGGTGAGGTCTGTATGTTTAAACCCCTCTTGTTTTTCTTTCTTTCTTTTTAAATGTAAGCATTTAGAAATAATATGACCTGTTCTTTTGCATTAACTGCAAGTTGGTTAAGGGGTTTTGATCCTTGTTTTCACCAGAAGATTGGGGTTTGGGAGTAATTGTTTGGCTATAACTGCCAGATGGATTACTAGGACTATGTTTGGATCCTGATTGTGGTTTTTTTAGAGGGGTTCGACTTATTAAAAAAACAACAAAAAAACTTATGTGTTAAAAAAGGTAAGAGAAAAGTCCAGGGAGTGCTACAATTACAAACCGCAGCCCTTCCCAGACCCCAAGAGGAAGAGGAACGACAAATCTAAACATAATTAAAGCATAATCGTCTGCAAGTCGAGCTGTAGCTTGCAAAGTTTCAATTTGTTTCTCATCTAAAAAGGAATTAATATCTGATTTTTTTGCACCTTTTGAACTCCTCTACACTGATGAGCTGCCTAAGGTTTTCAGGATTAGAACCAATTTTCATCGAAGAGCATCACCTTTCAAATAACTGTTCTTTAGTTATGGCGAATTCTACATGAGTCTGTTCATTTTCTTTCTGACAATTCCTAAATATTTGCCGTTAAGCTTCAGGGACCAACTGATAAGCCTTAAGAATTAATTCCTTTATAGAATCAGAACTGGAGCTCTGCAAAGCCTAATTTCTCGAGCCTTCCAAATTATAAGACTCTGCAAAGCCTAAGTCAAATGCTCCTTTAGCAATCTTAAATTTGCTGCTACTTGTTCAAAATGAAGAAAATATTTGTTAATCTTTTCTTAAAATGGAGGAACTAATCTGACGTGTGTGGTAACATCAAAATGAACGCCAAAGTCTGAAGGTTGCGGTTTTACCGTCTTAATTTGCATTTCTATATAGTTTATTCTTGTTATATCGTCCTTCTCTCTTTCCTTTTCTTCCATTTCTATTTCTTTTCTTTTTCTAGTTCAATTTAAAGATTTTCTTGCTCTAATCTTAATTTTTCACAATCGATTTGTTTCTGAATCTCAAGCTCTTGTATTTGCAAACAAGAGTAAGAGAAAAGTCCAGGGAGTGTCACAATCACAAACCGCAGCCCTTCCCAGACACCAAAAGGAAGAGAAAACCGACAAATCCAAACAAGCACAAATTGAACAAACGTACGAAAAGCACTAAGATTAGCTCTCTTCCCCAAGCGAGGTAATCGCAATACTAAAAGGAATGAAAAACACAAGAACAAAATGACACATGGTAAGACATACAAAAAATCGCCTCGTAGAATAAACCACAAAGCAACAAAGAGTAACACCGGGACCACCGCCTTAGAACGGTCAGTAGAGTAAACCACCGGGGGATTTAAAGCACTTTTACAGCTAGCCAACTGCAAACCTGTCTGTACAACGATAACAAGAGACAAAGCAAAAGAATTAACTATTTCCTTTTCAACCAAAACTTGAATCAGAAAATCGTTAACTTCTTGTTTTAGCATGGACTTGTTGACGGAAATCAATTTCCATTGAGCCGCAATGTCCAACAAATCTGACCTTTTTGCCAAATGAAACAGCTCCTGCGAAGGCGCAGTGATAAAAGCATTAAGGTTAAATGACATGATGGCTTTTTGCGTTTTTTTTTTTTTTTTTTTTTGTTTTTTTTTTTGTCAAGTAAAAATATCAATCAAAGGGTTTATTTATTTATATTTTCCAAAAGTTAATAGTTTTTTTTTTTTTTGTTTTTTTTTTCAAAGTCAATATTTGTTTTCTTTTAAAAGCTCAAACTTGTTTAAGCAGAAGAAAATGTCCGATTCCGGATGAGTTCCTAATTTCTGTTACGAGCCAGGCGTGTCGAAAAAGAAATGAAAGTGAAACCAGCAACAACAACAAAAAAAAAAAAAAAAAAAAAAATCACGATTATAAACAAAAGAATTTAAGGATATAGTACCTATCAAGTTTATGTCACAATGTTCATCAGAAATCATCCACACGAATTTATAAAATAAATCCTTTGAACAACAGTTTCTGATCCCACAACTTAATGTTCCTGAATTCAGAATTTAAGTCCAAAATGAATAAAATATTAAAGCAATCCAGTATAGAATAACTGCCAGTGAAAGTACGCAAAAATGCCCATATGCAAATACTATTTTTTTTATCTTATATTATATCAAAGAACATTCTAAAAAAATAATTGTCTAAAGGTAACACTCATTTTCCAGTTTTAGTCAAGAACATTCCAAATATTCTATGACATACCAAAAATAACTCAGTCCAGAATCAAGAACGTAAACAACATGTTATTGTAAACATGTTTTTTATTTTTATTTTTTGTCAGAAAGTTCTATTTATAGAAACATACAATGTAGTAGACATGAAACTTAAAATAATTGAACTACCTATATATGACATGAGTCATTGCTTCGCTGAGATGCTGCAGGAAACCTTTTGCCCGACTCATATCCAACTGGAACTTTCTAAACTGTTTTTAAACAAAGACGCGCCTCACACGTTTATCCTCAGCAGACTTAAGGGGAGTTCAAAAGGTGCATAAATTCAGACATAAGGATCAGGATAAATTCAGACATTAAGGATCAGGCTCCAAACATAGTCCTAGTAATCCATCTGGCAGTTATAGCCAACCAATTACTTCCAAACCCAAAATTATCTTGTGAAAACAAGGATCGAAATCCTTTATCATAACAAATTTGCAGTAATTGCAAAAAGACAGGTCATATTATTTATAAATGCTTACATGTGAAAAGAAAGAAAGAAACTCAAGAGGAAGTTTAAACATACAGGCCCTTATCTCTTTACGGTCAAAAAATTAATAGGGAAGTCCAGGGAGTGCCACAATCACAAACCGCAGCTCTTTCCATACACCAAGATGAAGAGGAAACCGATAAAACCAAACAAAACCACAGTCATGTGTTAAGGAGGAAGACCAAAAGGTCTGAGACTGATTTGGTTATGTAGATTTTTAAACCATTTTTATCAGATGGTTTTGTGTCACTAAATAGTGACTATGCCCAGTCTACCCCAATTAAAATCTTACGAGATTCCGCGGCTTCTTAATCCCTTATTTTAGCAGATACTCTGCATTTTTCTGAAAATACTTCTTCCGGAACCAGTGTCCTTATTCAGGGTGTAGAGTATGGATTTGTTAAGGTTCCTCTTCATAAAATTTATTTTTCCTCGGTTACTGATTTAGTGGCTGTCGGTATTAGACCGTCTTTACCTTTTAAAGGTCTTCACTTACTGTTAAGCAATGGCTTGGCAGGAGATAAGGTTGTGGTAAATCCACTTTTGACTAACATACCTTGTAATGATCAGCCACCTGATGCCATTGAGCAGGTAATCCCCGATCATTACCCATTATGTGCCGTTACGAGGGCCATGGCAAAGAAATCAAAACCAGAATGATGGGAGCATTGATTGAACTGATATCTTTTTAGGTTTGTCTTTTAAGCACGAAATTACAAAATATTTTCTGTCCAGCCTGTCTGACAAGCAGACAGACCTAAGTGACAACAAGTCACAGTCCAGTTATTACTCTTTTATATTAAATGACCAAGGTCAAGGTCATGACTTGGTTTCAAGATCATAACTTTGCAAGGAACAGCATAAGGATCCTAAAATTTTGCCTTTGCTTGAAAGTGTTTTTGATGAGAGAGAAATAGATCAAGAGGCTGTCTGTTTTTATGTCAAAAATGGAATTGTAATTAAAAAATGACTTCCCTCTGATGTCTCAGCAGAGGACGAGTGGACTATTAACCACAAAATAATGATTCCAATGGTTTATCGCCCTGAAATTTTTAACTTGGCCTATGAGACTCCAATATCAGAAAAAGGTAAGCGAAAAGTCCAGGGAGCGCCACAACCACAAACCGCAGCCCCTCTCAGACCCAAAGAGGAAGGGGAAACCGACAAATTCAAACAAGCACAAATCGAACAAACGTACGAAAAGCACTAAGATTAGCTCTCTCTTCCCCAAGCGAGGTAATTGCAATACTAAAAGGACTAAAAAACACAAGAACAAAATGACACATGGAAAGACATACAACAAATTGCATCGTAGAATAAACCACAAAGCAACAAAGAGTAAGACTAACACCGGGACCACCGCCTTAGAACGGTCAGTGGAGTAAACCGCCGGGGGCGGGGGGAGTGGGGGGGAATAGGGTTTAAAGCACTTTTACAGCTAGCTAACTTCAACCTGGGTGAATTCAGGTCATTTAGGTGTTAACAAGACCTATAGCAAACTTCTTAACCATTTTACTGGCCAGGGTTACAATCTGACATTTCTCAGTTTTGTAAATCTTGCCACACTTGTCAGATGGTAGGAAAAGCCAATCAGACAATACAGAAAGCACATTTACAGCCCATACCTGCTTTTGATGAACTTTTAGCAGAATAATGATTGAATGTTTTGGTCCCTGGCCAAAACCCAATTCAGACCATGAATGTCTTCTCACAATTATGTGTGCTTCTACACGCTTCCCAGAAGCCATTCCACTTAGGAATATTAAAACAAAGGATATTGCGTCCTCTCTTGAGACGATTTGCATGAAATGTTAAATTGTGTTTTACGGGGAAAATTCTGCTGAATTTGTCCAGGTCAATGTTTGACCTGCTGGTCATGATGAAGCGCCTGTTCCATTAATAGCTAACAACAAATTACGCAAATCAACATTACAACCTATCTTACACAATGAGCTAATATTGAAGAAAACACTTTGCAACATGATTAAGAGCGCAGCGTTTATTATTATTATTATTATTATTAAAATCAGGCATAAAAATATCTTCAGAATCTATATTAAATTTGGACAGTAAAAACTGATTAGACAGTGTTTCTATTGCTGATAACAGTAGCCTACTATCTAGTTTCTCGCGCCAGGTCTGTAGTCAAACGCCTGCGTATGTGAACCCTTAAACTGCATATTACGACTGTAGCAAATGTCAATTTCACTATTCCCATATTTTATCAGAGAATTTTATGCTATTGATCCGCTGGCAGATTATTCATATAAAAAGCTAAGTCTGGTTTCTCTGCAAAATAAGGGAAAAATCTGAATGTCATCTGCATTAAAATCTTGCACGGTGCTATAAAGATATTAACAGCTTTATTCGTTTAAAGCATACTGTTCCAGCTTCATGGATATTCATTTTGCATCTTTATTTTTTTTTTAAAGCACGTGTCATCTGATCAGTCATGGAATTTTTAAACATAAACCAATACATAAATACAAACATGCGTGAGAAAAAAAAAAATATATGTTTTGGTTTGAGGTTTTACGGCCCAGTCAACCCAATGGGGTCATGTCGAGCGCGGTCAGTTTATCTAACCACACGCTTACTGGGCAGGCTTAGTCCTCTAAGCGGTTAACCAGTATTGTGCACATTCTTTCGCCAGAAACTGACAACTGCCCTTCTTGAATCAGCGCAAGGGAGAGAATGACCGTAGAAAATATTTCATGATCAATCTCCACGAAAGAATGTTGCCGACCTCGGCGGGGGTTGAACCCGCGACCTCCTGGTCTCCAGTCGGACGGCGCATCCAACTGAGCCACCGAGGCCGGCAATAAATATACGTGTATATATATATACATATATACATATATATATATATATATATATAATTTGAGTGAAATTGCGTCCAAAACTGGACATAGACCGGACTACATTTATGTGCGGACACATATTTCAAAGGTACTGTAAGCCGGATGCAGCTTGAAAACGCCTGTGCTAGCTAATAAGGATAGATAGAATCTGTCATTAAAAGTCGTATAACAACACATTACATAACACTTAGGCGGTAACAAGTAACGTCATGATGTCATCCATGTCAACCATATATATTCTAATGAATAATTGTCAATTTAAATGCGATAAGATCCAATTTGTAATGGTTATATGATAACAGAATCTTACACTTGTGGTCATTTTATACGATTTTGTGAAGCCCGCCAAAGGCGCGTTTCATAAATTTCACATGAAATGGCCACTCGTGTAAGAACCTCTATATTCGTGCTAAGTTACACAAGAGATAAATGACATTTTGAATTTTAGGCTCTTAAACGTCTCCTGCTTTCGTTTTTCAGGCACGCGTTAGAATGTTTTGAGTCATTTGCACCACATTTACCTCTTGCCTCAAACGCTGCGAGTACTCCTACATGTACATATTGGCCTAAGTTATATACCGTCTTAAGTTACATACCGTCCCAAGTTACATACAGTAAAACTTCGATAACTCTAACAGTATTGGCTCGTTTACTGTGGCTGATGCGAATGCGTTTTTGAGGTCCTAGGATATTCTTCTGATAGTTCAAGAAAGCTAATATTTAAGGATATCCTAGTGCAATTTTCTGATGTTGCAAGGAAAATGTGTATTGTTTCTACTCACTGGATTCACCTGAGCGAGGTGATTCTTATGGGTACGCTTAACAAACCATGATCGGAAGACATTCCTAAATTAATCCCATTTGCCCCGGTGTTATGATGAACTCTCAGTGTCTGGAATTACCCATAGTTTCAGGGTCCCAACAATGTTTGAGCCAGTGAAGTGTGACAGTGCATAGTGCCCTGCGATGTTACTGATCAGTCTGCGCGGATGCGCAGGCTGATCTGAGTTTTCGCTTGGGGAACATGCATTTTTATAGGAAATGTTGTGCCCTGGCTCATCTGACAATTTGCTTCGGAAAACAATCAATTAATATTTTCGCCATCTTCTTCAGAAATAATGACAAAGCAATAAAAAGCACCGATAAACGGAACAAATAATACTTGAATCAAGAGAACTGTTAGTCAAGAGTTACTTAAGAAACTGTTATCTGATTGAGACGTCCTTGTTTTTAGAAACTCGTCTATCTTATGCGATTTTCGTTTTTGCTGACCTTAAATAATTACTGAGCAGTCATTCGATAAAAAATCCTTCTGGGAATATATATTCACAGCATGGCCAGAGCAGTATGTTCGGCCTCCGAACATTCTACTCCAGGTCGTTGTTCTTCGTCAATATTTTCTATAGCATTATATACCTATTAACCCATTTATGCCTAGCGTCCCGAAAATGCAACATTAGCAAACAGTGTAGACCTAGATCAGACGCCACAGAGCGTGGCCTAGGGCAAATTAAACTTACTCAATCCTTTAAAGGTCATTGATAATCAAATGGGACGACACATAAATAATAATAATAACAATAATAATAATAATAATAATATTATTATTATTATTTTTATTATTATCATTTTTGTTTGTTTGGTTCTATGCGCGTTGTCGTCGAGAAAATGAAAGGACATTTGAGCTGCAGCACTAAACATACTGTCATACATGTGCGCAGGTTATTAAGAGATCAGCATTAGTGCAGTCTAAGAGGTTGTTAAGAGATCAGCATTAGTGCAGTCTAAGAGGTTATTAAGAGATCAGCATTAGTGAAGTCTAATCAGATTGGGCGGATTTTGGATATCCAAGGACGTAACATTTCTTCAAGTATATAACAAAGACTGGATGCGTATGATATTTTAAGTTTTCGGTGGGCGCACATATAAAAGGGTACGTTTTCTCACGTTTCGGCTTATGTCATGGCGGTTATTGTGGGTATCAATAAGTGAGTCTAGAAATTTTAGTCAAGCCCATTTTTGTAAAATACTTGAAGGGTATATGGTAAGAAACCTTATGGGCTTGCGATGAAATAAATTTCTCAGCGGATAAACAGGTATTATATACATGTACTTAGTGAACATTTATGTAAATAACGAGTACATGACACTTCCAAATAAGAACAGGGTGTTAATATGTTCCGGTCCTTTGTGATCATTTAACACGATTCGGAATTTCTCTGACAATTTGCATGAAATTTTAAGGTATGTTATCTCGGGAAAATTTGAAAATATATTTCAAAATTATAGCTAGAATGCAAGCAAACTGATCTGGATCTACATTGTTTGCAAAGGCATGGGTATATCCAGGTGCAGGATTAATATTGAATGTAGGGCATAGCTCCAGATAAGGTATTTTTTTTTTTTTTTTTTTTTTTTTGTTTGTTTGTTTTTTTGTTTTTGTTTTGTTTTTTTCCAACCGAAAAGCACTGATATGCTCTTTTTCCCCCTATGAAAACTAATGTTGCTGTACTTTTGCGCTTGTTGCGCTTCTTATGCGTACCCACAACATAGTTCCATAGATAAGCAAGAATATAAATGGCTGATCTCCTTCAATCTTATCTGGAGCTATGCAGAATAACAAGAAAACCCAATTTGGCACTTAATAGAGGAAAGCACATTTTTGAGTGGTCCTAATAACGGAATTGTAATGTATACGTATCCGTATAGCTGACATTTGTCTCACGTGCAAAACGTGATGTTCTGACTGTCTTGCCTAAATTGTACAGTGGACTTCTCCTATTGAGACCTAATATTTAAAGCGACAGGCGACAGGTTAATTTGGTCGAAAAACGAAGGATGTTCGAAATGAATTGCTTATTGTCCTCTAGCTCGATATCCACGTGGGGCACGATAAAAACCAATACATGCCTGTATAGGGCTATTCAATATCTACACAATGGTGTATAAATGTACATGTTAGACTAAGTGTATTATAAGACATAAAATTTGCCATTTGAATACACGCAGTCATTGACCACTGCAGTAAAACTGGTTGGTAGAAGCGTCGACAAAAAAGAGGAAATACGGGCTTACATCAAAACTCGCTCAAAACTTGGTTGTTCTTTGAAGAAGCTGATGACTGCAATTTCTACTGCTTTTGAACCTTCTTGTGTGTCTTATGACACAGTTCGGCGGTGGAAAAAGAAATTTGAGTCTGGTGTAGAGTCCATCAAAAATGCACCGAAATCAGGTAGGCCAAAATCTGCATCTCGTAAAGAAATCGTTTCCAAAATATAGGAAATCATTGAAGGAGATGCCAGATTTACAGTTCGTGATATTGCACGAAAGGTAGGCATATCACTATCAACGGTTCACCTTATTTTGAAGAAGCATTTGAAAGTCAGAAAGATTTCTGCTAGATGGGTGCCACATCTGTTGACTGACGAGCAAAAGAGGCAACGGGTTAAAGTGGACAAAAAGCTGCTTCAAATGTTTCCAAAATTGACAAAAAGCAGTTTGCCAATGTCGTCACAGGTGATGAAACCTGGGTCCAATATTTTGAGCCCGTCAGAAAGGTAAGCAATAAGATCTGGGCCACTAAACATAGCAAATGCCCAATAATTGCCAAACGTTCTTTGAGTACAAAGAAGGTTTTGTATGCAATCTTCTTCTCTGGTGAAGGAGTCGCAATAAAAGTGCCAGTGAAAAAGGGCAAAAGCATCACCGGAAAGTACTACAAAGACGTAGTACTGAAGAAACTGAAAAAAATATTATCAGAAACGACGCCCTGCCACTGGTTTTAAACATGTCCGTCTTCTGACAATGCCCCAGCTCATACCTCCGCAATAGTTACGGCGTTTTTGAAGAAAGAAAAAGTAACTGTTTTGCCTCAGCCCCCGTATTCCCCAGACCTTGCCCCATGTGATTTCTTTTTGTTTCCGAAATTGAAAGCATTCCTTGCTGGGCGGAAATACCAGTCCAGACAGGCACTTGGATCTGCCATTCATCAGTACCTTATTACTGTGCCCAAATCAGCGTACCGTGACGCCTTCAAGAAGTGGATACATCGGCTGAAACTTTGCATTTCTAGCCACGGGGAGTACTTCGAGGGCATGAAATGAGTACTTTTGGGCTAACTTGAAATTTGAAGTCTCCAACTAGAAATAAGCAATTCATTTCGAACATCCCTCGTACGTATATACTCCGACCAAAGTGACCTGTCACTTTGACCTTTTGATTATAATATTCATAAGAATACATTAACTGCGTAAATAGACAATACCTGTAAAGGGCCAAAGGGCTGTATCACGTGGTATTACGAAAACACGCCTATTCAGATATATTAAGAATATTATCACACACACACACACACACACACACACACACACACACACACACACACAATGAATCTTTCAAATGAAAAATTCAGGTAGTTTTCATATTTCTGCTCAAAACATAGATTGTGGTCACTTGTTAGAATCGCCACGCTTAACTAGTACCCACAATCTATGTTTTTGAGCAGAAATAAAAAAAAAAATAATGTATGCCCCTGTAAACCGCAGTGCTACCGTATAAAATTTGGGTTAAAATTATATAGGCCTGTTTTCGTGATGGACTACAGCATATTCTGATTACCAAACCTGCCAGAAGTGGACGTATCCATATGGGCGATGTAGGGAAAAGTCAAAGTTACAGATCAGTTAAGTTTAGCTGTACAAAAAAGTGTAAACAATAATGACAATGTTGACATGTATTTCATTCACATTAAACAAACAACCACACAAATGTACTGCCAAGAATGCTCAATAAAAACTTCTCCCAAGTAGCATTTTTTATAAATCTATAGCGGGCCGTTCTCCGCCCGTCAGCTACCCTGACGGACCGCTAACAGCCCGCTATAGATTTATAAAGAATGCCTACTGGGCTCTCTCTCTCTCTCTCTCTCTCACTCTATATATATATATATATATATATATATATATATTGACAATATACATGTACGATTATATAATATCAAACACATCCAAGTATTATCAGTATAATTCGACCAAACTGAACTGTCGCTTTGACCTTTATATTTAATAGTCATTATGACACATCCTTATGAATACTATAATTATGCATTGTGCCATTAAGATTCGAGGTCAGAAAAGTGTGCTTTTCACGTGAAACAGGTATTTGCTTACCTGTGCAGGTGTAAATATAACCTTGTCCGGTGACCTGTGACTTCTGTTTTCAATCTTTCTATTTGACGCAATACAGTTGGAACCAACAGCCCCAGGTCACTGGATAAGATCATATTTTCCTTCACACTTAGTATATGATAACGCATTGAACGTATGCTTTTAATTTATATAACTAAATGAGCAAAATGGTAGGTCAGTTTGGTCGATCTGTAACTATATTTACAGTTTTTGTCAACCAAATGTTAAATCTAGCTCTGCTAAACACGGAAATGCCCTGCGTTTGCAAACAACGTAGAATCCAACTGATCTGAATATACACAGTTTGCAATTAAGTATGTGAATTTGTATCAACAAACTAGATCAAGCAATTTGATTGGCTTACAATTGGAACTGAGAATGACATCGTTTTTTTTTTCAGCATGACAAGGGTTAACTTATGAATAACGAATAAAATATGTCTTATATAGATCATTTTAGACTTTTTCATACATGTATAACATCCGTTTGGATACATGTATTATACAATTTATTCATGCCGTGAGAAAGTTCTACATTCTACATTTGTTTAACTGTAAAGATTGAGTTGAAGTTTTGTGATTAAGGTCATGTCAAGCCGGTCCGCTTACCTAAACACACTTTTCATGAGCAGGCTTAGTCCTCTAAGCGGTGGACATTTTTTCGCCGGAAACTGAAAACTGCCCTTATTTAATTGACTCCTCCGTCAGAAGGCTATAACCACGCCCATGCGTAAATCCTTAGACAAACAATATCATGATACCTGTATTTGTCAATGAAAATTGCATTCGTACCTGTATTTATCAATGAAAAAGTACATACTAGGTAATATTGTTTGTCTAAGCAATAACATTAACCGTTAACTGGAAAGCTATTTTGGTTGGTCAGATTTTGGTGTCATTTACTGGCCAGGTGATTTCACAGAGGACTCAATTAGCTGAAGGGAGTAAACGGCAGTAGAAAATACTTTACGATCAATGTAATATCAGTACAAGTGAACGAATTGCTGTTTCACGTGAAATGCAGGATTTGCTTACTGTCGTAGCGGACGTATAGTTTCCTTATGAATATTACATATACCTGTGAAAGCGCAAGGTCAGCTTGGTCAAACTATAACTCAGTCTGTAAATATAACGTATTCGATAACGAATAACACAAAGAATTTCTCGAAAATATATACTTTTGAACTCAACGTACTCGTACAGCAGTAACACGCCACCAACCAACGCAATAACTTTACCTTATCATTCTTGAGTTTCTGAAATGAACAAATCTATCCAGGTCGAGTTTTCGGACACTTTCACTGATCTAAATAGCGTTTTCAGTTTCAATTAAATAAAAAAGAAGAACAAAAACAACAACAACAACAAAACAAAAACGTGGTTGGAATGGGATGTGTATGAGTGGTGTGGGGAGGGGGTGGTTGGGGGGGGGGGGGGGGTAGAAGAAACAAAATGGCAAACAGTGTAGATCCAGATGAGACGGCACGTAACGAGCCATCTAATTTGGATCTACACGTTTATACATGTTATGGTTTTGCGAATGATTAATAGTGGATGACAACAGTGGGCGATCCACACAACCAAAATGTAACCGTTTTAGAAACGGTGTTGATTAAAGAGCCTCGCTATTAAGCTAACTATGCTTTGAACAACTAGATCCTGATCTAGTTTGTGAACTGTGCATGCTGATCAACGACTAAGGGCATATTTGAATAGTATATTCCTTATTATAAGACAAACACCAAAAATCGGTGAATGAACACTTATATAATTTTATTTATGCATTATAATAGCAATAAAATGTTAATGTACTAATCTTTTCTGGAGCGTTGCATTTTCGGGGGTCATAATATACAGTGGACTCGTGATCTCAAACTCCAGGGGACCAAATTTTTTCAGTTTAAGAGGACAGTAGTTAGCGATAACAGGAGTTGAGTTGCAAAGAACAAAAAGCAAAAATAATTCATTAATATCAAAAGTTTAGTTTGCCTTTAGCAGTAGTTTGAGCTATCAGTGTTTGAGATGATGAGAGTCAACTGTAGATGTATGTTCAAGTGTGGTAACTCTAACTTTATTCTACGAGGCGATTTGCTGTATGTCTTTCCGTGTGTCATTTTGTTCTTGTGTTTTTCAGTCCTTTTAGTATTGCGATTACCTCGCTTGGGCAAGAGAGAGCTAATCTTAATGCTTTTTGTACGTTTGTTTGGTTTGTGCTTGTTTAGATTTGTCGTTTTCCTGTTCCTCTTGGGGTCTGGGAAGGGCTGCGGTTTGTGATTATGGCACTCCCTGGACTTTTCTCTTACCTTTTATAATAAACATGCTGAACAGCTGTTGCCGGAATTCTGAGCTGATGATCCCGTATGATACGAAATTAATCGTGTGATTAATCTGTGCAGCTGTTGATGCAAACTCTCTGAAAACATATGCAAAAAGCGATTTTCCATTTCTATCATCCCCACTGGTCGACATGATGCTATAGAAGATAGCTGCAGGGCTGACCAATATGAGATATAGCAAAACTGCGCTCAATAACATAAATGTTGTGTGACGCGTTGCCTTGCCATTATTGTCTCCTATTGTCATCCGTTGTCTATTTGTTCGGTGTCTGTGTAGTTGTAGTATCATTGCTGGAGTAAAAAATAACAGTAAACATGTAGGTAGAACACTTATCAATGCCATCGCAATCAAGGCCATTATTTTTGATAAAAGACTGTCTTTCTCAATAGCAACATCTGGAAAGCACTCGTCATTTCTCACATCAGCATAGATAATGGACGGTAAAAATATTAAGTGAATAAACACAAATGTTCCAATGACAATATTAACTGTATGTATTTTTGTCAAGAGACGTTTAGCGTGCAGAGGAAAAGATAAAACAATGTATCGTTCAACACAGATCATAACGATTACAGATGATGAGCAAGTATTCTGTGTGGACTGGCTTTGTTGGCAGACCTTTTCATAATACATATTGTACAGCTGTTACCAAATATGCCTATAACACAGCAGCAACACGATAAAACGAAAGAGGCATTGCTTGTCCATGAGGGGGCTGGGCTCTGAAACTTGAAATGGGCAGTCGTGTTGAGCATACTGTTTGTATTGTTCTCGGAACTAACATTGACGTGTGTTGCCATGCCAAAATTTGCTGGAATTGATGTTGTCATTCTTCGGGCTACTTCAATCTGGAAAACAAACGAAAGAAACCTGATTCTGTAGTGCGATCAAGCGCATTATGTATGAGTTAACAAATATTGAACATGAGATTAACTGATTTAAAGGGGGAAAAACTCACGACAGAATCATTTCAATATAACTGTTATACTTTATAATATGACCATAATATTTACAATAAACTTTCAATAGCTGAATATCTTTGGGACCATGGAAATCTTGTCTAAACATGGGTAGTTCGAGCCACAGAGAGTTGTTCACAGCGGCAGAGCAGGAGAAAAAATCTGGATTATTTAGGAACATCATTTTTTATAAATATTAATGATTTGTTGAATGTACTCGTTAGAATCGCCTCGATGCATGTATTCTAATGAGAACATATAACATACACTTTCATGATAAATAGAAAACAATCCTAAAAACGGGTTTGAATCAGTCACGATTAGCGGGCCATAGGTGTTCGAGATGTTTTTTTTTTGTTTTTTTTTTATTTTGTTTTTTATGTCTGTGGATTCATATTTGGCGTTTGTTTTGTCGCTATTTTTGTTTTTTTTTTATAATCTTATTTTCAAAACCATACAAATTGTACATTCAGTATCTAAATACATATATATATTTATGACTAAAAATATTCATTCAGAATTGTTATTTCTACCTATTCGTTAGCACTATAGCAGAGAGGCATGCTTGTATAAATAATACATCTCAAATACACGTAAACCTCCACATAACACTGTTCGTTATAACATTATTATTATTATTATTATTATTATTATTATTAACCAATTAGTAATAGATCCAGAGATGTATACTTTACCATTACGAAAACAAGCCTATTCAAATATACTGAAAATTTTACTCCCCAAAAAATGAAAATTTTTAAATAAAAATTCTGATATTTTTCATATTTCTGCTCAAAAACATGGATTGTGGTACTCGTTAGAATCGCCTCGACGAGGCGGTTCTAACGAGTACCCACAATCTATGTTTTTGAGCAGAAATAAGAAAAATAATGTATACCCCTGTAAACCCCAGTTTTACTATATAAAAGTGGGGTTTAAGGGGGTCAAAATTATATAGGCATGTTTTCGTGATGCAGAGAAAGTTGGCCATAAATTGCCATTCTTCTACCCAAACAACACACTTCTGTTTAAATATAAGACGGTTGTTTAACTAATTCAGTTCACGTTTTGAACCCTACCAACATTGTTAAGGAGAGGTCACAGTGTACAGCATCTGAAAGTTTTACATACCTCTAGAAGGAAGGGAGGGGATTAAAAAATTACAAGTGTGTTTTTTGCTGCAGATCAGATCTGCCTGCTATGTTGTGTCACCGATGCCCCCATCCGAAGTTCTATCAAGAATGTTCAATTCACTAATTGTTTGTTATCAGAAGATCTCGCAAAAACAAAATGCCGCAGCATATCTGGTTTATTAACTAGACGTATTATACAAATGTCCCCATTTCGACAAAAAACTTTGCTAGCTTATTATTCAGATAAGCAATATATTTCTCACACCAAACTTTATCTTTTAAAATGACTATAAATATATTTACATCAAGCCCATTGGCAAACAAAAACTTACTTTTATAAATATGAAGTTTCGCTCATGTAAGAATATAGTTCACAAGCTGATTTTTGCCTTGATAGGAAAATAAAATGTTTTTTTTTTTTTTTTTTTTTTTTTTGTTTTTGTTTTTGTTTTTTCTCCAGTATTAATATTATGTTCGCTACTGAAAGTAACCACTGCCTAAGATCATGCCAGAACGCCAGAAACGTTTGGCTCTATCACAACCCACAAATAAGCGATAGATAGATTCAATGTCATGATTACAATATGAACATTGATTTTCATCAACTTTTCCTATGCGATATATAAAAGATTTTGTTACCTTGTTGTTTATTTTTAATTGAAAATCGTTCAATGTTACCTCTTTAAAGTTTTTCAATGCACGATCATAATTCACAAAATCATATTCGTTTAAGACACCAATTTCTCTTACCCACTCATTTTCTATACTCGTTTCATTTGCTCTAATCATAATGTCTCTAATCATAATGTCATAAAATCTTATGCACCCCCTTCTTATCCTTAATCAAATATTTGTTGTATAAGCTACAAGTAACATTGAATAAATTTGTTATTTGCACATTTATATTATCTCTAATGATTGCTTTCCATTGTTCTGGTATTTTAGTAATAAGCCTTTGATAATCCAGAAATGTTGCAGCCACGCCATATCTTATCTTAAAACTCTCAAAATTATGAAAATTCCCTTTTGATCAAGCAAATCAGATATTAATCTAATGCCTTTTTTCGTACCAGTTTTTGATTAACAAATTTGTTCCTTGTATCATATTTTTTTTTATTATCATACCATAGAGGAGAGTCTAGAATCTTCCAAACATTCACCACAAAATTCATTCCAATGCCGCAATATTTCCTTCCAAAATGGATTCGCGATGTTTTCATTTACTCGTATTCAATACCCTTATCCCATATTGAATACAGTCGCAAACGGAATATTTGATAATGAATAACAGATTTTTTTTTTTTTTTTTTTAATTTTAATGACTCTCCTAAACCATGATACTTTTAAAGCTTTTATAAAATATTGAATATGTATTATTCCGGTTCCCCCTTTATTTATTGATTTATTTATGTATTACACTTCGCTGAATCCTATCTGGACCGGAATTCCACAAAAAACTTATAACATATCCTCTCTAGCCTTTTAATAAGGTCTCCCGGTGGATTCGGCAATGCTAGGAACAAATGCGTGAATTTAGACAGAACTAGTGATTTAATTACAGTTATTCTACCAAACAATGGTATTTTTCTGTTAGACGAATGAGCAACTAAATTTTCTATTTTGTTTAAAAATTCATTCGTGTTTAAGTCCCAACACTTCACTTGAACCATTCACTCCTAATATTTTAAAGGGCCCTTGTGACCAGTCTCAATCATAATTTTCACAAATTCGGATAACTGAGTGACTAGCTACCTCTTTCGATATAGCTTTAGTTTTTATTTATTAATTTTTTTTCTACATTTATTTTTAAGCCCGATATTCTATAAAATCTATTTAAAACAGACAATGTTGTATTTAATGCACTTTCACTACCATCTAGAAAAATTTGAGTGTCATCTGAATATTGACTTAATTTATATTCCTTATTACTTATTTTAATTCTTTTAATACCTTCACTTTTTCTTATCATTTTCCCCACGATTTCTGCACACAGAATAAATAAATATGGTGAAATTGGGTCACCTTGCTTATATCCACGTTTTAAAAGAAAGCTTTCTGGCATATAACCATTTGGTATAATACAGGACTCAGCTTCATTTTGAAATAAATTTATCTATTTTCGTATTGAAGGGCCAAAAGTGTAATAAACTAATGTTTTATCAGTAAAATCCCATGAAACCTGTATCAAATGCCTTTTCAAAGTCAACAGATAAGATTAAGCCTGGTAATTCTTGCTTTTTTTTGTCTCATACAATATATCATAAATTAACCTTATATTTTCTCCAAAATATCTCCCAGAAAAAAACCTTTTTTGTCTTCAAGAATTGTTTTGTCCAATAGAGTCTTAAGTCTTTTAGCTATTACTAATGCGGCCAATTTATAAATAACATTTAACAGTGAAACAGGTTTCCATTTTTTTAAGTTTTGTCTATTTTTATTTGGTTTAGGTAAGCATGTAGTGATACCTAATTTTTGTGTTGCAGAAAGACATCCAGTATTAAAAGCATAATTTAGAAATCTCAAAATAAAGTATCCTATATCGACCCAGAAAAAAATAAAAAAAAAAAATCTGTAGTAAATCCATCTTGTCATGGGCTTTTTTTTTTTTTTTTTTTTTTTTTCATTTTTCACTAATTTTAAAGCTTGAACTAGTTCAGTATATTTAATTTTTCTTCCAGATTTTCAGCTTCTGAATCAGACAGTTTATCTGTGTTTTCTCCTATCATTGTTGCTTTATCATCTGCATTTTTACTTCATTCTTTGAATATAATTTATGATAAAATTCTTTTTGAAAGTTCAAAATCTCATTAGTTTAATATATTTATTTCCATCTTCATCAATCAATTTGCTAATAGTTTTACTAGTATAGTTTCTACTCTCCAAGATTAGAAAGTATTTTGTTGGGTTTTCCCCTAAATCTAGATATCTACATTTTGACCATAAAATTACTCCTTCAGTTTGTTGCCTTCTAATGTTTACTAGACTAGTTTTCTTTTATTCTAATTGTTGAAGTTCATTATGATTTATATCCAAGATGTTATCATTAATTTCTTGCTCTAACAGTTCTATTTCTTTTCCAAATTACTTTCATGTATTTCAGATTTTGTGTGTGTGTGTTTTTTTTTTTTTTTTTTTTTTTTTTTTTCGTTTCAGAACTATATTTTATTGTATTTCCTCTTATAATCATGAGTAATGTCCCCCCCCCCCCCCCCCACAATAAAAAAAAACAAAACAAAGAAAACAGCTGGTCATTTATATTAAACTGAATCAGTTCATCATTATTGGCTATTTTTAAATCTTTTCGTTTATAGCATAAGTTCGTTTTATCTCATTTATTGTTTGTTTTACTATTCTTATACATTTCTTATATATTCTTTATCCCTTAGTAACATGTTATTGAGTTTCCAATATCCAGGACCCCTTACACTCTCTTGAAATTAAAAAAAAAAAAAAAAAAAAAAAAACATATTCCGTTGTGATCAGTGCGAAAAGGTAATTTGTAAATCTGTAAAAGAAGACAGACTCACAATGAGATAAAAAAAAAAAAAAAAAAAAAAAAAAAAAAATGAAGTCGGGCTTGCTTTTTAACAGGATTTAACCTTCGCCATGGAAACTGTTTTTTGCCTTCATTCATTATTCTTCAAATATCTAAAATGTTATTTTCCTCTTAAAATATCTAACATGATTTGTCTGGATCTTGGATTATTTATATACATATAGTTTTCATTGTCCATATCGGGATTTAAGACAAAATTCCAGTCACCACACATTATAATTTGGTCGTTATCAAATTCTGATATTTTACGGAACAGATTTATGGATTATCTTAGTAGGGTCCATAAACATTAACCGAAGTTATTATTTTTGTAAATTACGAAAACATGCCTATTAAAATATATAGAAAATTTCACCTCCAAAAACTGAAAATTTTTAGATTAAAAAACTTTGATATTTATCATATTTCTGCTCAAAACCATAGATTGTGGGTACTCGTTAGAACCGCCTCGGCGAGGCGGTTTTAACGAGTATCCACAATCTATGGTTTTTAGCAGAAATAAGAAAAATAATGTATACCCCTATAAACCCCAGTTTTACTACATAAAAGTGGGGTTTAAGGGGGTCAAAATTATATAGGCATGTTTTCGTGATGTTTCATTTTATACTATTATTTTTTTTCCAGCATTATAATACTTATCAATAAACAATTTCCAATTTTATCTCCTTTGACTTGTTCAACCTTCTGTTCAAAGTTATTATTTATATAGGTCATCACACTACGACTACTTGTGCTATACGAGCTGAAGTATGCATTATAACCCTACTTATTCTCAACAAAATCTTCCATTTATTACTAATATGCACATCCTGTAGACAAATTATTATTATTATTATTATTATTTTTTTTTTTTATTTTATTTTATTTTTAACAAAGTGAAAAACATCACGCCTTTTAGATGCTACATGTAATGACAAGCCTTGGCAGTTTTGCGAGAAAATGGGAATTTGTTCATCTATTACCTACTCTTTCACTATTAAACGATTTGAAAATTGTAACATTAGTCTTAGGCATCAGCAGAACATCATACAGCATCTTTTGTCATTATTTGTTCCTATTCTCTCCTTCGTTTGGTACCACGTGAGGGTTGTGCTTCTGGATTGTGGCATTTCCTGTATACCGTCAATTATACTGTTTCATAATCAAAACAACCGACATGCATCTACTCACAAATTGCCTGAACTTTATGCTTTAACCAATTCAGGCAAAAAAAAAAAAAAAAAAAAAAAAAAAAACAGACAAAAACCTTAACCCTTAAAATGCCAAGATAAACCTGCATCTGAAAATGTCGTCTGCTAAAAATTCTTCAAACTTTTTAAACCTATTTTTGCATACTGGCAAACAGTGTGGATCCTGGTCATATTGCTCCTTTGAGGAGCAGTCTGATCTGGGTCCACATTGTTTGCAAAAATGATTTTTAAAATCACAAGCAGATGGAAAAGCAGACGACAATAGTTCTAATTGGCAGTTTAAGGGTTAAGAAGCAGAATGAACAAACGGAAGGTTAAATATGGAACTATACTCGTATGAAATCAATCCACTGCTCTGTCAGCTCGAAGGACGCTGTCCTTTAATGAAATCAAGGTGTCTATGATTATTAATTATATAACGCTTCTCCTGTGATTTTTATCGCTGAATGTTCGCTGAAGGCGTTATCTTAGCATAATTAGTTAAGCCACAGCAAGACAAACAGCCTGCGATTCCGCATCTATGTTATCTTCATGAAGAAGCTTTGCACTATTGGCTAGTCGAAATGAGCCCAGCGAAGATTCTGATCAGACTGCGCGAATGCGCAGGCTGATCTGAATCATCGCTGGGCGTGCTTGACCGAAGGTACGATTTGACTTTACTGCTTAATTAGTGATAATGAGTTCAGTGAAATACCGCAGCCTGGTAAGTCAGTATAAGTTCGGATCAGTTTTCAAGTGTAAGGGTTCTTGAATTGCAAGGCAGGTTTTAATTACCTGTACTGATCGCGTGCTTACTTAATGTCCCCAGCGGGCACATGACCTATATACAACGGCTGGATGTTTATACAACGTCGCATTAACTTCACATTAAGGCCATAAAGTTAAAACAATGTCGCACAAACATCGATGTTGCATCGACGTTAATTCGACCTCTTTAATTCGACATTGTATAAACGTCATGTGCTCACTTTGGTGAATATATTCCGCCACCTATGCTCATTGGTGTGTCCTCGGTAGGAATTACATATTAATTTATTATGTGTTTGTTGACGTCTTCCTTTCATTAAATAGTTGGATACTCTTACCCCATTTATTTACATTATTGCATAAAAAGCAGTGTCGCACGTTATTAACAGCCGTGCATTAACCGGCGAAAAGCCGTGTATTAACAAGGCAATTCACGCGCTGTTAATGCACGGCTACGCAACTTTCAATATTAGCGTACCGGGGCCACAGATTTGCTGCCGTTACGAGATGTGTACTGCTCGGCCCTAGAACGAGCATAGTCCATGCAAATTGCGTTCCCGATACATCGGTGATAAGCCGAAACAAAATAGTGCAAGCAATAACGCGAAATGTAGCAAATGTTTTCAGTTTTTATGCAATAATAGCGATCGAACATGGTTTTTCAATGCATTAACATTCGCCAGGTCCCTAGGGAGATGTTGAAAACCGCGGCCTCCGGCCTCCGTTTTCAACACCTCCCTCGTGACCTGGCGAATGTTAATGCATGAAAAACCATGTTTGAGCCCTATATTGGAGGCACTTTAGGTGACTTCCTACCTGCTTTAATTTACATGAAAAGTATAATCATTATGGAAGATACAGTATAACCTCAATGGCTCGAACCCGGATAGCTCGTTTAACGTGGATGATTCAAACTCTTTTTTCAGTCCCTACAAAATCCTTCCAATAGCTCAAGGAAACAAATATTTAGGGATTTTTTTCTTATTTTATCAAGGAATTGTATGTTGTGTGTACTCGTTAGAATCGCCTCATCGAGGCGATTCTAATGAGTACACTCAACATACAATCATTGTGTAGAAAATCGAAAAGATTTCCCTAAGTTATCGCTATTTTTTTCCCTGAAATGGTGCCATGATTAACCCTCAGTGGCTCGAACTACCCATGTCTCGAACGAATTTCCATGGTCCCAAATATGTTCGAGCCATTGAGGTTCGACTGTATACAGAAAATGCCACAATGACGAAGTACAGCCTTCCCGAGGCATCCAAAGAATGAAAGATGGGGACATCATGAAAACACACCTATATAATTTTGACCCCCTTAAACCTTACTTTTATATAGTAAATCTGGGATTTACAGGGGTATATATTATTTTTCTAATTTTGCTAAACAACATAGATTCAGAACCACCTCGTCGAGACGGTTCTAACGAGTACCCACAACTTATGTTTTGAGCAGTAATATGACAAATATTAGAATATTTTATCTGATTTTTTTTCCTTTTTTGGTTGTAAAATTTTCAATGTATTTGAATAAGTGTGTTTTCGTAATGACAAACAATTACAAAACAAACGCAACATGTGAAACCACCGACGCACAAACAAAGAAGAACTGCAACAGAGGAGATGCCATGGAAAGGTCAGTAGAAAAAGAAAATACTTGGGATTTAAACTTGTTTGATTCGTCTGATGCTTTATGCGTATACAGCCGCGCAAACTACAGTGTTGCATTTGAAGAGACTCAATCAAACCGAGTCTCCGATTTTCGTGATTTTGTGTGTTCTTTGTTTCTAAAGGCCTTTTGGCTTTTATTATACTTAATTAAAAAAAAACAGCTCCAAATTACAGAAAAAAAACATACAAACAAAAAAACATAAAATAAAATAAAATAAAATAAAATAAAAAAAAAATAATAATAAAATAAAATAAAATAAAAATTTAATAAAATAGATTTGGTCCGCCAAGTCGTCCTCTATCTCATCTGTGAAACATCACTATGAAACACATAATATCACAAAAATATATCAATCAATCGCAACTACATGAAACCACTTATCACAAAAAAAATCAGAAAATATAAACTACACTATAGTGAAGTACGGGGAGACGTTTAGCGGCCGCCACATGGCACTAGCTCCAGACAAATACTTTCTAAAAACGCATGACTCTTGACAGAACTCAGGAGAGTTAACCAATTTAGGCCTAGCGTCCATTTTGTGGGACATAGGCAAACAGTACAGACCCAGATCAGACGCCGCATAATGCGGCGTCTGATCAGGGTCTTCACTGTTTGCTTACACGAATTTCAATTGCAAATAGAACAAATATATATATATATATATATATATATATATATATATATATATATATATATATATATATATATATATATATATATATATATATATATATATATATATATATATATATATAGGGAGAAATATGAAATACAACTGGGCTGAGTGATATTCGAACCCACGCCGGCTACGACGGCAGCGCCTTGCCATTCAGAATCAGGAGACATAACCACTGCACCATTACGCTTGTTAAAAACACGTTTCATGACTTGATTTCTCAATATATACAAGGAACTCTCTTGATCCACAGGATACTGAAGCACTCAATATATACAAGTAACTCTCTGGATCCACAGGATACTGAAGCTTGGAAATATAATTATAAATAAAAATTTAAACAAACTTCAACAAAAACTTCCGGCCCAGGATCATCACTGATCAGGTACTTTAGAAAAAAGTGTATAGGGAGAAATATGAAATGCAACTGGGCTGAGTGAGATTCGAACCCACGCCGACTACGACGGCAGCGCCTAGCCATTCAGAATCAGGAGACATAACCACTGCACCATTACGCTTGTTAAAAACACGTTTCATGACTTGATTTCTCAATATATACAAGGAACTCTCTGGATCCACAGGATACTGAAGCACTCAATATATACAAGGAACTCTCTGGATCCACAGGATACTGAAGCTTGGAAATATAATTATAAATAAAAATTTAAACAAACTTCAACAAAAAAATCCGACCCAGGATCATTACTGATGCAGGTACTTTAGAAAAAAGTGTATAGGGAGAAATATTAAATGCAACTGGGCTGAGTGAGATTCGAGCCCACGCCGGCTACGACGGCAGCGCCTTGCCATTCAGATTCAGGAGACATAACGAGCCAATGCACATACATTTGCGGGCAGTTCAGATCCAGGTTCGACGGCTACTAATGAGCCGTCACATGTGTATATGCTTGTATGTTTGTCATTCTGTTATTGAATTTTGACTGAAACCCATACTCTCATCATCGAATGTGTCCAAATTCATAGATGGAAGCAGCGTCCATTTTAGAAACTCAGGGGTGAATATGTAAAGGCGGGAACAACAGATACAGTGAACCCTCATTACAACGACAGCATTCGTTCCCAAAGATGTTGTCATTAAAATAAATTTGCTATTGTAAAGAATCCTTAGTGGACAGCCTGATATGTAAGAAAGCTCTGTTTCATTCTTATTTCCTCATAGAACATGTTTTAGATATTTGTTAGAATCGCCGCACTAATGCGATTCTAACAAATATCCAAAATATAATGTTTTTTGAAGTTTTAATGCAATATTCTTGCATAATTTCTCATTAACTCTCACCTCTTTGGCGAAGATTTCGTAACATTCAAATTGTAATTATAACGAGTTTTGTCGTTCTATCGAGTGTCGGTATAAATTGGGTTGGCTGCACTACTTATACATTAAAATTTCAACGACTCGAGCACCGATGGCTCTTTTACCATGGTTGACTGGTACCCGTTTTCGAGTTCATAGAAAATTCATCCGATAGCTAAAAAAAAAAAAAATGATGTTTTAAGGAAATTTTCTTCTTTGATCATGAAATGTGTGTTGTGTTTATCCACTGGAATCGCCTCATCGAGGTGAATTTAATGCGTACACTCAACGTACCATTATTTCTTGGAATATCGAAAAACACCCCCTAAATTATCCCCATTTGCGTCCTGAATTAGCGCTATGGTTATTTCTCAGTGGCTCAAACTAGAACTCATTTCCACTATTCCAACACATATTTTCGAGCCTTTGGAGTTCGGCTGTGTGTGAAATATACGTGAACTGAACCCATGTTATTTGACCTTTACCAGACCCAAGGCAATATCAGCAGGTGACAAATTGATACCAAGATTTGTTTTGATTTTTTTTTTATCTTTTTTTTTTTTTTTTTTTTTTTTTTACTTTTTTTATGGTTTTACTCAGAAGGAGATAAGTCCTGCGAAGAGGGACTTTGACCTTTGACATGAAATACAATTTGTCTCTTAAAGAACAATACGATTTTTTTTGTTAAAAAAACAAACAAAACAAAACAATAAACAAAACAAAAGAAAAAAAAAAAACAAACAAAAAAAAAACAAAAAACAAAAAACAAAAAAAAAAAAAAAAAAAAAAAAAAAAAAAAACACAAAAAAACAAAACAACAACAAACAAACAAATAACAACATTATCTGCTGTTAATTTAACTTGTCATATGAAAGATAATGTTTTACTTACTATTTCAATAACGATACTTTTTTTTTTTAAATTACAAAAAAAATCCTGTTTTCAACATAAAATATTTAACTGAGAATGTGATTCGGTTTGAATGTCAATAGGAAAATGCGTGGTAATGTTTCTAATTTATACTAATCTACATTCCCTAATCAATATACTTATACAACGTCTCTTAAGGAGGCCTTCATATATTTGGTAGAACTCCCGCCATTTCCTCAAGGGAGAGAACTTTTTATCACATCCTGTTTGCGTAACTGCACGCTAATCCTCAATTGAAAACGGATCTTCTCTAAAAGAATGAATTTGCTCCCACGGGGAGCAAATTCATTCCTTTCAGGGTAGAACCCTTTTCAGAAGGGAGGCAAAACAGTTTTGAAAGAGTTACCTTCCCTTAATGTTTATCGATTCAACTTAAGTACTAATTGAAATATTATACTTACCTAACGCGTTCTTATGATATGATTAACTTTTACCTTTCTCTGGGCTAATTCAGCAGACAACCAATTGGTAATATTCTGATTATTTTTTTCAGAAAACAGGAGCTGACTTTTCATGGAAAATGGAGACCTCTGGGCTAATTCAGTAGACGACAAATTGATGATATTCTGATTATTTTTCCCAGAAAACAGGAGTTGACATTTCATGCAAACTGTCTCCATTGGAGACAACTGGCATGAAATGTCAAATCTTGTTTTCTGGGAACGTTATAATAAAACATATTTCAAACGGTCGTCTGCTGAAATCCTATTCATTAAAAGTACACTCGCTCTTGTTAATGTGTGCCATTTGAATTAACAGAACAGGCCATTAATTAATGCTTAGCCTCCTTGATTTAAATCTATTAGCTGACGCTTTGAAATATTTTCGTGTTTTCCTCAAAAAGCGTTCGACATTGCTTGTTATATTTTTTATAGGAAACAGTTGCTTGAAACGTCAAGCCCTACTTTCTCTGAGAATGAGAGATGCCATCAACATGCCGCAGGTGATTTTTCTCCAGAAGAAGGTTTAAGGTTAAACTGGCCATTTTTCATGGAAAATGCCGTTTATTCATTGACAGAGAATCAGAAAAAAAAAATCAAAAGCATTTCGTTTCCGGGAAAACTGTCTATCTGTTCTGGAATCGCCCTCAAATCTATGCATACTCTAGATAGGCTTCCCGTTTTTATACCCTACCACACGATAGTGACGGTTTATTTTGGTGCATGCCTCGGTGTATGTCCGTCCGTCCGTCCGCAGTTGGTTTCCAGATAACTTCTAGAATTTTTATCGGATCGCTTTGAAACTTGATTGACAGTTACATGTAGACCATGAGGTGGAACAGCGCATATTTTTTCGAGGTTACAGTACACCAAAGTTTGATAGAGTTATTACACTTTTTAACGATACAGTAGAACTTCAATGGCTCGACCCCCGATGGCTCGTTTACCATGGATGAGTCGAACACGTTCTTGAGTCCGCAGGGATTTCCTCCAAATACGATATACGGATAATTTAGGGAGATTTTCTTCTTTTTCTTGTAAATGTATGTTGTGTACTCTCATTAGAATCGCATCGTAAAGGCGATTTTAATGAGTGCACACAAGATACATTTAAAATATAGAACACTGAAAAGATATCCCACAATTATCTCCAGTATGCCTTCTGGTGTGGCACCAATACATGTAGTAACCTTCCGTGGCTCGAACAACCGCTGTCTCGAACAAATTTTCATGGTCTCAAAGAGGTTCGAGCCATCGAAGTTCAACTGTAGTTAGACTATGATGTGATGCAGCGCATATTGTTTCGAGGTTACAGTACACCATATTTTGATACAGTTATAGCTCTTAAACATTGTTCTAGCATGGTTGCATTTCCAGCTCACTCCTCCTATAATTTTCATAGTTTCTAATCAAACTGTTATTTGTATGTTGTCGCATAGAAACAAGATGTAGCAAATTGCAGCCAGGTCACAATACACCAAATGTTCATATTCATTCAAAATTACAGTACATAAAGTTTTCATAGAGAGTTATTACTTATTAATGCATCCTCATTTGCTTTCAGGCTAACTCCTTCTACAGTTTTCATCAGCCCTAGCTGAGACTATGAAATGATACAGCACATATTGTTTCGAGATTACAGTACACCAGTTGTTTGGTAGAGCTATTACACATCAAACACAGCCATCGTCTATGTTCTGTTACTCTGCAATGGCGGGGTATCGTGCAGTATCTGCGATGCTTTTATTTGATTTTATTTTCTTTAGCTTTTTTTTTTTTTTTAGATTTTTTATTTATTTTTTATGCGATAAAAATGACAAGCTTTGAGCTGGGGATGCCTATTAACTGAAGCTTGCCAAAACACACAGACAACAGTAATAGAATTCTGGACGACTTGAACTGTTAACCATTTCAGCTCTGTAGAAAAAAGACGGATACATTTTGCAACCAGTGCAGGTTTCTAATGAGATGGCTCCTTATGAGCCGTCTCATCAGGACCTGTTTATCATTCTGTTCTTGATTCGCAAATATCATCCTTTTTGGCAGCAATGGATGTGTTTAAATGCATAGATGGAAGAGTCTGTTTCAGAAACTCAGGGTTGTAAGGGTAAAAGAAAGTCAACATTTATATACGATTGCACCATAGAGTTGACATCCGATTTGCGAAAAAAAGAAAAAAACAAATGTTATATCGGGACCATTACATCAGCTTGTCTCATCAGAACATTTACCCATTTATGCCTAGCGTTCCATAAAGGGCCATAGTCTGACCATGGTCTACACTGCGTCTGCGCAGGGTCTACACTGGTATCATTCAATACACGAATGTCTATAAAACGTGGTAATAGTTGAAACTAAACAGACACCCCTTCTTTTGAAAATGGACCTGTCCACAGAGCTTAGGTAGAAGAGTCCACTCGGCATTGATAGGTTAATGTCAATTCGTGGTCGATGGTTTCGGAAGCAAACAGGTACAAGGCCTCGGTCAGACGATAATGTCGTGCCCCACTGACCTGCACCGCCACTGTTCATACATGTACGTGCCCGAACACAAAGTTTCACCCAGCGCATTGTAACTTTAATCACCACTTATCATTACGAAAACAAGCCTATTCAAATATACTGAAAATAAAATTTTACCATCAAAAAATGAAAATTTTCAGATAAAAAAAATCCTATATTTTACATATTTCTGCTCAAAACATAGATTGTGGGTACTTGTTAGAACCGCCTCACCGAGGCGGTTCTAACGAGTACCACAATCTATGTTTTGAGCAGAAATAATAATACAAATGTTTGCCCCTGTAAACCCCAGTTTTACTATATAAAAAGGGGGTTTAAGGGGGTCAAAATTATATAGGTATGTTTTCGTGATGAGTGTCTATAATAACGAAACTTTTTGTGGAGTTTGCAGTTTTGACTAAAGAGCATTGAAAGAGATATATTTGGTGCACAATATGATCTTTCGCTGCATTCTTACTTTTAGTGATTTTGGCATGCAGTGATACCCAACACAGTCGCAGATATGTACATATTACAGTATTGATGATTAAGTTGTTGCCCTTCGATGGACATGTATTAATTTTGTAAAACGTCAGTAGTAATTCGAGGCGATTATTTGAAAGTGTACATGTATCATACAGTAAATCGCAATGGCTCGAATACGGATCTTTAGTTTACCGTGGATAATTCGAAGTCGTTTTGAGTCCCTAGGAAATTCTTCCGATATCTCATGAAAACAAATATTTAGGAATAGTTTACGGATGTTTTTTTTATTTTATCATGAATGTATGTTGAGTGAACTCATTAGCATTGCCTCATCGAGGCGATGCTAATGAGTACACCCGACATACTATTAAACTGTAGATGAGCGAAAATGACTTTCCTAAATTATCCCCATTTTGACTTCTGATTCGGCGCTATGATTAACTCTCAATGGCTCGAACTACCCAAGTTTAGAACAGATTTCCTTGGTATCGAAGATGTTCGAGCCATTGAAATTTCTCTATAATTAATAACAAACTCTTATGAAAGACAATTCCAATAGAGGATACTCACTATTTGCATACATAATCACGATTGTAGCGGTACATCACGAACAAATGCCCGTATACTCGTAGTGTTGACCTCCTTGAAACCCACTTTTATATAGTAAAACTGGGGTTTACAGGGGTATACATTATTTTTTTTTATTTCTGCTCAAAAACATAGGTTGTGCACACAATCTATGTTTTGAGCAGAAATATGAACAATATCAGAATATTTTTGTCTGAAATTTTTCATTTTTTGGTGGTAAAAGTTTCATTATATTTGAATAGACTTGTTTTCGTAAAGTATGTCAGCGAAAATAGGAAAATCTGATGAAATTACGTTAATGAGAAGTCCAGCCTGGGCACACTCAGACATCATATCTTGTACTTGTATGATATAAATATACATGAACCTCAAATTTACTGAACACGTTCGGATTTGTTATAGACTCTCAAACCTGTCCACCCTCCTGTCCCATTTAAGTTTGTCCTTAAATCAAGAAGTATACCCATTAGAATCTATACCTAAACCCTACATGTGCGTTTTTCTCTTTCTTCTTATACCTCTGTTGATCACAAGATGAAGAGGTACTTCTTCGTGTTAAAATTGGAATCGACCTAAACCTAAACGCAAACCGACATAGAAAAACGTACGAAACTTCGAAACGAGCTATACATTAATATATACGTACAGCAAACACCTTCTTTTCATAGAATAAATACAGTGCAAATCCAATGACTCGAACACCGATGGCACGTTTACCGTGGCTGATTCGAACTCGTTTTTGAGTCCCTAGGACATTCTTCCAATAGCTCAAGAAAACAAATATTTAAGGATATTTTAGACCAACCCTTTATACTACCATTAAGACGTATGTTGTATAGGAGCTCGAAAAGACACCCCAAACTATCCCCATTCGTCTCCTGACTTAGAGCTATGGTTCGTGGTTACCCATGCTCATTACGAAAACACGCCTATTCAAAAAAATGTATAGAAAAATTCGCCGCCAAAAACTGAAAATTTTCAGATATTTTTTTCATATTATTGATGAGAACATAGATTGCGGGTACTCGTTTTCAGCGAGGCGGTGCTAACGAGTACCCACACTCTACGTTTTTTGAGCAAAAATAAGAAAAAAATAATGTAAACCCCTGTAAACCCAAGTTTTACTATATAAAAGTGGGGTTTTAGGGGGGTCAAAATTATATAGGCATGTTTTCGTGATGTGAAACAAATTTCCATGGTCCAAAAGAGCTTTTGAAGTCAACTGTATGTAAGTCTAACAGCATCCGGTATATCTGTAAAAGCACATTGATTTCAAAATAGAAAATTATGGCGGCTGGATAGCTCTGTCGGTAACGCATTGGGTTGGTTATCCGAGGCTTCCTTGTTTGAGCCCCGGTACGGCTGTACATTTTGTCTAACCCTGTGATATTTGGTGGCCAGTGTGGCTCCAGGACTGCGTCATATAGCATGAAATAGTATGAAAATCCCTTATCCGGCTTGGAGAGAACTAATAGATTCGGGACGAATCTCACTTACGCAGGGTCACATTGAGAGTGGCGGCCAAAACGCTCAGTCGGTAGAACATTGGAACGGTTATGTAAGGGAGTAATAGTATAGGGAATAAGGGTCTGGACCACTTCCCTCTGGGCCCCAAAAGGGCTCCCAAGTAGACAAACAATTCTGTATGCACGTTAAGACGCTCCCACGTAGACAACTCCGTATGCACGTATAGGAGACTCGCCCAGGCATGCGGCTGCTTCCCTAGGCCCGAGCCCCTGCGGCCTAAGCGAGCATGGCGAGAGCCCCTGGGGACGGCCTCCACCCCCGCCGGCCTTAGGGCTCACCAATTAACCCGATATACTAATACAAGCAATACGCCTAAGGGACACAACACATGCAAACGGCTGACCTTGAGTTCAACGGAGCTTTGTGGTAAATGCTGTCTTACGGACTTTTGTAAACTTCATCTGGTGTGACTCCGTAAAGGCTCACTCACTCAGCCCTGCCGGGGTTGTGGGGTAGGGGCTGCGAACAAGCAAAAGCTCTAGTGTCAGTGCGGGTATAGGATTTAGCAGTGTCGTGCAGCAAGAGCGGTACGAAAGGAATTTGCGCGCCTCGCCGCCATCGAAATTTTGATTTAGAGAAAGCGATTCAAAAGATATACCCATATATATTCCATTTAGAGAAAGCGACTAAAGGGATTTACTCATACCATTTTTTATTTAGAGAAAGCGATTCAAGGGATATGCCCACAATACCTTCCATTTAGAGAAAGCGATTCAAGGGATATACTCATACCATCTTTCATTTAGAGAAAGCGATTCAAGGGATATACTCATACCATCTTTCATTTAGAGAAAGCGATCCAAGGGATATACCCACACCATGATAGCATGGATGACGCAGTGAAGCATCTCGCTAGACTGCTTCGATTACGCCACAAACCTATGCGGAAGGCCTGAGCGCTCTTGCAGAGACCCATCCCACACCGGCCCCGCGCCAGCGGCGTGAGCCACCCACACCGGCCCCGCGCCAGCGGCGGGAACGGCACACCCCGGCTCCACGCAAGCGAAGGCCCATCCCGGGCCCGCGCGTCGTGCCGACGGCTTATATGAGCGCATTTTTGGTTAGAGCTACCAAGATTTCGGCTACTTTTTTTCGGAGACACCCCACGGTAGCCCCAGCTTCCAATAAGAGAAAAAGTAGTCCAAGGCATACCGGGCAACCTACTCGACTCCGGCACGCTAGAGCTACCAGATACACGGTTGTCCAAACTTCCAGCTAGAGAAATAGTAGTCCAAGGCATACCGAGCAACCAACTCGATCCCGACGCGCCAGAGCTACTAGATGGCGATGCAAGCAACATTCCAGTCCATGGGTCTACGTTCCGAAAATGCCGTTTCCGCCCACCTTCTACTGGAGAACGCGCACGAGATCTTGTATCTCCAAGGTCGACTATCTGGCAGGCAATCTGGGCCGCACGCACTTGCGCCCCTTCCCCGGCCTTCAGACGTTTGTCGACGACGTCTATGTCTTTGGCTACCTGCGCCGCGAGGACTGCGTGTTCCATAGAGGGCACCTATCTTGCACAACCGGAGAGGACAGCTCTGCGAAGAACACTGTTGCGCGGATATCTACCGCTTCCCGCGAGAGTTTAGGGACGGCCCCCGATGGCACTACTTGCTGCAACATACAGACGAATATAGTCCACATACTTGCAACCCGAGACAACGCCGAAGGCGGCGCCATCCGAGCCTCGACAAAAAGGCGCAGGCGAAGTGGCGAGAGCTATACCCGGATACAGAACCGGCCGGTCTCTTCGTGGCAAAGGTAGACGTGTCCGAAATCCCTGTGGACGAGCTGCAAGCCTCCTTTCCAGCCTTCGAACGCCTGCTGTTGGACCGCCTATGCGCTTCCGAAGGATTCTGCGAGCAAGGTGGCCTGGCCTCCGCCATGCGCACAGACGTGCCCACGATATTGGCGAATACCAGCAGCGTTGGGGACCACGTCTGCACATGGGTGCGCACAAGCAAAGCCGGGTACACGGTCCGAACGAAGGCGTACAACAAGGTCGTATCGAACTTCGAGGCGGGCGAGATCCGCAAACCCATTGGTGGCCATCTGGCCGACTATGTCGATTGCCCGAACGAGCATCTGCGACACACCTTCTTGCATCCCGATGTACAGGCCCAGGGCTGCACTCGCATCGAAGTCTCTCTGTACGCTTGCCGCGGGGGAGACCTCTCGGCGTACACGGCCAAAGAGGTGGTGGCGGAGGCCTTGGCCCTGGTTTCCCCCTCGGATCTGCCAGAAGAAAAAAGGTCCGTTTGTGGTCCAGCCGCTAGCCAAGCAGTTGGTGAACCTGTCTTGGATGTCATGGTCAGGCCCACCAAGGCAAACGCGGACAAAAGGGAGGCTTGTGAGAGGGCCATAGAGTGGGCCGCGGCCGACTTCGGGTTTCGCGCATGCCCCATCTTCCGGGTCGACATTCTGGGAGCCAACGAGGAGGGTGTAGAGCTGGGGCCGCTCCGATGCTTTACCAAGGACGCCGATGCAGGCACACTTGGCAGCTAGCAAACGACCTACACAATTGCATCCAAGCGCTCCAGAACCCGGAACCCTCCTGCCGCCCTCTGCCTCGGTTCGTTGGTTTGGAGGGCCAACAAGTGCCATGCGATTGTCATAGAGACCTCGACCTTTTGCCTCCAAGAGGTACCCGAAATTGCACAGGACCGCGCAATCTCCACGCTCTCGACCAGGAACCGCGAAAAACGCCTCCAACAGATCCGCGACTCGGCGAACGCCGAAGACTGGCGGCGACGTGCTTGGGCTCGACTAGAGTCAGAACAGCGACAATACGAGGAAGAGCAGCGACGCCGAGCCGAAGAGCTGGAACGCCTTTCCGGGCTGGTGGTCAAATATAGGCGATACGAAGAAAAGTCGCAACAGACGCGCGACGAGGTCGAAGATATCCTACGCACCCAGACGGACAAAGTGGCGGACATACCCAGCAGACGCAAATGGCTCGTCCTGGGTTACAGACGTTCCCGCGAAACATCGGCGCCGAGATGTGTGCTGCGCTGTTGCAAATACGACGATGAAACTACTTGTGTTGTGTGGGCAACGCAGGGGCTCGAAAGGGTGCGCCGACGTCTTCGAGGCGGACACGGACAAATTCAGGAGGACAACCTTCTAGCTTCCTCCCATTGGCGATGGCACGGGGTTGGAAATCGAGATAGCCGGGGGACGGCCGAAAGGTCTCTTGGAACCCGATTGGTGTCATTGCCGCCTCAGACCCCCAACGCCTGGCCACCCTCCAGGCTCTGGCCGAAAAAGAGCAGAAGCACCAGGCGCAGCTGGAGGCCGAGCAATGCGCACGAGAGCAGTCTTGTCTCCTGGAGACCCCAGCCCCAAATCCCAGGGACACCAAGAAGGCGCTCGACCTGCCCCGACAACCTTCCGCGGTGCGCCCCGCAATCTTCTCTTCCTAGTTCCGACAGATGAGGATGGAGAACTCGCGACGGACGTGGAAACGCCAACCTACGGGCTCTTCCTCGAAGGGGAGGTTGCGGCGATCGGCGGTATCGAGGCGCTGCAAAAGGCACACGCCCCCCCTGCTTTGCTACCTGGGCGCGGAGCGGACGACACCACAGAAAAAGAAGGACCGTCTGTCCACCCTCGCAACATTTCACAAAGCCGTCTAGACCACCACTCCCCCGCCGTGGAGGCAAAACAACACTCCCCCGCGATACCCCACGGCATAGAGTTCCCCATGTTCCCACCCCAACCATTTTTTGGCTGTTTCTGCGCCAATATGCCTCAATATGGTCGCACTGCTCTCTCGAGCCGCCGCGCGCTCTAGGTCCTCGAGCGCCTCCCAGAAATGTTTCTCGGGCCCACTGTTGTATGCCTGTTGCTACTCCTGGAACAGCTCAAATGGGAAGCGCGGGGGACAACCTCTTTTGCGAACTATTTCCATGTCTGGGCGGATTCTGCAACAACAACCGTCTACGTCCAATTGCCATGTCGCGCCTGGCTACTCCATGTAGTGGGGATTCTTGGAGTCCGCAACTTCTGGAGGAGGGGGCGCGGCAGCATGTTCTTGTACGTTGTGTTCGGCGGCTGGCGCGCATTGCTTCCAGGTTGCCCCAACGACTTTCCAGACGAGTATTGCGGCGAGGGAAAGGAATGTCCACTTTTGGGCCGTTTCCACCATTTCTCGGACTTTTTGGATGTCCATTCGGGTCTCTGTCTGCGCCTCCTCTTCGCGTTCCTCCTTCAGCTCGTTGAGAAAGGCGTCTTGGGTGTTGTTGCGTGCCAACTGGGCCAGCACCTCTACCAGTAGTCTCGTAGAGTGCTCTGCTCGGGACTCGAGTCCCTCCAGCCTTTTGTAGAAGTCTTGAACAATCGGGCCCGGGACGTTTGCAACGCCTCCGTAGGGAAAGAGGTTTTGTGCACTGCGGCGTACTGGCGGACCCAAAAGAGGAGGCGGCTGTTGCGGAGCATCGTCGCGCCATATCTTGTAGAGTCTCTTGGACCCGATGCCAAAGCGTTTTTTTGCTTCGGCTGCCGACAGACGGCCCCTAAGGGCCCGGATTTCCTCTATCTGCCCCTGGGACAGTTCTCGTTTGGAAGGCATGGTCGTTTCCCGACACAGCGACTATGTCCCATACTTCTCCATCTCTTTAGATGGGAAATCCTGGAAAGTACTAAGTAGACATGGGAAAGTGTTGTCTTTGCTTTGCAAGTGCAAAGCATATGCAAAGCGGGTGCAAAGCAAGTGTAAAGTAAGTGCAAAGCAAGTGCAAAGCGGGTGCGAAGCAACTGTTATATAGGAATGGAAAAGTGCTTGTCTTTGTTTCAGAACAAGTGCTTGACAAGTGCTATGCAGGTCCCTGGGGCAGATAGAGGAAATCCGGGGCGTGTGCCTTTTGCAGCGCCTCGATACCGCCGATCGCCGCAACCTCCCATTCGAGGAAGAGCCCGTAGGTTGGCGTTTCCACGTCCGTCGCGGGTTCTCCATCCTCGTCGCCGGAACTAGGAAGAGAAGAGTGCGGGGCGCACCGCGGAAGGTTGTCGGGGCATAGCGCCGGCAGAGGTATTCTCCGGATGGCAGGTCGAGCGCCTTCTTGGTGTCCCTGGGATTTGGGGCTGGGGCCTCCAGGAGACAAGACTGCTCTCGTGCGCGTTGCTGGGCCTCCAGCTGCGCCTGGTGCTCCTGCTCTTTTTCGGCTAGAGCCTGGAGGGTGGCCAGGCGTTGGGGGTCCGGGGCGGCAACGACACCGATCAGGTTCCAAGAGACCTTGCGGCCGTCCCCCGGCTGGAATACCCTGACCGGTTCTATCTCGATCTCCAAACCCGTGCCATTGTCAATGGGAGAAAGCCAGAAGGTTGTCCTCCTGAATTTGTCCGTGTCCGCCTCGAAGACGTCGGCGCACCCATCGAGCACCCTTTCGAGCCCCTGTAGTTTCTTCGTCGTCTTTGCAACAGCGCAGCACAACCCTCGGCGCCGATGTTGCGCGGGAACGTCTATATCCAGGACGAGCCATTTGCGTCTGCTGGGTATGTCCGCCACTTTGTCCGTCTGGGTGCGTAGGATATCTTCGACCTCGTCGCGCGTCTGTTGCGACTTTTCTTCGTATCGCCTATATTTTAGCCACCAGCCCGGAAAGGCGTTCCAGGTCTTCGGCTCGGCGTCGCTGCTCTTCCTCGTATTGTCGCTGTTCTGCCTCTAGTCAAGCCCAAACACGTCGCCGCCAGTCTTCGGCGTTCGCCGAGTCGCGGATCTGTTGGAGGCGTTTTTCGCGGTTCCTGGTCGAGAGCGTGGAGATTGCGCGGTCCTGTGCAATTTCGGGTACCTCTTCGAGGCGAAAGGTCGAGGTCTCTATGCCAATCACATGGCACTTGTTGGCCCTCCAAATCTACGAAACCGAGGCAGAGGCCGGCAGGAGGGTTCCGGGTTCTGGAGCGTTTGGATGCAATTATGTAGGTCGTTAGCTAGCTGTCAAGATTGTGCCTGCATCGGCATCCTTGGTATAGCATCGGAGCGGCCCCAGCCCCATACCCTCCTCGTTGGCTCCTAGAATGTCGACCACGAAGATGGGGCATGCGCGAAACCCGAAGTCGGCCGCGGCCCACTCTATGGCCCTCTCCCAAGCCTCCTCTTAGTCCGCGTTTCCCTTGGAGGACCGGACCCAGACGCCCGAGACCCGGCCTGTTGTCGTGTGCGCATACCAGGCGACGAATATCGAGCCCAGCGGACGGTCGACCAGGACAAGACATCGATCGAGGCTCGCGGCCAGGTTCTTCTATTGCTTCGCGGGCGGCTGGACCACAAACAGACCTTGTTCCTCTGACAGATTCGAAGGGGAAACCAGGGCCAAGGCCTCCGCCACCACCTCTTTGGCCGTGTTCGCCGAGAGGTCTCCCCCGCGGCAAGCGTACAGAGAGACTTCGATGCGAGTGCAACCCCGGGCCTGTACATCGGGATGCAAGAAGGTTCGTAGCAGATGCTCGTTCGGGCAGTCGACATAGTCGGCCAGATGGCCACCAATGGGTTTGCGGATCTCGCCCGCCTCGAAGTTCGATACGACCTTGTTGTACGCCTTCGTTCGGACCGTGTACCCGGCTTTGCTTGTGCGCACCCATGTGCAGACATGGTCCCCAACGCTGCTGGTATTCGCCAATATTGTGGGCACGTCTGTGCGCATGGCGGAGGCCAGGGCGCCTTGCTCGCGAAATCCTTCTACCTTTGCCACGAAGAGACCGCCCGGTTCTGTATCCGGGTATAGCTCTCGCCACTTCGCCTGCGCCTTTTTGGAGACAGTCGCTCGAATGGCGCCGCCTTCGGCGTTATCTCGGGTTGCAAATGTGTAGACTATATTCGTCTGTATGTTGCAGCGAGTAGTGCCTTCGGGGGCCGTCTCCAAACTCTCGCGGGCAGCGGTAGATATCCGCGCAACGGTGTTCTTCGCAGGGCTGTCCTCTCCGGTTGTGCAAGATAGGTGCCCTCTATGGAACACGCAGTCCTCGCGGCACAGGTAGCCGAAGACACAGACGTCGTCGACGAACGTCGGAAGGCCGGGGATGGGGCGCAAGTGCGTGCGGCCCAGATTGCCTGCCAGATAGTCGACCTTGGATATGTCCGATACAAGATTGCTCTCGTGCGCCTTCTCCAGTAGAAGGTGGGCGGAAATGGCATTTTCGGACCGTAGACCCATGGACTGGAATGTTGCTTGCACCGCCATCTAGTAGCTCTGGCGCGTCGGGATCGAGTTGGTTGCTCGGTATGCCTTGGACTACTATTTCTCTAGATGGAAGTTTGGACAACCGTGTATCTGGTAGCACTAGCGTGCCGGAGTCGAGTAGGTTGCTCGGATCAGCCTGGGCATCCGCCCAGACACATCTTTACCGTGATCTCATAGTCAAGATCACATTTATAATGTTAGCTTCTTTTTTCTCTTCTTTTTTTTCCGTCCGCTTTTTGTCTGTTATTTGATATGACTATTGTATCTTCTACTTTTATATTTGGATTCTTGATGTTTGTAGCAGCATGTCCATATGTCTAACGGCCACCAAATTTAACGTCAGGACCAAGGACACATGCATTATATTTAGGTTTATGTTGTTTGTTATGTTGTTAAATTTGTTGCATTAATTCACGGTGATTTTATGCGTTATAGCAAGTTATTTTTATCAGTCATCTATAGCTTTATTTTGCGTTTGATTTGATGGTTTGTAGCATTGTACAAACTAATTCTACATAGAATCTACCTATTCAGGTCCTCGGAATAAGGACCATATGCTCAAAATATGTGTTATAGGGCGTTCCATTTAGCGTTTCATAAAGGAGCCAGCGTATGACAAAACCTGCAAAATAACATGTGCGCCCAGCGAAGACTCGGATCAGCCTGGGCATCCGCCCAGTCTGATCAGAGTCTTTGCTATGCAATCAATGGGTAGCTAAGGACCCAAGCTTTCTTGAAGCGGACTTCGAAGACTCTGATCAGACTGGGCGGATGCCCAGGCTGATCCGAGTCTTCGTTGGGCGCATATGCTATTTTGTAGGTTTTGTCATGCGCTAGCTCAAATGTTATGTTTCACCTTAAGTTCAGATTATATTGTGTGACTGCACATTACGAAAATACGCCTATACAAAATATATTGAAAATTTTACAACCAAAAAATAGGACAATTTACAGATAAAATATTTTAATAATTTTCACATTTCTTCTCGGCGAGGCGAGGCGGTTCTACATATAACGAGTATCCACAATCTATGTTTTTGAGCAGAAATAAGAAAAATAATGTATACCCATGTAAATCCCAGTTTTACTATAAAAAAGTGGGGTTTAAGGGATCAAAATTATGTAGGCAAGTTTTCGTGATGAGTTATCTGCAGCTGGAATGACAGTATGTACGTGTAGTAAAGGGCCCTTTCGTTGTGACCAAAAGTCTCCCCCCCCCCCCCCCCCACATCCCGCCCCCACCACTATGCGACTTTAACCCACATAAGCCTTGGGTTCCTTTTGTGGGACTTAGGAACGCGGCGTCTGATCAGAGTCTTTTCTGTTTGCATTAAGTACAGGAATTTCTATAATAACAGGTGACGAAGCTTAAGCTCGTATTATACGTATCGTGAGTCTCTCACATACTATGCAGAAGAGTTCGCATGCGGCGGTTGACTGGTTTCCCATATCTACAGCGGAGTGTGTCGGCTTAATGTTGGATCCGAAAACCTACGCTAATAAGGCCGGAGCCATTGGCCTGCTTTCCGAAAAATATGATTATCAGATACGCTCCGCTGCAAACATGGAAAGCCAGTCAGCCGCCGCAAGCGATCTCATTGGCTGTAAAGAATCGTATAAATATAAGGATACATTTTTACGTTATTAACACGGATGACTGCAAGACAGATCTTCGTTTCAGTCGCCATGTTTAATCTGAGATTTCTCTCGCATTAAACAACATTTTCGTGTATTTGCTGTGCAAAATGGTTTACATTCCTACAGCACATAACAAGAATTATGCATAGGGAAGAATTTATCGCTGCCAACATGATAAAGGTTGGATATGCGGTGATTTCAGCCTCCGACCCATCAATACGATGGGTCCGTGTTTCAGCTGACTGGCGATCAGCTGATCGTTCGTACTTTAGCGACTTTTGTCTGTACACACATGCGACACAATGATTTGCTTGTCAAATTGTATCGTAGCTCGTGTTATTGATAAACATCATAAGCATCCATAAAGTTAATACGTAGAAACCGAGATACATTGTAGGGCATAATTGATAGTAGAAACGAAGCCGTAGAGAGTACTACGCCCCACCCTCAAGCCCAAATACCAAGGCAGACCGATCGACACGGACGCACCGGTTGCATGCCATTTTGTAAACGCCTGTCAAATTAGTGGTGTTTTTAGGACATGCTTCCATTGTAACCTAAAGGCATCAAATTTGGCTATCACTGATGGCAGATTTTGAGTGATTCAGACTGGCTATACTACTCATTTCAGAATTGGTTAGACTTTCAACAGCTTGCAACATTTATAAATTTGATAGCCTGTTGTCAAAACCAACCCTTCATATCATTGATAAGATGTAAAAAATTATTCCAGGTGTGACCTAACCTTGTCAGAAGCAGTTTCACAATTCAAAAAATGACCTCAAAAAGGAAATGAACATGAATATCGCTCAGTTATTTGAGAACTTGTCATTCAAACTCAAAGGTCAGTTCTTTCTAGACAAAGACAATGCTGAAAAAGACAAGCTATGCACACAAACACAAACAAATCATCGCCTGTCAGTTTTAGGGGCTTTCTTTCAAATAGAATGTAATTAGGAAAGTCTTATGGATTCTGAAATTAGTAGTATTTAGTATCAAATCAACCTCTTAGCTAGGTTTCCTAGGAAACTCTGGTTAAATTGATATAAGCATAACATTCGATGTTGCGTACTTCGTCTCGGACCTACTTAAACAGGTTGACTTTGCATACCTGGTGAAAAAAAATGCTTAAGCTCGTTTCCTAGGTAACGCCTATTTATTTCATATTACATGATTAAACTGCACAACAAACAAGACGTTACCTATTTATTTCATATTACATGATTAAACTGCAAAACAAACAAGACATCCCGTAAATTTGAAATAAATCTATCCAAGGAATCAAAGTAGAAGATTCCTTAGGTATAAATGGGTTAAATTGTAAAAGGTCGCTAGGCAGAAGCATCTACGTATTTTCGACGTATTTCTAGTTCTATAAGAATAAATACGAAGATACCCATGGATGGTTATACCAAGGTACCGCGTGAATTTGGAATGAAAAATGACACCACACAACATTACCATAACACGCCTATTCGAATATATTAAGAATTTTACCACCCAAAAAACGAAAACTTTCTGACGAAAAATTCTGTTAATTTTCATATTTCTGCTCAAAAGCATAGATTATGGGTACTTGTTAGAACCGCCTCAATCTAACCACAATCTATGTTTTTGAGCAGAAATAAGAAAATTAATGTTTACCCCTGTAACCTCAGTTTTACTGTATAAAAGTGGGGTTCAAGGGGGTCAAAACTATCATAGGTGTGTTTTCGTGATGAACCCTTTCCCCTGAGTTACTGAAGTGGATTCTTCTATATAACCTAGGTGAACTTGGAATTGCGACATTTACATTTTTTTTACAAACAGTGATGTTAGTCGAAAATTGAGACCAGAATAACAGACAGTGTAGATCCAGATGAGACGGCTCGCTACGTCTCATTTGGATCTATACTGGTTGCAACAGAATCTGTCTAGGTCTACAGGGTTGAACGAGTTAAGAACGAAGAGAAACTGCACTATATTCATAAATACCACTCTGGAACGCTCAAAGCAAAATAATGCTAGCGGGCAGTGGGACGGGGCATAAATCTAGTTTTATAAGTGTCCTAATCCTACGTTCAAGACCATTTTGCGTCATTTTAACTAATGCACCAGTTTTGTGGACAGGCATATCAGCTTCTTATGCATAAACGTACCCAGCAGACACACAACGTTGAAACAACGTCGATTCAACATCTTGACGTTGAATCAATGTTGAATCGACGTTGTGTGTCTATACCTAACAGTCACACAACGTTGAAACAACGTCGATGCAACGTTGATTCAACATCTTGACACTGAAACAACGTTGTATCGACGTTGTTTTAACGTTGTGTGTCTGGTAGGTATATGGTTCTTAATAACAAGTTTACCATATACGAGTATAAAAATCGCCCAAACTGTTTGTGAATGGCATTTTCAACGTTAGTTTCAATGGTCGCATTTTAAATAGCCAAGGTTACAAAGTGTTTTTAGACGGAGAAAGAAGATTTTGACAGACTGCGCGGAGTCTTTGTTGAGCAAACATATCAAAAGATACATTTTCTCACGTGGCGGCTCTGATGTTTGAGTCCGTCCATTAAACATTTACAGTCAACTCTCGTTATCTCGACCTCGCTTATCTCGAATAATCGCTTATCTCGAAGTGAAAATATGGTCCCCGTTTTAACATGGAAATCTAACAACAAGTAATAAAATATTGTGGAAAAGAGGGGAAATTGCTCCTAAGGGGCAATTTCTCCTCTTGTCCGCAAAATTTTCAATTTATCTATAACTCAGAAGTCAAATTATATACCCATATGTTAAATGTCGTTGTTTGATTAATTGTTTTCCTTAATTCCGAAAATCTGACATGTCAAGGTACGGATATCTCGAAGTGTTTTAGAGAGTCCCCTGGGTTTCGAGATAACGAGAGTCGACCGTACTTTATATATTTTTAATAGATAATAAGATCTGGTAATATCCACGACCCCCCCCCGCCCCCCCCCCCCCCACACACACACACACATACCTACGTACCGACTTTCCCAAAATCAAAGCCCTGCTAAAACCATTGTCCAGTGGAGACAAATGAAAAGTAACAGCCCTGCTATTTTCCCACACCCCGAGGACATAAAAAAGGAGGTTTAAATGTTACAAGCCTCATAACTGACCAAGCTTTTCCTAGTGAAAGGCCAGCTTTTGCAGTCGTAAATAGTCCTTTTAAACAGCATATACATGGAAAAATCAAAATCTAAATTCCTAAAATCAAGAAAAAGCCAAGCTCTGTAAGTCTGAAATACTGCAAATGCCTGAAAAATCTGATGTCAATAGTTTAGCCATGGTAAATAGAGCATGACTCCCTTTTTATCTAAATATAAGTTGCTCTGAAATCAACAGTCTTTCATAAATAACTGGAGCTTTCCTCCCTTATACATGTTCCGTTCTAATTCAGCACTGTCTTGAACTTCTACAATAACTGACTATTCTGAAAAAGACTGAACCACAGTGTTTTTTTAAATGTGGAGTCTTCCAAATTCTTGCATTCGGGATGGGACGTTAACTGGAGCTCCCCACCCACCCCCTCCCCGACCCCCATGTGCAGGGAAGGACACCCACTGTGCAGGTTAAAGAACATTCAGTAATCTGCATAAAAGGTTCAATACTTGTAGGCCTTCGAATCATCCTGCAGTGTTTGATTTCAAATTTCATTAGGATAAAAAATATTCAGATCATTCTGAAATCTGACTGAAAGAGGAATCCAACTCCACTGTAATAAGTTTTCTTACAGAGGGATCCTACATTTTGACAGAAGACAAAATACAGTTATGCCAGACATATTAGAAAAGGTTGTTCATTAACAGACAACATCGGCGTAATGTAACAATCTGTAGCAACCAAATACCCGCCTTTTGGAGGTGAAAACATTGCATGGCAACCATCATTCATTCAATAATAAGGTCAAGTTTTTCCATCTTAATGAACTATTGTTTTCAGGAGAACAGTCCTCAACCTTAAACAGTTATTAAAATTTATAAACAAATTATATACAGATACATGTAATTGGAAAAATAGAGCTAAAAACTAAGAGAACATTTTCAAATTTCCTTTTATTTATTTATTATTATAATTATTATTATTTTTTTTTTTTTTTTTTTTTTTTTTTTTTTTGCTTGTTTGTTTATTTCATGGTTTCCAATCCTATTACGTTGCAAGTCATACGCAAAGGCCATATATATATATATATATATATATATATATGAAACGAAACTCAAGTTAAAACGTAAATAAAGATAATCAATGAAAAGGAACTGTTTTTTAAAAGCACAGTAACAGTTGCAAATACAGAGTTATTACTGAAATTGTTTTTCATACTTTTATAACTAGCCGTTATAAGCATGGAGTGATAGCTAAAGTCCCTTGAAAAGTGATGGCAGCAGTTCGGCCATACGCTGTAGTTTGCCATAATTTGCTTAAAGTACAATTCCAAACAATCAATTTTATCAAAGTTCGCTGTTCACTATGATTTGAAGACCCCATTTGCGTATTTTGCAGAAACATATTTTTGGCAAGTGCCAGTCCCTGCGGCTTTGATAATATGTGAATTGCTAACAAGACCTCATATGACCTTATTTTCAATGAAGAAACAGATTTACTTTTCGTATATGCATTCACGATATATATATATACTTATAAAACATGTGCCGGAAAATATTATTCGCTTCGTTGGATGGATGCTTATGGATTTCCATTTTATAATTTCTAGTCACTTCACGGGCGTGTCCGCCATTATTCGAATGTGTGATGTAGGTCAAGAAAATGTGCAACCTATTTAAAGGCCAAGATGAAAGATTTCATCAAAGCCGACCTTGCCAGAGTACCTAAAGGTAGCTTTTTTAAGTCCTGTAATTTGTAGGAATAAGAATGACCAGGGAATTTAGGTTTATAAGATGCTCCTTCATCAAGGCTCTTTCTAGATAGTTTAATAAATGTACACACTCAAAAAAAAAAACAAAAACTTAAAACAAACAGACGGCAATATAAAATGCCCGCCACTTTCTCCTTGGATATTGTTGTGAAGGTGAATATCACGTGACTATCGGAAATACCAAGATGACCGAGGCTGTCCGATTGACTTCATCCACGAAAACATATTACATCTACACGGCACTTACACGGCACTGCGGGGACATCCAAAAAGTAATAACACCGCTCATTACTTTTTTCCCCGGTCCATCCCCGTAGGTGTGTGTTGGGGAGGGGGGCGGGGGGGGGGTGGAGGGAGGCAGGGGGCGGTGCATAAAAAAAAACTGACCTTAAATTAAAGGAGATAATTTTGGATGAAAGGTCTTATTTTCCGTCTCTCTCTCTCTCTCTCTCTCTCTCTCTCTCTTTCTCTCTCTCTCTCTCTATATATATATATATATATATATATATATATATATATATATATATATACATATACATATATATAAGGTAACCTGTGTGGAGCGGAATGTTTCTTTTCGTATATTGACAAACCGTTTATTACAATATATGTTGATCAAATGAACATGAAGATTAACATACAGTTTTGCATGTTGATGTTATTTTTTACGCAATAGTTCACTCAAGAGTCGTAATTAAGTAAACATTGATTGCTCAAATATCTTATGGTGTATTGAAAAGCCGAAATAGGATATGTTGAAGAGTGACAAAATAATACAAAACTCGTCACCGGTGCTGGTGAATGACGTTGTCATGTGCCTAAAGACAATTGATGTTGACATTTTAGGATGTGGTATTACTACAAATCAGGGCCCAGATGTTCAAAGCTAACGATGTCGTTAGTTAACGATTCGTTAAAATTTAAATCAAGTGATACGCAAATATGCTGAAATTTTTTGCTAAAACAATGTGAGTAGCTTTTGCAGTGCAAAAACTACTCACATTTTTCAGCAAAAAACATCAGAATATTGCATATTGAATCTGCTAAAACAGTTAACGAAATGAATCTTAACGAGCTCGTTAAGCTAACGATGCTTTGAACAACTGGGCCCTGCGTATCATCTTTCTTATTGCTTTCTATTTGCTCTTCTGACGTAAATTCCACCCTGCACATGTCGGTCTTGGACACTTCTTCATCAGGCTAACTAATTCAAGGGTTATACAGTAAGTAAAGACAGTAATATAAACCCAGCAGGCACACGTTCATACAACGTTGTTTCAACGTTGATTTGACATCTAGGACATTGAATCAACGTTGAAAAGACGTTATTTCAACGTTGTGTTCTTGCTGGGTTGTAATATGAGTAATAGTTTACTTCTGAAACCAAACTCCATTCTCCAGGTTTACTATACATAGAGGTGAACTGAGGGACGTATTATTGCCCTTTAATAAGTTTGACTTAAGTAATAGTCTGAGTTATCAGCGTTTTACATAGTTAAAACTAGAGTCAACTGCAGTTCAGGCAACGTTTTTAATTATGTATACCCAGCCTAAAGAAATGGGGCGGAATCTAACGATGAAGGCGCATTAGAGAGATTTTGAAGTTCAAAGGTTTAACCTTACCTAGGGACTTTAAAAAACAATAACAGTTTAACCTAACCATTACGAAAACCTGCCTATTCAAATATATAGAAAATTTCACCTCCAAAAACTGAAAATTTTCAGATTTCATATATCTGCTCAAAACATAGATTGTAGGTGCTCGTTAGAACCGCCTCGCCGAGGAGGTGGTTCTAACGAGTACCCAAAAACCAATGTTTTAGCAGAAATAAGAAAAATAATATATACCCCTGTAAACCCCAGTTTTACTATATAAAAGTGCGGTTTAAGGGGGTCAATATTATATAGGCATGTTTTCGTGATGCTACGGACCTTAAAAAAAAGCAATAACAGTTTAAAACAAGACAATTGGTGAAATCGAAGGATGCTCCCCGAAGATGAGCAGTATTTGGAGGGTTATGGTAGTGAAAGAGTAAAATACTTTAAGAGGTATGCTACGGACAAGCTTATTATTGCAAAAATTTTGACGGGAAGTAACTCTGTAATTACTTGTTGCAGAATTACAGTTCTTGCACCCTGCAATATCTCTGCTGGCCGTCATTCAAAGTAGCCGTCTCTCAATGTATCAAGTTTCATTTGATTCTCTTTTATATTTTCAGAGATATGCAAAAATTAGGAAGGGAAATAACTCCTCAAATACTGATGATAGGGTTAAGGATCTTGCATTCTGCACTTTTCGTTATAGCCTTTTATCACTGCATCAATTTTCATTTATTTATCTTCAATACTTTTAGAGATATGCTCCGGACAAACTTACAATTGCAAACAAATAGGAAGGGAAACAACTCTCTAATTACTTGTAATAGAGTTATGGCTCTTGCACTCTGCACTTTCTCTGATGGCCGTCTATCAATATATCAAGTTTCATTTAATTCCCTTCCTTACTTTCAGAGATATGCTCCGGACAAGCTTTTTATTACAATAATTAAGTAGGGAAGTAACTCAGTAAATACTGGTGACAGGGTTATGGTTCTTACATTCTGCAATTTCCCTCATGTCATTCTATCAGTGTATGAAGTGTCATTAAATTACCTTCAATACTTTAAGAGATATGCAGACAAACAAAGCGGCGACTATATGCTCTCCCTCCGGGGAGCATGAATATGTTTTTTAACAGAACATAACAATTGATATTTAATCAGATCGTCTCCATTTGAAACAATTTGATGTGTCTATCTTTATTTTCTGTAAAAAAAGATAAGGAAAATGTCACAAATTTTCGTTTGATGGCTTAGCCTAGAGCTTAAAATGTAATGCTGAACAGCTTATCTTTAAATGGACCGCATCAAGCGAAACACTGCCTTCAGGCGTGTGCAAAATGTGCAGATTGAAATCATTCTGTGCATGCGCAAATCATCCGGGCCTTTGTTCTCCATTCATACATTCTGTAGTATCCAGTGATTCTGTTATCGGAGAGTGAAAGCCCTGATCAGACTGTCCGCGCATGACCCGAAGGTACATTTCGCTTCTTGGGGCTCATATAATAAGTGCAAATTTCAGGACACCATAAATAATATTTCTGTACAGTAAATGTTGAACTGAATTTACGCTGTGTAAGTGCGGGAATTTTAAACTTCTCATTCTAAGCAGAAAATTCTTGCACATGTCTAGTCAGTTACCCGTCAGTTAGAGATGATGTTCACTGCGTGGAGGCGCGGTAAGATACGCTTCGACCAATCAGATCATCTGCATTAGAGTGAACTTTTCCTATTGGTGGATTACTGTAATTTCGCGATCTGATCCATTATGATGATAGATCTATATGAAAAGCTTACGAACCGCAACGCTAGAAAAAAAAATATCTGCGGACAGGGACACCCAGCGACGATTTAGATCAGCCTGTGCATTCGCGCAGTCTGATCAGAATCTTCACTTGACGCATTTGGGAAAGCCAATGATGCACAATTTCTTCATAAGGGAAACGGAGACTCTGATCAGGCTTCACGGATGCGCAGGCTGATTTGAGTTTTTGTTGGGTGTACATGTCAGAAGGGACGTTTTCTCACGTTGCGGCTCATACATGTATGTATCTTCCGAATACATGTAGTTATAACTTTCGAGCTTATAACATAATGAACGACCCTTGTTTGTACATACTACGCGTCCAGCCCACTGTTTGACGCCAGATCTATAAACTCCTCAGCATATACACGAGTAATATTTGTCCAAAGGCCTAAACTGCGGAGTTAGTTACCACTCGACGAACATGACAGAACTTAGATCTGATATTGACGCAGATCTTATATTCAAATTGTTATATGGAGCATTCGAATTTCGGGTAAGTATTAATATAGACGCTTCATTGCTTTCAAAATATTTCAGAAAATTGATATTGGCATGTTAAGAGCCATGTTTGCCAATCTTACCCATGGCTCAAATGTCAAACTACCCGTACACACACAAAAAAAAAAGAAAAAAAAAAGTATCTTAACTATTCACTGGTACAGTCGACTCTCGTTATCACGACCTCGCTTATCTCGAATAACCGCTTATCTCGAAGTAAAAATCTGGTCCCTGTTTTAACACGGAAATTTAAGAAAAAGTGGCGAAATATTGTGGAAAAGAGGAGCAATTTCTCTTCTTTTCCACAATATTTTCAATATATCTCTATATATCTTCAGGAGTCAAATTACATATTCATTTGTTAAATGTTGTTGTTCGATTAATTGTTTTTCTCGATTCCGCAAATCTGATATGTCGAGGTACGGATATCTCAAAGTGTTTCAGAGAGTCCCTTGGACTTCGAGATAACGAGAGTCGACTGTATTAAGGTGAATCTTGTAATGTAAAAAAGTACACTTTTTCCTCTTTATAGCTTTAGATAAGATCATAGCCCAGTTGTTCAAAGCGTCGTTAGCTTAACGAGCTCGTTAAGGGTCATTTCGTTAACAGTTTTAGCGGATTCAAAACACAATATTCTGATACTTTTTCTGAAAAAAAAAAATGTGAGTAGCTTTTGGAACCATTTGTTTTGAGTATGTTAAATTATTTTTATGATATTTTCCTCGTTACAAATTACTTCCACAGGATCCAAACTCTCCTTGAACAAATTTTCTCACGGTATGCATTTGTTTTTCCCGTGGCAGTATGGGGGTTGTTGGGTGAGGCAAAGGTGTCGTGTATCTTACGTCACCGGAGCGTCCAACTGAGATTGGCTTACAGTTTGGCAAGGCCTACAATGTACTAACCGTGCAGCAGGTAAGGATAGAGGGGGATGGATGTTTTTATTTCGTCTGTTTCTTCACTTTCATACATTTTCCTTTTTCTCCCCTGTCCCTCTTTTTCATCTCCTCTACTATCTCTTTTATCTCTCTTCTTGCTTTCTTAAGGCGTAAGTGTGTTTTAATGTACCTACTGCACAAGTATGTTTAAATGTACTTACTGCATAAGTATGTCTTCATGTACTTACTGTATAAGTATGTTTAAATGTACTTGCTGCATAAGTATGTCTTCATGTACATACTTTATAAGTATGTCCTTTCTTAATGCGTAAGTGTGTCTTAAAGTACCTACTGCATAAGTATGTTTAAATGTATCTACTGCATAAGTATGTCTAAATGTACTACTGTATAGGTATGTTTACACTGCATAAGTATGTATAAATGTACTTACTTCATAAGTATGTTTTCTTGTACTTTCTGCATATGTATGTCTACATGTACTTTCTGCATAAGCATGTCTTCATGCACTAAATGTATAAGTATGTCTAAATGTATTTACTGCATAAGTATGTCTAAATGTACTTACTAAATAAGTATGTCGTAATGTACTTACTGCATAAATATGTCTAAATGGACTTACTGAAAGTTATGTCTAAATGTATTTACTGCTTAGGAATATATTAATGTACTTACTGCATAAGTATGCCTTAATGTACTACTGCATAAGTATATACCTATTCAGAAAGAACATTACGACACACTTATGCAGTAAGTACATTAAGACTTACTAAGATACTCTTTTGCAGTAAGTACATTAAGACATACTAAGACATACGTATTCAGTAAGTACATTAAGAATACTAAGACATACATATGCATTAAGTACATTTAGACATACTTATGCAGTATGGAAGAATGATATAAACAACATAACAAATAAAAATAAAATTTTAAAACTGAAAAAGTCTGAAAATTCTATTAATAATGTATACCGCGCAGTCTGGTCAGGATCTTCGCCGTTCCACTGCACAATATAGGAACCTTGTTAAAATACAGGGTCCAGTTGTTCAAAGCGTCGTTAGCTTAAAGAGCTCGTTAAGGGTCATTTCTTTAACTGTTTTAGCGGATTCAATCTACAATATTCCGATATTTTTTGCTGAAAAACTATTTTTTCAGCAAAACATTTCAGCATATTTGTGTATCACTCGATGTAAATTTTAACGAATCGTTAACTAACGACATCTTTAGCTTTGAACAACTGGGCCCAGGACTAATAGCAAAGATCTTGACCCGACACGTGGCTATGTACACTGGTCCTGGGTTTCGCCATTCGAATATCCCTTAGGGGCCTTTTTGTCAGCCTGCGGCCCAAGTATGGGAGGGAAGTAGAAACTAGTTTTTTAGACACGTATTACACCACTAAATATACTATAGACATTTTATAGGTCCAACCACGTTTTGGACGTTTATATCATTATTGGGTCTAAATATGAGAGAACACAGCATACATGTAGCAGTAGAAACGAAAAATGGTTTACATTGTTTTTGATAGAATAAAACAGCAACGGCAACAAAAATAAACAATAATAATAATGATAATAATAATGATAATAATAACAATAAACATGACAAAAACGTCTTTTCAAGCGATGTAGAGGGCTATATGGAACGAAACTCACAATTATTTTTTGTCATTTGAGATTTATTAAACTCGGTTAATAATTTCGGATTTTTACGCGCTAAGACTCGAAGGGATATTTTGTTCTTAAGCAAACTAAGACAAATTTTGGCAAAAATAAAGGGTTGTTAGAAATATGTTGGAGACGATCCTTAATATAGGCTACCTTATTTAGATCGACACTCGATTCAACAACAAAATGCGTTATAATAATAATTTGACTTGCGCGAAACCTCCCCTCAAGAGGTGACCGTACATCTGAAATAATGCAAGGAAACTGTATTTAATACTTCAAGAAACACGTTTTAGATATTTGTTAGAATCACCTCACTTAGGCGAGCCTAACAATTATCCAGGATATAAGCCTATAAGAATAAAACTTACCCTTTCTTGCATATCATTTTACTACGTTTAAGGGTTCTTTACAACCGAAAATTCATTTTATTGACAATGACGTTGGGCACAAATGGTATAGTTGCATTCAGGGTCCACTGTATTAATCGGAGTGTTTTATTTTATTTTTTTTTTTTTTTTTTTTTTTTGCAGACTCTAGAACAGGCAGTAAACCTCGGGATTTTCAAAAGTATTGAAGCTGTTAGTGGTGGAGTGACGCTGAGCAAACTAGCAAAGGCCAAGAATTACTGTCAAAGACCGTTAGAGAAGTTTTTAGACTGTTTAACATCCATGGGCCTCCTCAGGAAAACTTTGCTGGAGAACAAAGGAGCACGTGAGTGTCAAACATTAAGGAAACACGCCTATTCAAATATACTGAAAAGTTTACCACCCAAAAATGAAAATTTTCAGATAAAAAACGCTGATATTTTTTATATTTCTGCTCAAAACATAGATTGTGGGTACTCGTTAGAACCGCCTCGGCGAGGCGGTTCTAACGAGTACCCACAACCTATGTTTTTGAGCTAAAATAAATAAAAATAAGGTATACCCCTGTAAACCCCAGTTTTACTATATAAAAGTGGGATTTAAGGGGGTCAAAATTATATAGACGTGTTTTCGTGATGTAAATAATGCAGTCGAATTTCAATGGATCCAACGTCCTTGGGACAATAGAAAGTTCTAGACATGGGTAGGCGATTCTAATGAATACACACAACACACTTTTTCTTGGTCAAATAAAAACATTTCCTAAAATATGTCTAAATATTTACTTCATGGGCTACATGTATTGGAAGAATTTCATAGAGGCCCAAGTACGAGTTCGAATTAGCCATGCTAAACGAGCCACTCGTGTTTGAGTCATTGAAGTTTTACTATAAATAGCATGTACTTATTTTAACCAATCAAGACGACGATTAAATGGATTAAATAGGTCATTGGGTATTAACTGACACAAGGCACCGATTGCCGTTTGAATGGCAATCCATAATGCAGTTAAACCTCAATTGCTCGAACGCTGATGGCTCGTTAAGCATGGCTAGTTCAAACTCGTATTTGAGTCTCTACGAAATTCTTCCGAAGGTTCAAAAAAAAAAAAAAAAAAAAAAAAAAAAAAAAAGAAGTTTTCTTATTTTATCATGAAATTCGATGTTGTGTGTATTCATTAGAATCGCCTCATTGTGTCGATTCTAATGAGTGCACTCAACATACAATTTATACTGTGAAGGAAATCGAAAAGCCCTAAATGATTGCCATTTGCTCCCTGACCCGGCGCCATGATTAACCCTCAGTGGCTCGAACTATCCATATCTCGAACAAATTCACATCCCAAAAATGTTTGAATCATTGAAGTTCGAATGTAAGTAGATCAAGAATGTTTACCTCTTTCATGGTAACGTCTTTTATACCTGTCGAGGTCTAAACTGTATATGACTGTCATTTTAAAGACATGAAGGCGTCTTACATGTCATATAATCCACCACGTCCTTTCAAGCTTCGAAATTTTATAGGGACTGCTACTTAATAGCAGTAGTAGTAGAAGTAGTAGTGTAGTAGCAAATGCAGTGGTCAGAGGCTTTGATAACTCGGCAGTAAGATTATAAGGGCCGCATCCTCGGTAAAGAGTCGCAACAGGATATCCGAACAACAAAGCATTACGAACACATGCCTATATAATTTTGACCCCTTAAACCCCACTTTTATATAGTAAAACTGGGGTTTACAGGGGTATACATTATTTTTCTTATTTCTGCTCAAAAACATAGATTGTGGGTACTCGTTAGAACCGCCTCGCCATAGATTGTGGGTACTCGTTAGAACCGCCTCGCCAAGGCGGTTCTAACGAGTACCCACAATCTATGTTTTGAGCAGAAATATGAAGAATATCAGAATTTTTTATCTGGAAATTTTCATTTTATGGTGGTAACGTTTTCGGTATATTTGAATAGGCATGTTTTCGTAATGGCTCCGCGCAGTCTCGCCAGAACCTGTGTTGTTCGCTGACGTAAACGATAAGCAAAGAGGAAACATCAGTCAAACATTTAGACGTGTCCTTGCTAAGACACTGGTCATGGTGATCGGTTCAACGGAAAGTCCGAAGTCCCTTGTTGACGAGATGCGGCTTATTAATGTTTGTTATCACATGATGATACAGCATTTGTCCATCACGAAAACATGCCCATATAATTTTTATCCCCTTAAACCCCACTTTTATAAAGTAAAACTGGCGTTTACAGGGGTGTACATTATTTTTCTTATGTTGAATCGAAACCATAGATTTGTGTACTCGTTAGAACCGCCTCAGCGAGGCGATTCTAACAAGTACCCACAATCTATGTTTTCTAGTAGAAATATGGAGTTTTTTATCTGATATTTTTTTTCAGTTTTTGGAAGTGAAATTTTCTATATGTTTGAATAGACGTGTTTCGTAATGAGTACCCAGTCAGACGACTTATTCATGTAGAAGTTGTTGCATGTGCGATGACCAATGATATATGCGACTAGTCTGCGCATATGCAATCTTATCAGGCCTTCGCTGTTTGCACTAGGTTTCGGTTGCGTTCAGAATACAGTCTAACCTCAATGGCTCGAACCATCTTTGGGACCATGGAAATTCGTTCGAGACATAGGTAGTTCGAGCCACTGAGGGCTAATCATGGCACCAGTTCAGGAAGCAAATAGCGATAATTTAAGGAAATCTTTTCGATTTTCTACACAATGATTGTATGTTGAGTGTACTCATTAGAATCGCCACGATGAGGTGATTCTAATGAGTACACACAAAATACAATTCCATGATAAAATAAGAAAAAAATCCCTAAATATTCGCTTTCTTGAGCTATTGGAAGGATTTTGTAGGGACTGAAAAAAGAGTTCGAATCATCCACGGTAAACGAGCCATCCGGGTTCGAGCCATTGAGGTTATACTGTTGTCGCATATTATGCACGTAGACCGATCAGGGCCTTGGCTGTTTGCAATAGTTTTCTATGGCTCTATTTGTATTTGATTTTTTTTTCAAATTTTATGACATAAATACATATATTTGACGAAAACAAATATACATAAATGCCAAGGGATTTGATAAAGGCTAGGCCAATACTTATCCTCTCCCTCTATGAATAGTTAACATGTGCATTCGCTGTTCAGCTTGTGCATGTAGAGAGAGAGAGAGAGAGAGAGAGAGAGAGAGAATATATATATATATATATATATATATATATATATATGTGTGTGTGTGTGTGTGTGTGTGTGTGTGTGTGTGTGTGTGTGTGTGTTGAGAGTTAATCATTAACAGAGCAATGATTTGTTTACCTCACAAATCATTGCACTGTTAATGATTAACTCTCAACATATAGTTTAACGCCAATCATTTCAGTATCCTTTCTGGATCCAGTGCTACCAAAAAGATTTTTTGTAAGATGTTATGCTCCTTGATCTATATATAAAGAGCCTTTCACTGCAACAATGTCTTCGAATATTTGAAAGCAAATTAATGGAGGTTTTGTTTTCTGCTCTTAGGTTTGTACAAAATTCATATAAAGTATATTTACAGATGAATACCTTTATTCGAACACGCCGGCGACAAAGAAGTATTTGATCGGGGCCAATCCAGGAGTTCTGACACCAGTTGTACCATTCATGGACAATATATGTCACAAAATGGGGCACCATCTAAACGTCATTTTGAAATCCGGTAAGGAGTTAAGGGGAAATGGGACATTTACAGCAGAGGGAACTCTGTCAAAATTGTTTTACTTCCAGGTGTGAAAAGGGTTTACTCTAAACAAGGAAAGAATCTGCTACCCAAATTTTGTCAATTATTTATTTTAACCATTTCAGAGTACACTGTTTTCAAAGGGGTCTTGATGTTGAGGAAAACTAACAGGAAGTCAAAAACATTGCATTGCTTGTCAAAATGGCGGAAAAAAACTATGAGGCGTGCCTAGTTTCTTTCAACAGTATTTTGTTCCATTCTGTAAATGGACAACAAAATATCTCATTAACCTTTTCAACTGTACAGAAAACATGCACACAGTGTAGATCCTCATCAGGATCTACACTGTTTGCCTTTTTTCTATTTTGTCACTACAGTCAAACCTATATTACATGTTAGCAAGCATCTACTGAAAAAAAAAAAATAAATAAAAAAGGTTGCTTAAGACAGGTGCATGGTTAACACAGGTAAATATCTACTTTTTTACTTTTACTTGGATATGGAAAAGCGGCCTTTTAAGGAAAACGATTACTTAATACAGATAGCCTTGCAGACAGATTTGATTGTACTGTGGTTGCCAATTTGTTTTCAGCTTTTGTCAACAAGACATCCCCTATTGAGATAATGAGCAGATTCAGTTTCATAGACGGAAGATTCCACTTGAGAAACTTAGGGGTGAAAGGGTTAAGTCCTCCTGATGCGTATATGGCGTACTGCTCTCATAGCTCCAGATAAGAAGGGGTATCCATAACATATCTTTTGAAAATAAGAAAATATATCAAAATGTTTGATCGCTATCTAGAGCTATGTGTTATTGATGGTATCGAAGTCCTGAACAAATGTATCGCCATCTAAAACGAAAACTAATTATGATCTAATATGTAAAATGATTGAAGTACAGATAGCTCGACCAAAATGGACCTGTACTTCTGCATTCTGTATTTACCATTCATAAGGATACCTCGACTGTTAGCATGGAAGAAAATTCTGCATTCCACGTGAAGCAGATATTCGCTGACCTGTAAGATAGCACCTGTTTATATAACGATTATACTGACCTGTGTCTTTGTCTTTTTAACAGTAATATGTATACTAAAATCTATACAGGGTGATCTTGGAAAGGTTTATGTTTATTGCATATATTTAACAGATACATGCATTGTTTCAGTAAACGGAGGGCGAACATTGTTTCACCTGGAATGCGGGCATTTCTTACTTCCATACCTAAATTGCACAGTGAACACATCTTAATGAACATTAAACACGATGATGAAAACGACTAGTCAATATAGAACGGTTTCCTCGGATACACAATACGTCATATAGTTGTCAGAAACTTGTTATGTTTCATGAAGCTTGTATGTAAAACCTATCCGTATTTGGTCGGCCGGTATAAATTGATGAAGTAGACAGGGACTCCCATTTTCAGCACTGAAAAATTCATATTCCCTGAGTGACATAATGGTTAGTAAACATTCATTGATATATAGATCTGTATTTGTATTTGCTGATATTATTTTGTCGATCCCGGATACAATTAACAGTTTCGCCGGTGCACAGCATTTCCGACACAAATATAAGTGAAGGTACCCAGAAAAATGCCAAAATCACGACACGCAGCCCTTCTGAAGCACTAACAGAAGGCGAGATGAGGAACAAATGACGATAAAACAAACGCAAATTCTAATGCACTTGCGTATGTAACGCGACGTCTGCTTGGATAACGTCAAAAATTTGCGACGGTATATTCTGCGATATACTGTCGCAAATCCGACGCCATCACATAACCTCTCTTCTCATTGGCTGGCATTTGGTTTTACGCAGCTCACAGCACTTGTCGTTTTGTGCAAATAGTACATTTTTTCAATAGAAAAAAATGATTAAATGCATTAGAATGGGGATAACTGCATCAAATTTGTCATTTCGGGAGGTAAATCAGCGGTTTTACGGTCGCAAATTACGTTTAAAACGAAATGTCCGATCGTAAAACCGCTGATTTACTTCCCCAAATGATAATTTTGAATGCAATTATCCCCTAAATATGAATCCATCGACGCACAAACAAAGAAGAACTGCAACAGAGGAACAGTCTTGGAACGGTCAGTAGGAAAACTATTGTGGGACTTAAACCATGTTTACTACAAAATACAGTATAATCTCAAAGGCTCGAACACGGATGACTCGTTTACCCTGGATGATTCGAACTCTTTTTTCAGTCCCTACAAAATCCTTCCAATAGCTCAAGAAAACAAATATTTGTTTTCTTATTTTATCATCGAATTGTATGTTGTGTGTACTCATTAGAATCGCCTCATCGAGGCGATTCTAATGAGTACACTCAACATACAATCATTGTGTAGAAAATCGAAAATATTTCCCTAAATTATCGCTATTTGCTTTCTGAACTGGTGCATGATTAATCCTCAGTGGCTCGAACTACCCATGTCTCGAACGAATTGCAATGGTCCCAAAGATGTTCGAGCCATTGAAGTTCGACTGTAGAAGGGAAGGCAATGATCAGGAATCGATACAATTATCCCACACCTTCCATCGGAGACATCAAAGGGAAAGAAACACAAATATGAAATAACTAGACTCTAATGGAAACAACACTAGCAGAAAGCCAAACGGGCAGTTACTTTCCCACAAAGTGGCCAAATGGCTATCCAAAACAAAAAGATGTAACCGGCACACACATTTAAAGACGAACTATAACGAAAATAAACCATGACAGAAGAACCGCCTTGGAACGGTCAGTAAAAAGTATGACTGCATATGCGACCAGCGAGTTTTGCAGGGCACTCTTATTGATAACATAGGATCAAAAGCGTCTTCAGGTGGACGGTGAAGACTCTGAGCTACCTGTGCGGATGCACAGACTTATCTGATTCATCGCTAGGTACACATGCAACCTTGCAGAAAAGAAAACTATGCCCTGGTTTCATTATTAATGTGCTTTGTTCAATCTAGCAAGTGTTGTCAGTAACAATAAAGGCTACTCTCTAATTGGAGATCACATGAGACAGGTTTACAAACTACCATAAAGAAAATGCAAAACATCACGACAACATACCTATATATTTTTACCCCCTTAAACCCCTCTTTTATATATAAAAAAAAACTGGGGTTTACAATGGTATACATTATTTTTCTTATTTCTGCTCAAAAACTTAGTTTGTGGGTACTCGTTAGAACCGTCTCGGCTAAGCGGGTCTAACGAGTACCCAAAATCTATGTTTTGAGCAAAAATGTGAAAATATCAGAATTTTTATCTGAAATTTTTCAGTTTTTGGTGGAGAAAGTTTCAATATGTTTGAATAGGCGTGTTTTCCTAATGCTGTGTGCGATACACTTTCGCAAGCGAAAGTATTCTGCTTTATTTAATGTAGACAAAGCATATATTTTCATTTCATAATGTGTTTATTCTCTCTGGCCGTGTTTGCATTACGAAAACACGCCTATTTAAATATGTTCACAATGTCGCCACCAAAAAACTCAAGGTTTTCAGATAAAAATTCAGCTATGTTTCATATTTCTCCTCAAATCATAGATTGTGGGTACTCGTTAGAACCGCCTCGTCGAGGCGGTTCTTACGAGTACCCACAATCTATATTTTGTAACAGAACAAGCGAAAGTATTCTGCTTTATTTAATGTAGACAAAGTACATATTTTTCATTTCATAATGTGTTTATTCTCTCTGGCTGTGTTTGCATTACGAAAACACGCCTATTTAAATATGTTCACAATGTCGCCACCAAAAACTCAAGGTTTTCAGATAAAAATTCAGCTATTTTTCATATTTCTCCTCAAATCATAGATTGTGGGTACTCGTTAGAACCGCCTCGTCGAGGCGGTTCTAACGAGTACCCACAATCTATGTATTTGAGTTGAAATAAGAAAAATAGTGTATATCCCTGTAAACCCCAGTTTTACTATATAAAAGTGGGGTATAAGAGGGTCAAAATTATATAGGTATGTTTTCGTGATGGTATACCACAAATCTTGTTTATTTATCTGGGCTCAGTTGTTCGAAACTAACGATGTCGTTAGGTAACATATCGTTAAACCTTTAAACATTAAATATGGCATATACGCTAATATTTTTGCTGAAAAATGTGAGTAGGTTTTGCAAATTTGCAAAAGCTACTCACATTTTTTTTTTTTCAGAAAAATACCTGTGAATTAGATATTGTACTATCTAGAAGAGATAACATTTTGACCACTAACTGAACCCTGAATAATTTACATTTTCAAATTTTAATTAAGTGGCATCGCCGTATATAGGAAATAAATATGCCATAGGTGAGTTAATGGAATAGTTTCGTGTACATGTCACGAATCATGCATTCGGTGTCATTGACGTATCTTGCTTTCCAAAAATAAACGCAAGTACATCGCAGCATGTTCAAAGTACAAATAAACTAACACATATATTAGATAAGATTGGGCTCAATGTGACACAACGTACATTCTGACATGTGCATCCAACGGAGACACAAACCAGCATGCGACTCCGCGCTGTTTGATCAGAACCCTCGTTGTCCGAATGAAGCAATTTTGAATCCTTGTCTATCCAAAATGCGCTTAAAGAAAGTTTTATCCAGATTGCTCAAATGCACAGGCTGATCTGAATCTTCGCTGGGAGCACATGTTAGAATGAACGTTTTCTGATGTTGTATCTCAAAATGCACACACAAAGGGACGTTTACTGACGCTGCAGCTTAAAGGGTTTATCATACATTTATTTATGAAACGAATACTATTGTAAAGCCACATTTAGCGAAAATAGCATTATTCCTTACCTATTTTTTCAGGCATTCAACCTACATTTTATGATGATTGCTTAATGACTTGGCGACAAAAACATCAAAAACATATAGCACAGGCACAGTCAGCAGAATGTGTCCCTGCAGATGAATTTGGTTTAATAATGGACGGTTACACACAGTCCAGTGTTGACGCTATAGTAAAAGCTTTTGATATAAGCCGTCACAAATTTGCCGTCGACATTGGAGGTAAGAAAAACGACTGCTGATACTACAGTAAATTGTTTTGATCACAAAGCTGCCGACTGTTCACGTTAAGAAAAACTTTTCGATCTAAGCTGCACAAAGTTGCAGTCGATATTAGAGATAAGCAAATCGATCCTTGACGCTACAGTAAAAGCGTTTGATCTAACCTGCCGTGTAGTTGCCGTAGACAAGAAAAGCAAGCAAATCGAGTGTTGACGCTGTAGCAAAAGAAGTTTGGATTTAAGTTGCCATAAAGTTCTCTGCATTGGAGGTAAGCGGATCGAATGTTGATGCTATAGGAAAAACTTCTTTTGATCTGAGCTGTCACAAATTTGCCGTTGGTATTGGAAGCAAGCAAATAAAATGTTGACGCTATGGGAAAAGCTTTTGATCTGTGCTGTCACACAATTTGCCGTCGACATTGTAAGTAAGCAAACCGAATGTTGACGTATAGGAAAAGATCTTAATCTAAGCTGTCACAAATTTATCGTCGACATTGGAAATAATCAAATCGAATGTTTCCGCTTAAGGTCTGACTTGCCCCTCTGTTGCCGTCGACATTGGAGGTAAGCAAGTCGAGCTTTGACGCTATAGAACAAGCTTTCAATCCAAGCTGATACAAAGTAACCATCGATATAAGAGGTAAGAAAATCGATGCTTGTCGCTATTGCAAAAGCTCTTGAATTGCCGTCAACATCGGAGATAAGCAAATGGACTGCTGACGCTGTATAAAATACTTTTGATCTAAGCTGCCACAAGGTTGCCATGGCTATTTAAGGTTAGTAAATTGATCGATGACTATGTAAAAGCTTACGACCTTAGCTGCCAAAACGTAAATCTTCAATGACTCGAACACCGATGTCTCGTATACGGTGACTGATTCGAACTCGTTTTTTGAGTCCCAAGGAATTCTTGAAGCAAACAAATATTTAGGGATATTTTAGGAAAACATTCTTATTTTAATCATGAACATGTATAGTATGTGTTGTGTATTCTAATTAGAATCGCATCATCAGGGCGATTCTAATACTCACACACAAATATGCATTTTTATAGAGGATCGAAAGGACATCCCTAAATTATTCCATTTTTCCTCCTGACCTGGCGCTATTATTAACCCTCAGTGGTTCGAACTACCCACGAACAAATTTCCAAGGTCCCAACGATATTCGAGACTGTATAATATGTAAAATGTATGTTTCTTAGTAATTACTCTAGATAATCAATTTTTAACCCATTTATGCTGAGTGGACTCCTCTGGCTCATCTCCTTGGACAGGTTTATTTCCTGTGTAAGGGGTGTCCTGTTAGTTTCTATTATTTTCACGTTTTTTTTTTTAAATTTATGTACAGTCGAACTTCAATGGGTAATTGTTCGAAATGATATAGAAAACTGTTCGAGACATGGGTAGTTCGAGCCACTGAGGGTTAATCATGGTGCCAGGTCAGAAAGCAAATAGCGATAATTTAGGGTTTTTCTTTTTTATTTCCTTCACGATTATTGTATGTTGAGTGTACTCATTAGAATTGCCGTGATAAGGCGATTCTAATGAGTACACACAACATACAATTTCATGATAAAATAAGAAAATTTCCCTAAATATTTGTTTTCTTGAGTTAGCGGAAGAATTTCGTAGGGACTCAAAAATGAGTTTGAATTAGCCATGGTAAACGAGCAATCGGTGTTCGAGCTATTGAGGTTCGACAGTTTGTAATGCAAATAAAGTAGACGCTGATCAGACGCCGCGGTCTGCTTTTGGGCATTTGTATTTTCCACACAAAAAAATATGTTGAGGGTACTCATCATATACGCCTCACGGAAAATCTGCTAATAAGTACCCACAACATATGTTAAATGAAGAAACAGAACGTGCATTCACCTTCATAACTCTCATGTATAGGACTATGTAAGACATTTTACACTATATAAAATGAGAAAGACATTGGATAATCAGCAAATAACTCTTATATATAGGGCTATATAAGACATTTTACACTATATAAAATGAGAAAGACGTTTGATATTAAGCTAAACAAGGACAAATTAATGCAGTCTAAAGATTGCTACGAGTAAAAGAAAGAAACAATTTGTAAAGCTAGACTAACGTACACAAATGCAAAATATTAAAACCATTACGGAAACACGCCTATTCAAATATATTGAAAATTTCACCACCAAAAACTGAAAGTTTTCAGATAAAAATTCTGATATTTTTTTTCATATTTCTGCTCAAAACATAGATTGTGGGTACTCGTTAGAACCGCCTCGACGAGGCGGTACTAACAAGTACCCACAATCTATGTTTTAAGCAGAAATAAGAGAAATAATGTATACCCCTGTAAATCCCAGTTTTTCTATACGAAAGTGGGGTTTGAGGGGGTAAAAATTATATAGGTATGTTTTCGTGATGCAAATTTATTAGGGGCTGGCTAATGCGAAAACGTCTCATTACGAAAACACGCCTAATCAAATATATAGAAAATTTCACCTCCAAAAACTGAAAATTTTCAGATAAAAATCTCTGATATTTTTCATATTTCTGGTCAAAACATAGATTGTGGGTACTCGTATCCACAATCTATGTTTTTGCGCAGAAATAAGAAAAATAATGTATACCCCTGTAAACCCCAGTTTTACTATATAAGAGTGGGGTTTAAGGGGGGTCAAAATTATATAGGCATGTTTTTGTGATGTTCGAACATGTGAAAAAAAATGTGCGGATTAACATCATCCTGTATATGTGCAAAGTCGCACCCGTGCATCTTTTTCTCCGTTGAGACATTTTATCAAATCCAATGGTTGTATTTGCGAATAGCAAAGGCCCTGATCAGACTGCGCGATTCCTTTGCATATTCTCGGTCACAGTTTTGCATTGCCTAGCCCATATACTGTCAATTCACTTTATAACAACACTCGATATCACGACAAACTTCGTTATAATGACAATTTGACTGATCGAAACCTTCGCTCAAGAAGTAACAGTTAAAGAGAAACTATGCAAGAATATTGCAATAAAACTTCAAGCAACACATGTTTTTGATATTTGTTAGAATCGCATCACTGAGGCGATTCTCACAAATATCCAAAACATATGTTGTATGAGGAAATCAGAATAAAACAATATCATTCTGTCCATTAAGGATTCTTTATAACAGCAAATCCATTTTGTTGGCAACATCGTTGGGAACAAATGCTGTCGTTGTAACGAGGGTTCACTGTACGAGTAATGTAGACGTATCTCTGGATTACTATATATTATCGAGGAACACAGTGGTCTACACCACAAAGACTTGTCTTGTTAGCTAATCATTGCATTTATCCATATGCATACAACTTAGAGTAAATGTTGCAATCTTTTTCAACCAGAGACAGAAGAGCATTCTTTTCTTCTTGTTTTATGAAACACCGTAAATAGATGTTATATATTATATTAGGAGGATTTGGCCTACTTGCTGAAAACATGAAGAAATGCTACCCAGAAATGATGGTAAATGTTTTTGACTTTGACCATGTAACACGAATGGCACAAGAAGTCAAACCAAATGCTGATATAGGATGGATTTCAGGTAATTTCAGTGTGCTCTTTGTTTCCAAAGGCAATCTTTTTGACGTTAACTATCATAGCAAATGTAGTATTGCTGTTCGCTGTCAGTCTGCAGCTTAAAACCGTAGCCATCTCTCTCTCTCTCTCTCTCTCTCTCTCTCTCTCTCTCTCTCTCTCTCTCAACAAAACTATTCCAAGACGTCTGCCGTCCGAAGAAGACACACCTGTAAATTAGAAGCTGATTGATTGTTTGTTTAATGGATTGAATAATTTATGGTTTGATTGACTGTTTAATTGATCGATTGATTGATTGATTGATTGATTTTTTGTTGTTTGACTGACTGACTGATTGATATTATTTTAGATCAAATCAATATAGCATTAAAAAAGTAGTATACAGACACGTAACAAATTTATTCTTTATTGAGATATAAATTCAAAGACAAAGTATTATTTCAAAATTATTTCAAATGATTTATTGCATTTAGAGTAGACCTATACCAAAAAGAATAATGATAATAAAAAAATCCTCTTCACCCGGGAAACCCAAATAGATTTTATACAAACACTGCGTTGTAACGAACTGTCACATCTGGATCTGCACTGTTTGTAATACTGTTAAAGGCTACATATTCCTCAAAAATGTACATTTTTTTTATCCCACACCTATAGATTAGCAGCTGATTGATTGTTTGTTTAACGGATTGATTAATTTATGGGTTGGTTGACTGTTTAATTGATTGATTGATTGGTTGCCTGATTGCTTGATTGTTGATTGACTGACTGACTGACTGATTGATTGATTGATTTATATTATTTTAGGTCAAATCAATATAGCATTAAAAAAGTAGTATACAGACAATGTTTTTAGTTTTCGAGTAATTTCAAAGATCTTTCATAATGAAAATGCTAATATAAAAGTCATTCCAAAATTGAGTCAGAATTATTCTATGTTCATAAAATTTAGGGTTACCTACCTCTAAATTTTGCTTTTGCTCAATTTTCAAAAACAGAGTGTATTCGTAGTTCCATGTTACTCAAAACCTCATTTTGAAGTGAATAAACCCATGGGGTGCAACGATTATTCGATTCGGAAATAGAAGTCGCGGATTTAATTTGCATGTTATCACTTCACATTTCTTGTCAGGAATTTGGTACTATAGTCTCTAGTTTGACTTAAAAAAAAACGTCTGACTTCAAAAGCAGATTTCGCTCATTTTGTGTAACCCCATTTAAAACTGATACCATGCTTTAATTCGAATGCTTATTGCTACAACTGATTTTCTTTAAACTTTCTACACTCAAACTGGTATTATTTGACTGTCTCCTGGTGAATTTCTAGATTGTTTGGATCATTTATATTTGCTGTACACACGCGGTGGGGTAAGTTCACCATATCAAGAGTATTGCTACTGATATGCTCATACTTCAAGACAATGATTGCAGTATGGTTAATGCACTTCTAGACATAACAGCTGTTGATAATAATATGATGGATGTTCCTACTAGAGTAGAGTTTATACTCGCTTGTAAGTTGCACCTAAATTTTAGTGATTTTTATTTCCCAAATTTCCGAAAAAAAAAAAATCAATTTCAAAGTTCTTTCATAATAATAATGTTTATATTATAGCCATTTTAAACTCAAGTCAAAATAATTTTATGTCTATAAAATTTAGAGTTACCTGCCCCTAAATTTTGATTTGCTCAGTTTTCAAAAACAGAGAGCATTCGTCGTTCCATATTACTCAAAACTTAATTTTAAAGGAAATAAACCCATTAGGTGCAAAGATTATTCGATATATGTGGAAATACTAGTCGCGGATTTAATTTTCATGTTATCACTTAGCATTTCTTGTACGTTTTTTCGTACTATGAGCTGAGTTGTACTTGAAAAAATCGCCATCTGACAGGACCTTCTGACTACAAAAGCAGATTTTGCTCATTTTGCATAACCTCATTAAAGACTGATACCATGCTTAAATTAAAATGCTGATTGCCTCAAAACATCTAGCTGTTTTAGAATTTGAGATGATAAATTATTTTATCTTGCCATAGTAATAGCTCACCAAAACAGAAGGCTTCAAGAGAGCTTATGGGATATGCAGTGATCCATCGACGGTGTCGGTGTAGTCAACATGTTTCAACAACATCGCCTGTAAAAGAGTAAGAGAATATTCCAGTGAGGGCCACAATCACAAGCCGCAGCCCTTCAAAGACACCAAGAGGTAGAGGAAAAAGCAAAACTAATCAAGCGCAATTCGAATAAACGCACAAATTGCACTAAGATTAGCTTCTCTTCCCCAAGCTTGGTAATCGCAATGCTAAAAGGACTGAAAAACACAAGAACAAAATAACACAAGGCAAAAAAGGTAAGAGAAAAGTCCAGGGAGTGTCACAATCACAAATCGCAGCCCTTCCCAGACCCCAAGAGGAAGAGAAAACCGACAAATCTAAACAAGCACAAACCGAACAAACGTACGAAAAGCACTAAGATTAGCTCTCTCTTCCCCAAGCGAGATAATCGCAATACCGAAACGATTTGAAAAACACAAGAACAAAATGACACACGGAAAGACATACAACAAATCGCCTCGTAGAATAAACCACAAAGCAACAAAGAGTAAGACTAACACCGGGATCAGCGCCTTAGAACAGTCAGTAGAATAAACCATGGGGGAGGGGGTTTTAAAGCACTTTTGCAGCCGGCCAACTTCACCCTGGATCCCGATGCCACCATTAATTACAACTAGTAAAGCAGAAAACAAAATGGGCAGCAGTTGAAGGTGACCAAATTGCTAGCACCACGGCCTCGGTGGCTCAATTGGATGCGCCGTCCGACTGGAGACCAGGAGGTCGGGGGTTCAACCCCCGCCGAGGTCGGCAACGTTCTTTCGTGAAGATTGATCATGAAATATTTTCTACGGTCATTCTCTCCCTTCCGCTAATTCAAGAAGGGCATTTGTCAGTTTCTGGCGAAAGAATGTGCACAATACTGGTTAACCGCTTAGAGGACTAAGCCTGCCCAGTAAACGTGTGGTTAGGTAAACTGACCGCGCTCGACATGACCCCATTGGGTTAACTGGGCCGTAAAACCTCAACACAAACAAACAAACAACACTAATAAAACAGAAAGCAAAGTGGGCAGCTATTAAAGACGGTGACCACAATGCTAGCATTACAACACATATAGAAAAAAAAGCAATGCGGAAACCACAAAGCTACGAAGAACTGCAAAGAGTAAGAACTACACCACGACCGACGCCTTAGAACGATCAGTAGATTAGACCACGGCCTTAGAACAGTCAGTAGAATCAACGACCGGGGGAGTGGGGGTAGAGAGTTAAAGCACTTTTAATGCCGGCTAACTTCACCCTAGGTCCCAATGCTACTCTTAATACTGAAATACATAAACATTCAATTCGCATAAAGGTTCCCAAATGCTTTTGTATGGGATTTGTAGCCTATGACATCAAAGTTGATATTGCAATCAGCTCAGCTATTGTTTTATAAATAAGAAAGGTCAAGGTCGTTTTAAATCTTTTGTCCTGAATCTGCCCGAGATTCAGTATTTTATCTTTTTTGCCTCTAAAACTGCTGGGCTGATTGAAACCGACATATGTGAAGCCTCTGTTAGATGGGGGAATGGAAATTTGTTCATAGAATCTTGTCATATAATCAAGGTGACCACCATGTGCATATATTGCAAAAACCTTGGAAAACATTATAAGAACCGAATGGCCGATGACCTTGAATTTCAGTATGCGCTATGGGTACTCGGGCTCTACCAATTTTGTTTAAATAGTGACCCTTGTTTGATCTTGACCTAGTTTACGGCGTCAAATTTGGTCACCTAGGATTTTATATGGGAAAAGGGCAAAGCTGTGAATTTATGTGAAGCTATTGAAGCCTATGACATTCAAAGTTGATATATGCAATCACCTAAATGAACTTTTATAACTGCCCTTATGCAGCATATCAAGTTTCAAGGTTATCGGCAGTGCGGTTCTTGAGAATAAGATTTTCAAAAGTTTGTACTATATATGAGCATTGCGGCCATCTTTGTCACGTGACCCAGGAATTATGAACAAACATTTGTTCGCTCACCCCATGGAGACTTCCCTTGCGGTTTCAGAGTAGATGCCGATTGAAAATGTTGACAACGCCGAAACCGACGACGGACCAAATTCTAACAGCAAGGTATTTTGAGACAAGAAACATTTTAATTTAACCATAGTATCAGTTTCAATCAAGGAATGTGAATTGATAACATGCAGATTAAATCTGCGACTTCTAATTCCACATCTATCGTATAAATTGTGTATCCAATGATGGGTTTTTTGCTTCAAAATAAAATTTTGAGTGATATGGAACAACAAATGCACTGTAAGTTTAAGAACTGAGCAAAATCAAACTTCAGGGGCAGGTAGCTTTAAATTTAATGTACACAGAATAATGCTGGCATAACTTTGGAATGATTATCAAATGAACATGATCATTATGAAAGATCTTTGAAATTACTAAAAAACTAAAAAGAAAACGTGTTTTGGTTTTTCGTAAAGCTGGTGAATAAAAATCACTAAAATTAGCTACAACACAAGCGGGTTTAAACTCTATTCTCGTAAGGATTCCATAATAATGTTATCAGCTGTTATGTCCAGAAGTGTACTAATCATACTGCAAACATGGTCTCCGAGTATGAGCTTGGAATAGAAATAAACAGCATTTTAGTAGCGATATCCTTTGGGTGTAGAATTACCCCAATAGTTTAATCATATGTACAGCAAAATTCACTGAACCAAACAATCTAGAGATTCACCATAAGCCTGTAAAAACATAATAATGTGAGTGTACAAAGTTTAAAGAAAATCGGTTTATCCATTAATACATAGAGACTCCTTCTTAGATATTTTTATGAGGATTTTCTAGTTAGACTTGATTCAGAACTAAAATAGTGTAACCGCCCTGGAAAGGTAAATAGAATAACAACTGGGTTGAGTATGTGTATCGGGAGGCGCGGTGAGGAGGTTAACACAAGATTAACTCCTGCAAAACCTCACCCCTAATTCTAAAGCGGCTTAAATCACAGACATACGTTCGGTATGCGTAAAGGTCATCTATTTAATCACTGAAACATCCAGGATTAAACATGTACGAGTATGTTCATGCGCTGTGTTGTGTTGGATGTGGGGTTGGGTGGTGGCCGTCGGAAATCGAGCGAAACCTCACCCTTAATTCTGATACAGCTCGACATTACAAATATATTTTAGGTCCGGGATTCTTTAGCTCATCTGTAAAACATCACAGTGAAGCTCATGTAATCAATGAAACCAGCACTGCTGGGTCGATTGTCTCTGAGTGTAAGATAGGAAAATAGTCCAGAGTTAAAAAAAAATCATTGAACCCCTAACATCCTGTTCTTTAAGCAAACAGTGCAAACCCTAATCAGATGCCGCGTTCTGCGGCGTCTTATCTGGTCTGCACTGTTTGCCAATATTCAAAACTTTGTCCCAGTCCAGGTTTTACAGATACATGTAACCCTCTATCAACGACACTCTTACACCACAGCGACAAGAATATAGCAGTTATAAATAACCGTTACCTTGATTTCGTCTAAGCGCGGTTTGATTGCATTGGTCAGTGATAATCACGTGAACAACTACCTTAAGAAATTTTGGCGTTTGTATACTATGACGCGATTGTAAACAATCGACACAAAATGGCTCGGTGGCGATCTGAAACCAGAACAAAAGAAAACCACGAAGAGAACGGCCTGACCACAGAAATTGATATGACGAACCTTCTGAAAGTCGAGGAGGTAGCCGTCACTTAGTCTGAGGATCGACTCACCATCGAACAATTAAAGGGTGAAGTTAAATCATCTTCAGTAATTAGATAAAAAATCATACATGCATTTAACATGTTTTTCAATTGTTTAAAATCCTTAATAAATGGTGCTATACTTAATCCATTATACCGAATGAACACTTCTACATCATCTCTTTGGACGGATCTATTTCAAGTACAAGGAATGTCTGGTTAATATTTTTTTATAAATACCAGGTTTTATTTAAATTCCTGTATTAAATGCAATTTTACCTGTTAAGCAAGCACCTGTCTTAAGCGACCACTTTTTGGCTTTCCCCAAGGTGCTAGGTTAACACAGGTTTGACTGTACTCGTATTTCAATGTCAGGGTTATCTCCTCTGAAGTGTGTCCCTTTACCACAGGTAACGTAGTTATTTTAAAGTGTCATATAACTGCATATAAGGCAATGAACCGGAACACAGTACGAGTATTTCCTACAATATTGCATGTTCTCTCAGCGAAGACTCGGACCCACCTGCGCATCCGCACAGTCTATCAGAGTCTTTGCTCTTCGTTCTATGAATAGCTAATGGCCCAAACTAGCTTCCTGTGGCCAACGAATCAAATTGCGCAAGCGGATCCGAGTCTTTTTGCGGCGCATGTTATATTTTAAGGAATTGCTGTGTCCCGGCTCAACTGATAAGCGAAACTGTCTTACAGGCGACTTCTTTAAAGATGATGAGCTTCCTCCTGCCGATTTGTTCATTTTGTGCCACGTTATTGAAAACTGGACAGATGACAACAATCATCGCTTATTGGAAAAAATATACAAACAACTATCGCCAGGTACGGAAAAAAATATAACCTCAGGTGACCTGAGGCTACTGGCGCCCAGTTGTATTAGGCCAAATAGAAAATTAAAACCAGAAGTCACAGGTCACAGGACAAGGTTATATTTATACATATGCATCATATAGGTATAAATATGACCTTGTTCGGCGATCCGTGTGTTTAGATTTTAACTTATCTCCAGAAGCCTCAGGACACCAGACAAAGTTATATTTCTGCCTAACTGTACGCGACATTTATAGTTGAGCCGCAATGTCAGAACATGTACTATCAGACATGCGTGTCAAGCGAACATTCAGATCAACCAGCGCATTCGACCAGACTGATCAAACTCCTCACTGGGCGCCATTTGGATAGCCAAGGATTCAAAGATTCTTCATGCGAACAACGAGAGTCGCGGATGTGCAGGTTGGTTTGAGTCTTCGTAAGGCGCGAATGTCAGTATGTACCTTTTCTCACATTGAAGTTCATGTCTTTAATATTGAATATGCTATTACAATGTAAGACTGCCCTTAACAAGACAAAACAAATCCGGTTTATGCGCAGGGGCACAGCATTCCCTACATAACTGCATGTGCGCCAAGAGAAGACAAACCAGCCTACGCATCTCGCGCTGTGTAATCAGTCTTCACGGGGCTTTCTCTGTATAGCTAAGGATTTAAAGCGTATTATAGCGGACAGCGCAGACTGATCAGAATGCGCGGATGCGCAGGCTGATCTGTCTGCGCTTGGCACACATGCAATCTTGAGGGAATGTTGTGCCCGGCTCATATTTAATGTGTACCCCCATGTTCTTGTAAATGAGAATGGGTATAAAGTCAACATTTGTCTTATTTCTCCATCAACACTACAGATGCTTATTAGAAGCGACCGTTGGATAAGTGGAAAAAATATCATAACTTTTAGTTAACTAAAGGTCCTTGGGCTTCGGTACGCTCACCTGATAAAAACAGCTCTTGCGTGTCAGAAAATGCCTTACAACATTCTTCTAGCATAGCCACAGCAACCTGGACACAAATTTGACCATACAATTAAAAGGTCAAAAGTCATCCTAGTACATCATTTCAACAAATTTAGTCTAGACTTTGAGTCTCTGATGCTGTATTCTAGATTAAGCTCCAGAGCTATCTTAGTTCTGGAGAAGAGGACTTTCAAGTGTTTTACCATATATGGGCATGATAGCCATCTTCTTAAATGGCGCAGAACCATTTGAACAAATTGCCAACATCCTTTCAATAGAAGGCACTATGTGAAGTCTAGTAAAACTGTTCCATCTGTTTCAGAGAAGGTGATATTTTAAGAGTTCACAATTTTATACATGTAAATTGTTTATAGCCCAAAGGCAAGCGCAGATACCCTCAAAACTTTGACAGTATCTAAACAGTTTTCGTACTTTAATCATATATTGTAAGTTTCAGCTATTAGTTGTCCCTAATTCTATATACCAAGATTCAGCCTCAACGCTTTCTTGGTTCTGGAGAAGAAGATATTTAGGTATTTTTACCATATATGTGCATGACAGCCATCTTGTTCAATGAAGCGGAACCATTCAAACAAATTATCAATACCCTTTCGAAAGAAGGCCCCATGTGAAATCTGATGAAAACTGCTCAATCGGTTTCAGAAAACACATTTAAAAATTACACAGTTCTATATATTTTATGTATACAGCCCAGGGGCAAGGGCATATCCCATAGGGGACAAAATTATGATTCTAACTAAAAAAAATAATAATTTAATCATGCATTGCAAATTTCAGCCATTAGTCTTTTACTTTTTACATTTTAAGAAAAGACGTTTCAACATTTTCCCCATACAAATGCAAGGGACGCAACTTTGAAATTGCCATAAAACGGTCAACGGTCAACTGCGACCATCATTTGATCAAACTAAGTAGACCTTGAGTCCCCAAAACTATATACATAGATTCAGCCTCAAAGCTTCATTGGTTCTAAAGAGAAGATTTTTAAGTCGTTTTACCAATTATGGGCATGGCGGCTATCTTTGCAGTGGCACGGAACGATTCGAACAAATTGTCAATACATTTTCGACAGAAAGCCTCATGTGAAATCTGGTGAAAAGTGCTCAAGCAGGTTCAGAGAAGGAGACTTTTAAAAACAAGACGGTGGCTGTGGAGGCCTTCTTGGATTTCAGATCTTCACAATGTTAGCTATTTTCAATCATGTTGCTTTAGTGTGCGTTTCAACTCAAATCGCCTAGTGGTTCGTGACTATCAGTCAAAAATTGGTTTTCAAAATGGCGTCTGTGGCGGCGATCTTGGCGGCCATCTTTGGCAAAATTATATATATTTTTATCTACAAGTCATTCTGTTGCTACAATGTAATTTTTAACTCAAATCGCCCAATGATTGAGTGGCAGACGTCAAAAATTCATTTTTAGGATGGCTGACAATTTTGGATTTCTAAACAACACGATTTTAGCTATTTTTATATCAGCTGGTCGGCCTGCTGCTCCATCATAAATTTCGACTTATTTTGCAGTTGCAAAGTAGTTCGTGAGATGTTGAAAATATGTTTTCAAGATGGCTGCTGTGGCGGCCATCTTGGGTTTCCGATCGACACAATGTAGGTATTTTCCATCTAAAGGGCATCCTGTTGTTACAGTGTAAGTTTCAACTCTAATCGCCAAACGGTTTGGAAGAAGAAGTCAAAAGTTAGTTTTCAAGATGGCGGCTTTGGTGGCATTTTCAGATTACCAAGCGGCAGGATTCTAGCTTTTTTTCGTCTACACGTCACCTGTTGCAACATCGTAAGTTCATTTTAAATTTCAACTTGGATTTCCGATTTGGACGATTTTATTTCGATCCAGAAGTCGTCCTGTTACTACAGAGCAAGTTTTGGCTTAAACTGACAAAAGTCTTGAGAAGAGATGTCGAAAATTGATTTTCAAGATGGCGGCTGTGGCGGCCATCTGGGATTTCGATTGGCTAAGTTTTCACTAATTTGTTTCTACTATGCGCCCTGATGCTTCGCATCAAGTTTCAGCTCAATTGGATCATAGTCTTTAGAGGAGATGTCCAAAATATGAGTTCTCAACATTTTCCCATATAAATGTATAAGGCTAATACAAATGGATGGAGAAGCAAATTTAACCTTGTCTTAAAAAGTCAAACGTGAACGTAGGGCCATCGTTTTAGAAATTTTGGTAGATCTGTCGTCCTTGATGATTTGTATAAAGATTAGGCCCCAAGGCTTACTTGGTTCTGAAAAAGAAAATTTTTAAACGTTTTTACCATATATGTATATAGCTGCCATGTTGGTCAACATTTAGCAATATTTCGTTTCCCTGTCACAAGGAGGCTTCACATGAAATTTTAGCAACATGGGCCCAGCGGCTTCAGAGGAGAAGTCGTTTGAAAAACTCAGCATTTTTTGATCATTATTTTAACAACTTTGATAGACCTTCAGTCCCAGATGATTTGTGAAAAGACTCAGACCCAAAGCATCCTCGGTTCTGGAGGAGAAGAATTTTAAAGGTTTTTACCATATATGGGCATGGCGGCCATATTGGTCAACTACACGCGACGATTTTAGCAATATTTATCCCCTGATCTATGGAGGTTACATATGAAATCTGAGCACAATTGGCTTAGCGACTTCAGAGAAGTAATTTGAAAATGTTACTTTCATAGGACTTGTTAAAGAGACATATCTGATGATGATTTTGGAATACTGTTTTGTTTTATTCCTCCATAAAAAAGTATAAGTATTGGGTACTCATTAGAAGCGCCTTCTAATGTGAGCCTAGGCCTACAGCTAATGTTTTATGAACAACTTGAGACAATTATCCCAGAATTATCATCAAATACTCATCTGTAACAAGTTCTCTCGTAGTATAGGCATGGTTTATTATAGGACAGATCAAAACAGAAGTTTCTTTTAGACTTACGCATACAAGCATATCGTCTATGTTATACTACAGGCGGAGAGGTGATGCTTGTAGAAAAGTTTCTGTCTGACGACAAGACACAACCACCGAATCCTGCAGTTGCGAATTTACTATGCGCAGTCATGGACATAGAAGGCGATTATAGAACCGAGAAAGAATATGCTGACTTGTTAAAGAGAGAAGGTTTTGTGTCAATACGCAGTAAGCGGATAGACGGTTACAATGATCACGATGTGATGTTAGCGACAAAACCGGAACATTGATATATTGTTTTTGCTGATGTTTATGCTGATAAAATATATTTATCATACCAGGATGGATTGCCACGACCCCGCATCTTCATTTTATCCCAGTGATTAAATATTATTTATACTTGCTTTGTAATGTTTCATCGTATTTCATTATATATGTTGATTCATTTTTGTTTCTTTTCTTTAATTATTAATTGTGTACGCTGTGTTTATTTCGTACAACATGACAGAGTTATACAACTCTAGTAGTTAGTTTATTTATGTTGTGTCTTTAAGGCCCAGTCATCACGAAATCATACCTATATAATTCTGACCCCCTTAAACCCCACTTTTATATTGTAAAACTGGGGTTTACAGGGGTATACATTAATTTTCTTATTTCTGCTCAAAAACATAGATTGTAGGTACTCGTTAGAACCGCCTCGCCGAGGCTGTTCTAACGAGTACCCACAATCTATGTTTTGAGCAGAAATAAGAAAAATATTTGAATTTTTTATCTGAAAATTTGCCAGTTTTTGGTTGTTAAATTTTCAATATATTTGAATAGGCGTGTTTTCGTAATGCGTGCCGAGCGCGGTAAGTTTACATAACCACACTTTTACTGGGCAGGCTAAGTCCTCCAAACGGTTAACCAGTATAGTGCACATTCTTTCACCAGAAACAGACAACTGCCCTTCTTGAATTAGCGGAAGAGAGAAAATGACTAAAGTAGTCAAATGGGACAGTTTAATTGTGTGTTCTGTTGAATAATCGACCCTTGATTGATTGATTGAGTTGAGGTTTTACGTCCAAGTCAATCATTTAGGGTCATGTCGAATCGGTTAGTTTCCCTAACAGCACTTATCCTGGGCAGGCTTAGTCCTCTAAGTTATCAACCTTTTTTTGCCAGAAATTGACAACTGTCCTTCTTGAGATAAAGGCCGTAGGAAATATTTCATTATCAACCTCTACGAAAACCAATTCCCGGCCCCGCAAGAGATCGAACCCGCGACACCCTGATCACCAGACGAACGCGCATCTGACTGAGTTACCGAGGCCGGCAATAGGCCATAAAAGAGCGGCATTACCTAACGGGATTCAGAAATTCTAATACTTGTTAGAATTTCTTCTGACCGTTTTATTTAATATCTTATTTCATTGTCAGGTAAAACACTGTAGTTCGTATTTTACAGTTTTGCCTCATTTTGAAGGCAATTTCGTGTTTACAGTTTTTTTTGTCTTCTTCAATCTGTTCCCAAAGGTAAATAAGTTCTGTTAAAACTCTGAAGAAGGCCTATAGCAGTCGAAAGTGCTCAGCTTTCAATGATTTTTAGCATTGTTTATGGTTATTTCTGACGCTAGAGGTCTCTACTATATGCGATCTCGGAGGTTTTTGCGAGACTGCGCTTATGCGCAGACTCGCCTGAGCTTTTGATGATCGCCTATATGAAAAGTACCCTTTTCTGATGTGCTGGATCATTTAGGGGAGAACTGCATTCAAATTTGTCATTTGGGGAGGTAAGTCGGCGGTTTTACTGTTGGAAATCTCGTTTACGGCGACGCGTTAGCGGAGCCGTAAAACGTAATTTGCAACGGTAAAGCCACCGATTTGAACCAGACCTGATTCAACGTTGTTTAAACGTTGTGTAAAGGTGCGGAAACAATAATTCCTGTGTTTTACAAAACTGTCAACGTTCTCATATGTTATCTTTTATTATTATTGTATAATAATTCTAATGATAATTCTGACAATGCTGATCCACATTTCATGTACTTGCATCTGACTTACATACTAATGGGTTAGCTAACTGACAACTTTACAACGGTTTAAGTATTGATGACAGACAAATACTTTAGCCTTGACGCGGAAAAGGGTTCATGCGGTCAGTCTGTGACATCGATTGTTCAGCCCGTGGCTTGGTCCTTGGCGGGTCTGTTGCTTTGACTTTTGCCAAGGGGTTACCTTGACATGCATGTTGCGTTTGAGAGCGGCGAGGGTTTGGGCGAGTCTGCGCAGATGCGCAGTCTCTCTCAGACTTTTGCAGTTCGCGCTTGTAATACCGGCTGCTTTCCCGCGATGTGGCACGTATGACGACTACATACACATTCAAGTACTGCAACTATTGTCTCCTGGTTACAATGTAGAAATGAATACTCGTTTTTCTTCAGTGGAATTTCAATATTTACCGTTGTAGGTCATCATTATTATGTCCCAAAATGTGACAAATATATATATACCTATATTTTTTCTTACTCGAGCGGATAACACACCTTATGAACTTTTGTATAGTTTACTTAAATTTTATCCTTTTTATTGTCTGTTTCCTAAGTATTTTTAAGTCCTTAAAAGACTTATAATCATTAACTTATTAATGCTACATGATAATTGTTAGCAATGCCTTTGAACCAGCACGTACTTATCAAACTGCCTAGAACGTGTGAATTTATGAAGTATGCCGGGGGCGTATAGTTTTCGTCAGTTCCGTTTTGTCCGTCCGTCCTTCCGTCGGTGATTCCGTCCAATAACAGTGGCTATAATAAAGTTTTACTGCGAAGTTCTTTGATTACTTATATCTCTCCACCCTCCGATCAAAGCTATTTATATCTGGTAATGGGAGTACTTGGAAGGGTTCCCTTCCATTCTACATGTCATGCTTCGGGACGGGCTAAAGATCAAAATTTTAGGCCGCCTCAATAAATATATAGTATATTGCAGTTGGATTATACAAAAAAAAAAAAAAAAAAAAAAAATCTTAATAAAGAAGGATGGACATTAGACAAAACTATTACATCGACTTTCGGTTGTGACCTTATTTTCATGTTCCAGCGATTTAGAATTATATTTTGGAGACTATTTTATTGATTAATGTGATACTGTAATGTATATTGATTTGGTATGACACTACGACTGACATAATAACAAATGTAGGTCACCTTAATCTATACTTCATGATCCAGTGATTTTGCCCTATATATTGAATGTCATTTGATGTATGAACATCATTATTTGGGATTGCGAATCAGTATAATCCGACAGTTGACCTAAAAGTAAATGTAGGTCACTGTGACCTATATTTCATGGTCCAGTGATTTATGTATATCTTGAAGACAATTTGATGTATGACTATCGTAGTTTAGGATTATGTGACCTATATTTCATAGCGCTGTGATTGTGTCTTATACCTCCCATTTTTTATGCCTAAGTGTCATATTTACATATTATGACTCAGTGTGACCAAACATTTGACCCCAAAGTAAATTTAATTCAACATGGCCTGTATTTCACGGTCTAGTGATTTTATTTAATATCTTCTAGATTATTTTATGGATTAACAACATAATTGGTATAATGGATCAATATGACACATCGGATTGACCTCTCACGGTTCATATGAGCACCAGCAGTCTCTACTCTGGAGAGGTCTTGGTAATATATCATAATCTGCCATTTGTATCAGTTGTTTTACAACACAAGAAACGTACATCATATTCCACGTTGTGTTAGGCGTGGTAAGTGAGCGCTTTGTTCTATTGTGATACGTTAATATTTAATCGTTTCTAGTCGGTTATAATGATACTGTATTAATTAGTTGTTTTGTACATACAGTACCTCAGATTTACATGTTTCTCAAATTATATAGTATACTTTGTCAAATCTAAAACAGCCATTTAATATCCTCCTTTTTCTTCTTTTTTCTTTGAATGCTTATTACTTTTTCCTTGTTTTTCATAACTTCTTCTTATGGATTGGTGGGTGACGGAGCGCGGGCGTGGGTTGCCAATTCCTTGTGTCTTGGTGCATGTCGTGTCAGAATGATGGCAACTTTCTTATTTATTTTATTTCTTTCATCTATAACATGAATTTTTCAAACAGTAAGAAACATTTCGCCATCATGCCAGTTTACCGCTGTGGGGGTCGTTTTATCCTTTTACTTCACTTTCTTGTATTAACAGCTATATATCAACATGACATAGTTTCGTTTTCGATATTGAAGTGGGTGCAAGACAGTGAAAAATTAGGTCTTAATTTTCATCTACATAACTACTACCGTCGTGAAAAGCCAGGCAGCAGAAGGGTCGAAAATATTGAATTTGCGTCCAATATTGTTATCATGTTTTCTTTATGTGTGCTTACAGCTTGGATTGTCTTTCTTATATTCCTGTCCGGTGATGTTCATCCGAACCCCGGACCCGTTTCGGAGCACTCGCTCAATAGCTCAATCTCCTCATTAAGTACAAATACAACAGTTTTAAACTCCCTAAATCTTACTCATAACTTATCCATAGTTCATTATAATGTGCAAAGCATTTTTCAAAAGTTGGATGTATTACATGCAGAACTGAATGACTTTGACATTCTCTGCTTTTCTGAAACATGGCTTAACGCATCAACAGATACAGAGGATTTGTTGTTACAGTCCTTTAACAGACCCGAGAGGAAAGACCGTGCTGGAGATACGCATGGCGGCGTCATGCTGTATGTTAAAGAAGGCTTACACTACAAGCGTCGTGACGATCTAGAAATACAGAATATTGAAAGCATTTGGATTGAAGTTGCAAACTCTCATAAACGTATACTAGTAGGCTTATTCTACAGACCTCCAAACTCGACCTCTCAGCTTTTTTCAAACATTGAAGATTCAATTGGCTTAGCAGTTGATACAGGTATAAATGACATAATATTAACCGGAGACTTTAATCTGAATTTGAATAGCAACACTTCACTAAGAAAAATTGAATCAATCTGCTCACAGTTTTCTCTATATCAGTCTATCAACGAACCCACACATTTCACAGAACACTCATCTTCTGTTATCGACCTACTATTTATGAGCAATAAAGAAAGCCTAATTGTCAGTGGAGTAGGCGAACCCTTCTTACAGCAGAATATACGATATCATTGCCCAATTTACGCCATTATTAAGTTTTCAAAGCCTAAATATAAGTCATTTGAACGACATATCTGGTATTATGATAGAGGTGATTATAATGCACTTCGAAACAAAGCACGCCGTGTTGACTGGAATTCGCTCCAGGATAATGACATTGATGTATATGCTAATAACGTAAGTAATCAAGTCTCTGTATTAGCTAAAGAATGCATACCAAACAAAATAATTAGAATTAAACCTCAGGAACCACCTTGGATAACATCGCTTATTAAACAATTTATAAGGAAACGCAAAAGATCATATAAGAAAGCTAAAAGAACAAATAATTGCACGGACTGGGCAAAATTTAAAACACTGCGCAATAAAACAACACAAATGATTCGTGATTCCAAAGAAGCACTCTATGAAAAAATCACTGCAAAACTTACTTCTAAAACTCTCTCTACTAAGGATTGGTGGTCAGCCTTGAAGTCTTTTATTACGCCAAACTGTAAATCTTCACTGCCCCCTATGGAACATAACAATAAACTCTATTCCGACGAACATGACAAGGCAAATATTTTGAATAACTACTTCCAGAGCCAGTCATTTCTGAATGACAAGGACGTGCATTTGCCAGCTATCCTACCAACATCAGTGACCTCAGATTTAAACAGCATTATTCTAACAACAGATGAAGTTGAATCTGTGCTTAAAATATTACCAGTTGGTAAGGCTACGGGCCCAAATGGGCTCAGCAATCGTATCCTACGCGAACTTTCACAAGAACTATCTACCCCTTACTGTTCTCTTTACAATCAATCATTACGTACTGGCTTAGTACCAAGCTCTTACAAAGAAGCAAATGTCTGTCCTGTCCCTAAGAAAGGTGATCTATCAGTTGTCTCTAACCACAGGCCCATTTCACTACTCAACTCGGAAGATAAAGTGCTCGAACGACTTGTATTCAAACATTTCTATAACCATCTTCGAGACAACAACATTCTGTCATCTTTACAATCAGGCTTTATTCCCGGTGACTCCACCATTAATCAATTAACATACCTTTACAATGTCTTTTGTCAAGCACTAGATGAGGGAAAAGAAGTCAGAGCTGTCTTCTGTGACATCAGCAAAGCATTCGATCGTGTTTGGCACGACGGCCTAATACTGAAATTACAAGCAGCTGGTGTCACGGGAGAAGTGCTTGCCTGGTTCAAAAGCTATCTTAATAATCGAAGGCAACGTGTAGGCATACCCGGTGCAACATCTGACTGGACATTTATCTGTGCGGGTGTTCCTCAAGGTTCAATCCTTGGTCCTTTACTCTTTCTCGTTTATATAAACGACATTGTTACTGACATAGGTTCTAACATACGCCTATTTGCCGATGACACAAGCCTTTACATTATTGTTGATGATCCCATTTCTGCTGCTGGTTGTATCAATATCGACCTTCAAAAAATATCGCGATGGGCAGCCACATGGCTAGTTTCCTTTAATCCTTCAAAGACCGAAGCCCTTCTGGTGTCTCGCAGGTTGTTCAGAAACAGACATCCACCTATTTACATGCAAAACCAGCTTATTACAGAAGTTGATACTCACAAACATCTCGGTATACATTTTTCGAGTGATGGTACTTGGCACCATCACATCAGATATATTACTGAAAAGGCATGGACAAGAATCAATATTATGAGAAAACTTAAATTTAAATTAGACAGAAAGTCTTTAGAAACTATATATTTAACTTTTATAAGGCCTATTCTAGAATATGGAGATGTACTCTGGGATAATTGTAGTCAATACGAAAAAAATGAACTAGAAAAAATACAGAACGAAGCAGCCAGAATCGCGACCGGTGCAACAAAACTAGTATCTTTAAATGCTCTATATAATGAGATTCAATGGGAAAATCTCGAAGAGAGACGTAAAAAACATAAACTGACTCTATTTTATAAAATGAAATCTAATCTCTGTCCTAACTATCTCTCTTCCCTTGTTCCACAAACTGTTCAACACAGATCACGCTACAATCTTAGAAACTCAAACGATCTTGATCCAATTAATGCCCGAACAACCCTCTATTACAATTCCTTTTTACCTTCCTCTATTAGAGCTTGGAATGAGCTCTCAGAAGCAGCGACACAAACTGAATCTGTAAATGCTTTTAAAACCTTTCTTAACAAAGACAGAATTCCTGTTCCCAAACATTATTACAGAGGTAAACGAAAGCTCCAAATCTTGCATACACGTTTAAGGACAAATTGCAGTTCTTTAAGTCTTCACCTCTTCATAAAGAATATATCTGACTCACCTTTATGTAGCTGCGGTAGCATTGAGGACAACCAACATTATTTCTTCCACTGTATGCATTATCAGCGACAGCGAAATGAACTCTTAAATGCAATCGCAAGGTACACTACCCCAACCTTAAATCTACTTCAGTATGGCGACCCATCACTTTCTTATGAAACAAACACTGCCATATTTGAAAATGTTCACAAATATATTATAGACACAAAACGGTTTTAATTACGTTAATGACCTCTACGACGACTTTTTGTAACAGTTCAAGGGATCCAAGGATGCCTTACCGATTGCCTGCGCCCTAGCACTCACCAATCCGTTTGTTTGTCTTTTTTTTTTTTTTTTTTTTTTTTTTTGTTGTTTCTTTTTTTATTTATACTGTTTACTTTTTTTTCTCATTTTTCGTTTTTTTTTTTCATATTCCAAATTGCATCCCAAACTTACATTTTTTAAGTAAAACCTATCCACCATTTGGCTTATTCCTTTTTTTTTTTTTTTTCACTTATAATCTATCCTTTGATGTATTCAATTTTTCTGTTTGCAATCACAATTAGTTAATTACATTGACCTTCACGTATTTCCAAAATAGTAACTTCTTTGCTATCACTAGTCTAATTTATTTACTTTATTCGCATATTTTTTTCCTTAATAATTGCTATGTAGTAAATGTCAGCATGATCCGTAGTACACATTATTTGACAAACAACCACCTGAATTTATACAATATTTATAAATGTAAGGAGAAGAACTCTATAAGTACTTGTGCTTTCGTTCTTATCCTATGATTTGTTTGTGTTTACTTGCTTGTTTACTCAATATTGATTCTGAAATAAATATGTTTAAACCAAATGACAAATTTGAATGCAGTTATCCCCATTCTAATGCATTTATTCATTTTTTTCTGTTGAAAAATGTACTGTTTGCACAAAGCGACAAGTGCTGTGAGCTGCGTAGAAACAAATGCCAGCCAATGAGAAGCGACGTTACGTGATGACGTCGGATTTCCGACAGTATATCGCAGAATATACCGTCGCAAAATTCTGACGTCATCCAGTTAGACGTCGCGTTACATACGCAAGTGCATTAAACTGTATTTTATGTTTCCGTGTTTCGTTCTCAAATATAAACCTTAACTTTGAAATTAAGTTGTCTGACCTATGCAATTTCTATATTAACGTGATTTGTTGGAATAGTTCTCTAAGGAAATGCTTTATCTCTCTTTGCTGATTTTTACGATTAATGCTTCGCGATATTATTAAAAAAAATAGAAATTTTGAACAAAAGGAACCTGTTGAAAGCCTGTCACCAAATGACCAACTTACCGACATTACCGACATTTTAATAATTTGCAGTCATTTAAAGTGAAAAATATACGACCGTACTAAAACCAATAAATTTAGTGCATACGAGTAGGTAGCAAGGACAAAAGATTTGCGTGACAAGTCTTTGCCAACTTACCTCTTCCGTGCAAATCACCAGATGAAAAACGACTTCCCGAAAGATATCGAAGGCAAAGTAGTTTGTGAATGAACGTAATGTGCTGATGCAACATGCATTTGTCCACTTACACTATCAGTTTATGACATGCGTTATAAATCATGAAATACAGGATCCGAAAGGCCTGCGATCTTCCGACGAGCACTTACCATTAGGAAAACACCACTTGTGCAGATATTGTCATGACTTGTGATCATTAGCCAATATATGACGAGTGGTTTCTCCTACTTTAATTTTTTGCAACAGTCCATTACAATAAAATTGGTGTCTGATACTTTTATTGTTACCACGTTTTATAGTAATTCCTGTATTTAATGCAAACTGTGTAGACCCTGATCAGACGCCGCGTTCTGTGGCGTCTGATCTTGGTCGACACTGTTTGCCAATACCATTTTATGGGACGCTAGGCATAATTGGTTAACGTCACACTATTCTGGGCCAAACAGTACTTGTTTTGGCCAAGCAAACAGCTTAGAAATTTATTTGCCTGCGACTCCCGCTTTCGCGACCCCATACACCACCTCAGCCCACCTCCCCACCACCACCACCCGCGCTCAGTTGCGACACTGTGTATAAGGTGCAGTCGAACTTCAATGGCTATATATTTGAGAACGAAACACGGAAACATAAAATACAATTTAATGCACTTGCGTATGTAACGCGACGGCTAATTGATTAACGTCAAAATTTAGCGACGGTATATTCTGCGATATACTGTCGTAAATCCGACGTTTTGACGTAACGTCGCTTCTCATTGGCTGGCATTTGGTTTTACGCAGTTCACAGCACTTGTCGCTTTGTGCACATAGTACAGTTTTTCAACATAAAAAATGAATAAATGCATTAGAATGGGGATAACTGCATTCAAATTTGTCATTTGGGGAGGTACATGTAAATCGGCGGTTTTACGGTCGCAAATTACGTTTTACGGCGACGCTGACGCGTCGCCGTAAAACGACATTTCCGACAGTAAAACCGCCGATTTTTGAGTCTACAGATATTTGTTCTAAATATGGATAGTTCCAGCCACCAAGGTTAATCATAGCGCAAGGTAAAGAGGCAAATTGGTATAATTTAGGAATGTCTTTTTGATTTTCTGTAATATGATATGTTTAATAAAATATTAATTTATATTTTGTATTTTGTTTATCATGATCTGTTAAACACACCTATAATATTATATAGCACACAGAGACCTGTTTTCTTTTGTTACAATTATATCTTTCCTCCTTCCCAGAAAGTGTTAATCACGAAAACACGCCTATATAATTTTCACCCCCTTAAACCCCACTTTTATATAGTAAAACTGGGGTTTACAGGGGTATACATTGTTTTTCTTATTTTGCTGAATAACATAGATTGTTGGTACACGTTAGAACCGCCTCGACAAAGCGCTTCTAACGAGTACCAACAATCTAGGTTGTGAGAAAAAATAAGAAAAATATCAAAACTTTTAATCTGAAAATTTTCCTATTTTGGTTGTAAAATTTTCAGCATATTTGAATAGGCGTATTTTCGAAATGTGTGTGTGCTAACGTGTACGTGTGCGTGTGTGTATGTGTGTCCAAGTCATAAATATACTCGAATGGAGAAAGTTAAATTTTGGCAAAGAGAGACTAACACGTCAATGAAGTCATAGGTTCAGTCAGTCTTCCCTTGATTTATGTATTTTATACCCCGCCACACGATAGTGGCAAGGTGTTATGGTACTATGGTTTGTCGTTGGTGTGTCTGTCCGTCCGTCCGTTCGCTGGTCTGTCGTTCGTCTGTCCATATTTCGTTTACGGACGATAACTTGAGTTTTTGTCAATGGATTTTCACTAAACTTGATGTGTGCATTGATATTGTAAAGACCTAGTTTGGAATTGCTAGTGGGCAAATTTCGTCAATTTGTGACAGAGTCATCTGCCAGCGAAACGTCTGTAGTTTCGTTTCAGGACGTTAACTTCAGTAGATTTCAATGGATTTTTACCTAACTTGGTGTCTGCATTCATATTGTAAAGATCTAGTTTGAGATTGCTAATCGGCAAATTTTGTCTATTTTTTGACAGAGGCATGTGCCCGCAACAGATCCGTATTTTTGTTTCAGGATAATAACTTGAGTAAATCTCAATGAATTTTCATCAAACTTGATATGTGAATTGATATTGTATTGATATTGTGGAGATCTGATTTGGGATTGCTAGTGTGCAAATTTGAGTAATGTTAGACTGAGTTATCTGCCCGCGACACGATAATGGCGGGGTATTATCGTTTCACGTATGTGTCTTTTTTTTTTTCTTTTTCTAGCCGCCATTTGATCATTGCAATTTTGTATTACAATATTCTCGTTTAACGTATGTGTCTTTTTTTTTTCTTTTTCTAGCCGCCATTTGATCACTGCAATTTTGTATTACAATATTCTCGGCAACCAATCAACTTTTTTATTCTCAACCTTGGTAGGCAGATACACGTGGACTAGAGAGAGCTAATCTTAGTGCTTTTCGTACATTTGTTCGATTTTGGCTTGTTTGGTTCTATCGGTTTCCTCTTCCTCTTGATGTCTACAAAGGGCTGCGGTTTGTGATTGTGGCACTCCCTGGACTTTCGGCTGCGTAATTATTATTTTCTTCATTTAACTATTTTTCTTTTGATCTAGCAATTTTATGAACATTGAAATTTAATACGCTAGATTTTCCAAAACAAAGCAAATATATCAGCTAGACTCGTCTCTTCAGCTTTATTGTATAGAGATATAGATATACATATAGAATTTACGTAGGTATTACAGTCGGTTCTCGTTATCTCGACTTCGCTTATCTCGAATAACCGCTTATCTCGAACTGAAAATCTGGTCCATGTTTAAAAATGGGAATCTAACAACATGTAACAAAATATTGTGGGAAAGAGGAGAAATTGCTCCTAGGAGCAATTTCTCCTATTTTCCTCAATATTTTCAATATATCTCTAACTTGAGGAGTCAAATTACATATTCACTAGTGAAATGTGGTCGTTCGATTTACTTTTTCTTCATTTCTGCAAATCTGATATGTCGAGGTACGATTATCTCGAAGTATTTCAGAACGCCTCTTGGACTTCGAGATAACGAGAGTCGACTGTATATCGTTGCTATGTGTGGCGAAATTACCGGCATACAGACAGACGAGTTCTTGTTTTGTTAGATAAGGATACAGACGCCAAGATCTTATTGTAAATGTTCCAATATTTAAAATGTTTTTATTCCACATTTTGTTGCTCAGGTTTTGCCTTTCTAAGGGCAGTCGACTCTCGTTATCTTGAAGTCCAAGGGGCGCTCTGAAATACTTCGAGATATCCGTACCTCGACATATCAGATTTGCAGAAATGAGGAAAAAGTAAATCGAACGACCACATTTCACAATATGTAATTTGACTCCTGAAGTTAGAGATATATTGAAAATATTGTTGAAAAGAGGTGAGGAGCAATTTCTCCCCTTTTCCACCATAATTTTACATGTTTTTAGATTCCCATTTTAAAACAGGAACCAGATCTTCACTTTGAGATAAGCGGTTATTCGAGATAAGCGAAGTCGAGATAACGAGAGTCGACTGTAAAAGGAATAATAAACAGTAAAGGCCCGGACGCGACTGGTCTTCATATTTGTTTCTACTTGCAATCTTAAGATCTTCTACTGCAACCTGTAGTTGAGACGTAGTTTCTAGTAAACCATTCTTACTCATTTGTCTGGGCTTAGTTGCTCGAAACTAATGATATCGTTCGTTAACGTATCGTTAAAACTTTGTTCATTAAATATGGCATATAGGCTAATATTTTGGCTGAAAAAATGTGAGTAGCTTTTAGCTACTCATATTTTTTTTTTTCAACAAAAATACCTGTGAATTAGATATTGTACTAACTAGAACAGTTAACATTTTGACCACAAACGAGCTCGTTAAGTTAACGATGCTTTGAACAACTGGGCTTTGGTATCTACGTGCGATCTTACTATCTTCTAACTAGAACAGTTAACATTTTGACCACTAACGAGCTCGTTAAGCTAACGATGCTTTGAACAACTGGGCTCTGGTATCTACGTGCGATCTTACTATCTTCTTACTAGAACAGTTAACATTTTGACCACTAACGAGCTCGTTAAGCTAACGATGCTTTGAACAACTGGGCTTTGGTATCTACGTGCGATCTTACTATCTTCGAATGCAACATGGAGCAGCTGCTTGGTATCTAGTAACGAATACCTACTTATTTGTCTGTTTTTTCCGTACAATCTTACGATCTTCTAGTACAATCTGGAGCTAATGCGTTATATCGAAAAGGCCATGCTTACTTATTTTTCTGGTCTCTATGTGCAATCTTACTATCTTCTAAAGCAAGTTTGAGTTACTGCGTGATATCTAGAAAGCAATGCTTACTTAGTTTTCGGTTTTTACTCTGCAAGTTTTCGATCTTAAGTGCAACCTAGAGCTGCTGCATGGTGTCAGCATGTAGTGATCCGTGCATTCATTTTTTTTCTTAATTCTAACTTGCAATCGTATCACCTCCTTGTGCACCCAGGAGCTACTGCATGGTATCTAGTAAGCCATTTTAACCTCTTTTTCTTTTTTTTTCTTTTTTTGTTGTTTTTGTATGTGTTTTGTGTTTGTTTTGTTGGAATAACTACTGACTTGTAGTGCATCTTGGAACTACTACATGGTATCTAGTGAGCCAAGCTAACTTAAATTTCTGGTTTCTACTTGCAATATTACCATCTTCTTGTGCAAGCTGAAGTTACTGCGTAGTATATTGTAAGCCATGCGTACATAGTTTGGGGGATTTTCATTGCAAGTTTTCAATTTTTTAGTGCAACCTGGAGCTCCTTTATATCTGGTTAACCATGCTTACTTATTGCTCTGGATTAAATATATTTTACATAAGCGCAAACTACATGTATGTGGTTTGTGTTTCTGCAAATTAAATTCAAAGCAGAAAATACCAACACAATGGCACACATGCTCTGTGCTTGCTATTTTTATTTATTTATTTTTTTTTATTTATTTATTTATTTATTTATTTATTTATTTATTTATTTATTTATTTATTTATTTATTTAAGACCTACTAGTGTAACCTAGATCAGCTGCGTGGTATCTAGTAAGCAATGCTTTCTTAATTTTCTGGTTTGAATATACTTTGCATAAGCGCGAGCCACATTTATGAAAATGACACTCATGTAACATCCTTTATTTTCTTAGCTACTACCGGACTTCGTAGCGACAAGTTCAGGAGGTTGATATGCTTTGTCAAAATGTGTTCTTGAGAGATATGGAGTAAAACAGGATGAACAATTATACTAATATCCTATCACTACTACTTTAAAAGTGAAAATTGATTTTCAATCATTATTTGTCCGGCTACCATCAAGAGGCGAAGAAATAATGGCTGGTGTTAGAGTGGTGTTCGCTGTGTTGGCGATGGTGTGGGCTTGTCATGGTTACTACATGAAGGAATCAGAAGTTGAGTTTGATATACTTGATGATGGTAAATACATCTATTACGCAATCTTTTGCGTTACTACTATTTCAGTAATACAATCGACTTCCACATTACGAAAACATGCCTATTCAAATATACTTAAATTTTCACCATCAAAAACTGAAAATTTTCAGATAAAAACTCTGATTTTTTTTTAAATATTTCTGCTAAAAACATAGATTGTGAGTACTCGTTAGAACCGCCTCGGCAAGGCGGTTCTAATGAGTACCCACAATCTAAGCTTTGGACAGAAATAAGAAAAATAATGTATACGCGTGTGAACGCCAGTTTTACTATATAAAAGTGGGATTTAATGGAGTCAAGACTATACAGGCGTGTTCTCGTGATGAATGGTTTGAACAGCTTTTGGACCACGGGTAGTTCGAGGCACTAAAGGGTATTCATAGCATTAGGTCAGGAGGCACATTGAGATAATTTAGACATGTCTTTTTTAATCTTTTATAGACTTATGAGGCGATTCCAATGAGTACGCTGAACATATATTTGCTTTATTACTTTTAAGAAATATTCCCTTAAAATATCCCTAAATACTTTGGCTATCCGAGGAATTTTCTAGACACTCATAAGTGAACTCGAATCAGCAACGAGCAATTGGTGTTCGAGTCATTTAAAGTTTTATCAACTAATTTATGCCTATCGTCCCGTAAAAATGAAATGGCATTTGCAAACAGTGTAGATCCAAATCAGACGCCACTGTTAATGCCTACCCAGTTTGCATTGAATACAATAATTTCTATGTAACATAGCAGGATGTAATAATCAAACTAACTAGACACCCTGCTATTGGAAATAGACGTAACAAAAAGGTCATGGTAGACGAACCCACTCGGAATAATAGGTTAAGCAGACGGTCCGCACTACTGCTTTTTTCAGTAGAAGTTATTTAAGTGGAATGGCTAAAATTCAAATGCGTCAACTGACATTCTTTTGAATCATTTTTGTATAGATGTCATATATGCTAACTCCTGTATTTCTCTGTAACGATATTGACAAATAAATTATAATTGACTCGCATTATCTCAAACGCCGATAACTCATATTTTTTATTAAATCTGGTTAAGAACAGGACCGTATTGGATTCAGTTTAACAGCAAAATACCGCAACACTTTTCATATTATTGTTGGTCCAGTAGGTGTAACAAATTGGTATGTTTTAATTTTTTCGCGCAAATTCGTGTAGTAATGGTTAAGTACACGATCAATCAAACACCACAGGGGTCAGTAAAATGTTCGCTGGCCTGTCGGATAAGAAATACGTGTAGACTGATATCCCGCCAACTGCGTGCCATTTCTCTTGCGTATCTAGGGACGAATGAATTGTATATGTATATGTGTGTGTTTTCAAGTGTTTGCAAGTTGCGCAGGTGTGTCGAGTGATCTGGATCATCCCTGTCCCAATATGTTATGAAAATGTCAGATGCTCTAAGCACGAAAATGGCAATTCGCGGACATAGCAGGCCCAGATCAGCCTATGCATAGCGCAGGCTAATCCATCACGAAAACACGCCTATATAATTTTGACCCCCTTAAACCCAACTTTTATATAGTAAAACTGGGGTTTACATGGGTATATATTATTTTTCGTATTTCTGCTCAAAATATAGATAGTGGGTACTCGTTAGAACCGCCTCATTGAGGCGGTACTAACGAGTACCCACAATCTATGGTTTTAGCAGAAACATAAAAAAATAGATTTTTTTTTATCTGAAACTGTTCATTTGTTTTTGTTTTTTTTTTTTTTGTTTTTTTTTTTTTTGGTGGTAGAATTATCAATATATTGGAATGGGCATGTTTTCGTAATGCAGGGCCTCTATTGTCCACTTACAGAATGTATGTTGAAGAACAGAGAATGCTGAGATCAGACTGCACGGATGTGCATGCTGATGTGGACCTACTTTGTCCGCAGATTCGTGCGTTGTGCATGATCTAAAAGTAAAGATACAGCCGATCCTCAATAGCTCGAACATCTTTGGGACCATTGAAATTTGTTCGACATATGGGTAGTGCGAATATATGGCCCACAACGTCTGAAAACATACCTTTAGACATGTGCGCCCAGCGTTGATTCAAATCACCATGCACAATCACACAGTCTGGTCAGAATCTTCACTTTGCATATTTTAATAACCAAGGATGCAAAGTTTTTTCATACGGAAAACGAATATCCTGATCAGACTGTGCGAATTCAGAGGCTGATTTGAGTCTTCGTTTGGTTCATATGTTGGAAGGGACGTTTCTCATGTTGCGGTTTATACGTTCTATCCTTATTAAGGCACTTATTTCAATTGAAGCAGTCCAGGAATAAAAATAACCATACAGTACATATAACAGTCGCACTTCAATGGTTCCCTTTCTTCCCATCGGACATCGGTGTACAACAGGGTGATAGTCTTAGCCCATTTTATTTAAATTATTTAAATTTATTTAAATTATTTATAAATGATTTACCCTCATCGCTTGGAAATACAAATGACAAGGTTGTCTTTGACTTAAATCTTAGTTGTCTTCTATATGCAGATGATCTAGGACTGTTTTCAATTTCACAAGAAGGCCTCCAAAAATCTTTAGATTCTTTAAATTCTTACTGCGAGAAGTGGGGTCTCGCAGTTAATTTAGGAAAACAAACTTAATGTATAGTGTTTAGTAAAGCTACAAAACTAGATTCCTCCATTTTTTTTTATAATAATTCTGAAGTAGAAAAAATCCGCTCTTACATTTGTCTTGGTTTTCAGTTTCATGCTTCAGGTTCCTTTACAGAAGCCAAACAAAATATTTATAACAGAAGTTTAAAAGCGTGTTTTAAATTCTGTAAGGCTTTTAATGATGTAAAACCTAATATTACAACATTTTTAATGTTTTTGTTATCATACTGTAAAGCCAGTTATCCTATATGGAAGCGAAATATGGGGGCATTTAAAACGAACATGCAGCAAGAAAAATATCTATGTTTACTAACCCCAAAACAAAGGGAAAGTTTATGTAAATTTAGAATCTCATCAGATGATTTAGAAATAGAAAGGTGACGCTATTATAAAATAGATGTAGATAATAGAATATGTGATTTGTGCAATACAACAGTAGAAGACGAAATTCAGTTATTTATTAGAAGGTCCGAAACTGAATAGTAAAAAAATCAACAATTTTATGTGATATTTTAAGTGATACATATGTCTATTTAAAGTATAAGAAACGGTTCCCTTAAGCTTAAGCCAGATCGTCGTTGTTTGGCTAATGCGCTCAGAGGATCCTTATGTAAAACTGAGCATTAGTAAATTATTATTGATATTGTTTAGTGAGGGAAATGAGATATTGGGCATGCCATCGCCATCATCTCGCTGGACTTGGACACCTCACATCTTGACACCGTTTTTTCTTTCCTTATAATTTATCTCATTCTGTTGAGAGGCGAGGTATTGCTCCTTGGGTGTTACTGATACATGTAGTTGTTTTTGCAGTGTTAGAATATAGTCATGTTTTCTTTTTCTTTATTATTATTATTTTTTTGTTTTGTTTTGTTTTGTTATGTGAGTGTAAATGTTCTTTGTATACCAATCAATCACATTATTGTATACTAAATTACATTGTCTAATTACTCTGTTTTTATGGGCGCTTTGATTAGCAAATAAAAAAAATTGTATTTGTATTTAGTTCGAATAGCCTTGCGATTATGAAATATTGATCTATGAGGCTCTAACGAGTACCCACAATCTATGTTTTTGAGCAGAAATAAGAAAAAGTCAGATTTTTTTATTTGAAAATTTTCATGTTTTGGGGGTAATTGTTTCAATATATTTGAATAGGCGTGTTTTCGTTAGAGTAAATATTCTACATTACGAAAACATGCCTATTCAAATTTATTATAAATATCACCATCAAAAACTGAAAATTTTCAGATAGAAAATCTGATATTTTCATATTTCTGCTCAAAACATAGATTGTGGGTACTCGCTAGAACCGCCTCGCCGAGTACACACAATTTATGTTTTTGAGCAGAAATAAGAAAAATAATGTATATCCCTGTAAACCCGAGTTTTACTATGTAAAAGTGGGGTTTAAGGGGGTCTAAATTATATAGGTATGTGTATATGGTCAGTCATTTAAAAGACACGGAAGCTTCTTACAGGTCACATAACCTATCACGCCCCTCTTGGTTTTGGACATTTCAGAGGGATGCCAGGAAGGTGCCCGTGATGTTTGTCATCCTCCTGATCACTAGAGCATCTTATATAATTGATATACAGTTGAAAAAGGCCATGGTAATAAAATCATGTATTCGTGGTGAAATAAAGAAATTTCTCTAAATTATCCCGAAATCTGGTTTATTCTTGAACTATAAAAAGAATCTTCTAGAGATTCAAAAACGAGTTCGTATTAGCAAGATAAACGGGTATATCCATGAACTGTATATGTGATTGTGGGTGACGTCAGTAAGGTATTAACTTCATTTTAATGAAACGTTTATCTGTAAGTACTACAAGTGTTTGATTTAGAGAGACTATCAAAATAAACGGATTTGTATTTATTGAATTGCAATTATATTGAAATGAGTAACGGAAGTCGTTTGTTATCTTGGTTACAAACGGAAGCATTAATTGTGTCATCTTTAGACAAAAAGGAATTTAAAGGCTACACGAATAGCAAAGGGTAAAATGAGTCGAAATTTTCTTATTTTTTATTTATTTATTTATTTTTGTATTTTTATTTTCATTTTTTTTTATTTTTATTTCTTTTATTTCTTAACACTTACCACACAATGGACAGGTTCCGTAGACAAGAAATTGGTGATCATTTTTTCTTATTTTTCCTAGAAAATAGAATCTGAAACTTCATGCAGCTTTTCTCCTAAAAATGTTGTCTGCTAAATTTTTTACTAAATTTTTTGCCCAGCATGCAACGTGTTAAATTGAAATTTACCTTTTAACGCATAACGATCTTGGTAAAATTTTCAGCAGACGACTTTTTTGAAACAGTGTTCTTTTTTTTCCAGAAAGCAGGATTTGACTGTTTGAGACTATTTGCATGAAATGTCTAATCCTGTTTTCTGGGGAAAATAAGAAAATATCACCAAATTGCCGTCTGCAGAATTAGCCCAGAATGTAATTAAGACTAAGGGCTTCAGACCAAAGCATATATTGTCCTTTGCAAACAGTTTGGATACAAATGAGACAGAGCATAATGAGATGGTTCAAAATTAGTCCCATCAGCATCTGGAGCTTCAGATTTTGGCATTCTCAGGCAGTTTTTTTTACTTTTACTGACATCCTTAATTACAAGAATGGCTGTGTCCCGACTTCAAAGATGGACTAGTCCACTTCAAAAACACAGAGATGAAGGGCATACATGTAATCAGCACCATGGAATAACCTGATATCGGATCAATCTAATGCAACCCTACAGTTGACCCCGCCTTTAACCCTTCTCATGCTGAATAAATTAAGATGCCACGCCCACTTCTAATTTCCAGCCAATCAGATTACTTGATCCGAGTTTTTGATAGAAATTTACGTGTTAAATGGCAAACAGTGCAGATCCAGATCAGTTGGCTTCTTCGGAAGCGAAATGATCTGGATCTAAACTGTTTGCTAAGACAGGGCATGCCGTGTTCAGCAAGAGAAGGGTTAACGTTTACCATTCGCTGGGCTAAATAAGTAGACTACAAATTGATAATGTTTCTCTATTTTTCCAAGAGAAAACAGAATTTGACTTTTCATGCAAATTATTTCGAACAGAAACAATTTGCATGAAATGTCAAAACCTGTGTTTTTGGAATAATAAAACACTTGTTTCAATATATCGTCTGCTGAAAGTTTTATGAAGAGTGCTAAGCGTTACAACACTTTTATTAAGAAATCGCCCTTTTAAGAACACACCCAGCTGATGACAAAATGCGCATTTTGTAACTGTGTTGAGAGACCACCCGCTTAAACGACCATAATTTTTCCTCAGAATGGTCGCTTAACACGCGTATTGGACAAAACAATCATACATGTATCCGATACGATAGTAGAGTTAAATGTCCCTTAAGACTTCCAGCGCTACAGACCCTGACACTTTTGCAAATACTGTAGATTCAGATGAGACGGTTTGTTTCCGAAAATATACCACTTGGTGCTAAATTTGTTGTCGAAAACTGAATTACAATGGCTCGAACATCTTTGGGACCATAGAAAATTGTTCGGGACATGGGTAGTTCGAGCCAATGAGGGTTTATCATGATGCCAGGCCAGGAAGCAAAGAGCGATAATTTACGGAAATGTTTTCGATTTTTCACACAATAGCTGTATATTGAGTTTACTCATTAGAATCGCCTCGACGAGGCGATTCTAATATGTACACACAGCACACAATTTCATGATAAAATTAGGAAAAATCTCTAAATATTGGTTTTCTCGAGATACCGGAAGAATTTCATAGGAACTCAAAAACGAGTTCGAATTAGCCATGATAAACGAGTTATTGGTGTTCGATTTATTGAGGTTCGACTGTATCTTGTATTGTGACCAGTATTTGTATATCATATGGGCCTGGACAAGCGAAAACGTGTCTTCGAGCAATACGGACAGCGAAGGCCCAGATCAGCCTGCGCATCCGCGCAGTATGACCAGGGCCTTCGCTGTCCGCTAACAGAATCATTAGATACATTAGAAAGTATTGATTGATTGATTGATTGTGTCGGGGTTTAACGACACGTCAGCCCTTTTGGGTCATTTTGTGTCGTCTCCCAGAGAAAGGGAGAAAAGAGATAGAAATAGTAGAGGATATGAAAGAGAGGGACAGGGAAGAAAGAGGAACGGGAATGAAAGGAAAGAAACAGAAGAAATAAAAACACTCCCCTGTACCCTTACCTGCTAAAATGATAGCAAGCCTTGCCCATCTGTAAGTCAATATCAGTTGGACGCTACGGTGACGTAAGATACACGACACCTTCGCCACACACAATCTTCCCCCGGCCTTTAGAAAATATCAATGGAAATCAAAGGCCCGGATGAGTCTTTGCACATGCGCAGGATGATCTGAATCTGTGCATTTTCCGCATATCCGAATACACTTTTTCGCCTGACTCAGCCAATATTATAGGGATCAAACATGGTTTTTCATGTATTAACATTCGCCAGGTCCCGTGGAAGGTGTTGAAAACCGAGGCCGAAGGCTGCGGTTTTCAACACCTCCCAAGGGACCTGGCGAATGTTAATGCATTGAAAAACCATGTTTGATCGCTATTATTGCATAAAAACTGAAAACATTTGCTACATTTCGCGTTACTTCTTGCACTATTTTGTTTCCCCTTTTCACAGATCTCTCGCGAACGTAATTTCCACGGACTTTGCTCGTTCTAGTGCCGGGCAGTACAAATCTCGTAACGGCAGCAAATCTGTGGCCCCGGTACGATCATATTGAAAGTTGCGTAGCCGTGCATTAACAGCGCGTGAATTGCCTTGTTAATACACGGCTTTTCGCCGGTTAATGCACGGCTGTTAATAACGTGCGGCACTGCTTTTTATGCAATAATATGTTTTGAAAGGCTAGAACATGTTCGTCAGTAGGTACGTTTTTTCGTTGTTGATCATATTTAACATAAGTGGTATGGCCTTGATATGATAATATCAATGTTTCCTGTGCTTTGGACATCCTTTGGAAAGACGTTTGTCGATTGGCGTTTTATTGTCATTTGAAAAGCAATATCATGCCTATATAATTTTGACCCCTAAACCCCACTTTTATATACTAAAACTGGGTTTACAGGGTATACATTATTTTTCTTATTTCTGCTCAAAAACATAGATTGTGGGTACTCGTTAGAACCGCTTCGCTGAGGCGGTTCTATCAAATACCCAGAGTCCATGTTTTGAGCAGAAATATGAAGAATATCAGTTGTTGTTTTTTTATCTGAAAATTTTCAGTTTTTTGGCGGTAAAATTTTCTACATATTTGAATAGGCATGTTTTCGTAATGTAAAATATTTACCCTTTAATTATTTGTACCTCCACAAAATTGGCCCGCCCTCTGCAATGCCTATAGTGATTTGACATTAGGCCATAGTTTTTTGCTTTTCTACAATACTTGATAATGATTGGCGTTCCATAAAAAAAATATAATTGTAAACATTTCAGAACGTTTTATCAACTGAAACTTATTAAAAACCAACCCACCCAATTGATTTTTGTTTAATTTGCGGCCATTTCATCACGAAAACATACGTATATAATTTTGACCCCCTTAAACCCCACTTTTATATAGTAAAACTGGAGTTTATAGGGGTATACATTATCTTTTTTATTTCTGCTATATATGTACAAAATATAGATTGTGGGTACTCGTAAGAATCGCCTCGACGAGGCGGTTCTAACGAGTATCCACAATCTATGTTTTGATCCGAAATATGAAAAATATCAGAATTTTTCATCTTAAAAATTTCATGAAAAATATCAGAATTTTTCATCTTAAAATTTTCATATTTTGTAGGTAAAATTTTCAGTATATTTTAATAGGCATGTTTTCGTAATGGTTTTGAATTTTTGTATTTGTTTAAAACCAATGAAGGTAAAGCTGTTGATGCATAGATAATTACGACAAAAGACCTTGCATTAACTAGCCTACTAAATCTCACAAGACACTGGTGACGGCTTCATAGGAATGTAAAACCTATAATAAAGTGTTCTAGTTTGTTTTTACTCTTTCGGAGGTCTTTTTAGCATATTTTGATGCCATGCCAGACTTTGTATATATATATATATATATATATATATATATATATATATATATATATATATATATATATATATATATATATATAGAATGACCCATGGGTGTGATGTACTGACTCAAAACAATCGGAAACAGCCTAAGTGTCCGGTTTTTTCTTGGTCCAGCTTTTTAGTTACGGCCATTGAAGTCAGTTTAACAATTCTAATAAGTACAACTAGCATACCATTTTAGAGAAGGTCGAAAGGGGATCCATAAAGTGTCTCCATTTGCCTCCTGACCTGGCGCTGTGATTAACTCTCAGTGTCTCGAACTACTTTTGTCTTGATCAAACTACTATGATCCAGAAGGCGTTCGAGTCATTAGTGTTCGACTGTAGTTTCCGAGTTTTGTTGTACCCGTATTGGAAATGTTCCTTTTTATTAACCCATTGCAGACTGAATAGACTCTCCCACACTATATACTGGAAGAGTCCAATTTCAATTTTAGGTATGCCCGGCTAGGAGATTTACATAGAGAATAGAAAATAATGGCTAAACTATATGCAAACAGTGGAAACCCTGATCTGGGTCTGCATTGTTTGCCAATTACCCTTTCACGGGTCTCCCGACTATAAGGGTTATATTGGCTCAATGTCTTCTGTAGTTTCAGATTCCCTGGAAGTTTCAGATTCCCTAGAAGTTTCAGATTCCCTGGAAGTTTCAGATTCCCTAGAAGTTTCAGATTCCCTGGAAGTTTCAGATTCCCTGGAAGTTTCAGATTCCCTAGAAGACATCGATGTAGCTTCTAGACAATGTGCCTGCACACACCATAGCTGTTATTGTTCCGGGAGAGCAAAGGGACTCAGAGGTAAGTCAACGTTTTATATAATATTATATATTATAAACCAAGTCTACGTTTTATATAATATTAAATATAAGCAACATTCCTAATGAGCTCAGCGAAACGACAATATTTTGCAATTTTATAGAATTTAATCAAAACATGTAAAGCCAACATTTATTTCATCTATTTACTCATGCATATATTAACACAAATCAATCAAACAATAAAGTCTACGTAATATACACTCCCGTATTTCCCGAGAATATATTTAGCTCTGAAGTTTCTAAAATCTGTTTTAAATTATTTATTATTTCCAAGAAAAAGGTGCACTGAATAAATCTTACCAAATCAAATGGACTTTCGAACAGAATCCTACGCATATTCTCTGTATTATACAGTGAAAATACCAGACCTTACATTACTCCAGATTAGAAGGGATGTTCACTTTTTATGTATTATTATTATCATTTTATTATTATTATTCTTTCTCTACGAAATAATGAGTTGTGAGTAAGTCTTAGAAGCGCCTCGCCGAGGCGCATCTAATTGGCACTACAACATATGTTTTCGTAAAGAAAGAAACAAATCATTTTCCCTGTATAATATAGTGAAACTACATTAACTTGCGAAGCTACAGATTATTCAAATCGGCCTCCTTAGGTGAAAGCCAAACAATAGATGAAGTTGCCAAGGATAGACCTCAGTTGTGAAGCACAACTTTTAAGAGACTCCGAAAGAAAATCAGTGGAGTGGGACACCATAGTAAAACACACGTATAATCACACACGCTAAGACGAAATAATTGATCATGAAATATTTTCTACGGTCATTCTCTCCCTTCCGCTGATTCAAGAAGGGCAGTTGTCAGTTTCTGGCGAAAGAATGTGCACAATACTGGTTAACCGCTTAGAGGACTAAGCCTGCCCAGTAAACGTGTGGTTAGGTAAACTGACCGCGCTCGACATGACCCCATTGGGTTGACTGGGCCGTAAAACCTCAACACAAACAAATAGACGAAATAAGATAGACAGCTCAATGGCGATCTGAAACCAGACCACGAGAAAAATTCACAAGTATGACCACGATGGGCCCGGCCAGAGACAACGATAGGCAGGCACCAACCTTCTGAAGCTGTTTGAGGAAGCAGCTGTCATTAAGCCCTTGGCCTAGCGCGCTCTCCTGTAATTAAGCCCTACAAAAAGGAAAGCGTTTAACTTTTATATAGTCTGCTATGTTTGTAAAGGAAATGATACGAACCGCAACGTCAGATAACATACATTCATATCACAAAAACATGCCTATTCAAATATATGGAAAATTTCACCACCAAAAACTGAATGTTTTCAGATAAAATTTCTCATATTTTTCATATTTCTGCTCAAAACATAGATTGTGGATACTCGTTAGAACCACCAAGCCAAGGTGTTTTACAGTATAAAAATGGGGTTTAAGGGAGTCAAAATTATAATGGTATGTTTTCGTGATGATATATGTGTGCCAGCGAAGATTCAGGTCAGCCTAGTCTGATCAGAATCTTCACTTGTCCCTTTTTAGACGGCCAAGTGTGCAATATTTGTCCATGCGGACAACGAAGAGTCTGATCAGACTGCTCGGATGCGCAGGCTGATTTCAGTTTTCGTTGGACGCACATATCAGAAGGTACGATTCCAGACGTTGCAGATCAAACAGACATTACATATTAATTTTGCTATTATTACAGTTCACGTGTTTCTGTCTCTGGACGAGATTGCGAGATGCGGAAAGGAACATATTTTTGTTAGTGTCTATATCAATAAGATACACTTCGAGAGGCTTTTCCATGGTATGTGCATGTTATAATATATATGTTTGTTTAACATTTGTCCCTTAATTTGCAATACAATATGTCTTGTGACCTTTCAACCCTAACTTACTGAAGTGGCCTCTCCAAGGTTTTACATTGGACATATCCAATGCCTCAAACTGAAGTGCCAGTCAAGAACCTAAAACAGAATGGCAAACAGTGTAGATCCTGATGCTACGAGCTGTCCTGTCTGGATCTACGCTGTTTGCAAAAGTGTCTGTTTTGGGCGGAAAATATTTTGGGAGATACACAAAAGCAAACAGTTTGGTCAAGCCTGTTCTATAAAAAGCATATACTTTAAATAAAATTTACAGTGAACCTCGTTACAGCGACTCCATTTGTTCCCAAAGACGTTACCATTTAAATGAATTTGCTGTTGTACAGAATACTTAATGAGCAGATTAGAGGCGATTCTAACAAATATCCAAAGTATATGTTTCTTTAAAGTATTGGAAACAATATTCTTGCATAATTTGTGACTATTTGTTACCTCTTAAGCGAAGGTTTCTTGACAGTCAAATATAACGACTTTTGTCGTTGTATCGAGAGTCGGTAAAAAAAGAGGGTTGTCTGTATTTTCCTTATGGAAACAAAGAACACGTTAAAGAACTAAACTGGCATTATTTATATGGTAGCAATGTGTTTGCATACGTCCCTGTCCTATCGTTTTAAGCCAAAGTCAAATTTCCAAGATACCAGGGAGGACTGAATGGTCTCAAAGTTTGATGATCACTTTATATAGCATTTGAGTTTAAAATGGAATTTAACGGCCGAGTCGTTACTGCTAAGATCATACCTATTCGAACAGTTAACATACTCACACATTGTCCTGGTCAGGTTTTATAGCACTTGTTAAGGTGCTTTTTTTTCAGTCCAAAAGTATCGATTTTTTTCTTATTTCTCCAAGAAAACATATATTGTGGGAACTCATTAGAAGCGCGGGAACTCATTAGAAGCGCCTCAGCGAGGCATTTCTAATGAGTACCCACAATGTATGTTTTCGTGGAGAAATAAGAAAAAATATTTACCGAATACTGTCTTATCTAGATCTATGGGTTTTATTCTCTAAGCGTTTAACATGTACTTGTGTACATATTTTCTCCAGAAACTGGTAATTGTCCTTCTTGAATCAGCAGAAAAGGGGAGAATGATTTCACAATCAATCTTTGCGACCGTTACGTATGGTCAAGCTGAGGATTCAAACTTTCAATCCTTGAATCTGCAGTCGGCCGCCCAACACTTTTCAATTAATACGTTCAGGTTAGAATGATAGTCAAATGGCGTTTATCAAAATGTCTTAATCTTCACCTAGAAATGCACACTGGTCTCGTTAATTTTGACAAACACTTTTTCTTCAATGTTAGAAAGTACAGTATGGGTAAAGAAAGCTTCTACTTTTGATCCGATTGTGTACAATCGAGCCATAGTATACAAACGCCAAAATTTCGTTAAGGTAGTTGTCCACGTGATTATCATTGGCCAGTGTAATCACATCGCCCGTTAGATGAAATCCAGGAGTGAGTTGCATAAGGAAAGCGTTTTTAGGTAGCGCTCTGTAGCGATTTGTTTTGCTATGCAACGGTCCGTTTGATGGAAGCGCTTTTTAAAATGTCTGCCAAAATGACACGATTTTCTAACTGGGAATTTCTCGTAAAAAGCTAGCCGTGCATGCTACAGCGATTGTTTTGTGTTCTATGGTCATTTATGCACGTCCAAGAACAAAAACAAAACAAAAACAAAACAAAAACAAAAGAAAAAAAAACAAAAAAAAAAAAACATTTAAAACGGGCACTGACTACGTCGGGCGCCGCCATTTTGGTTTGCCTGGTTGCTATGCATTGTTCTGTTTCAGACATAGAGTCAGCTCCAAACACAGTTAATAAGCGCCACGAAGCGCTTTTTTGGTAACGTACCTCTACGAAGCGCTCTGTAACGCTCGCCTTATATAACTCATCCCAGGTAACGGATGTTTATAGTAGCGCTACATTGTATTCTTGTCGCTGTGACGTCAGAATGCTGTTGATAGAGGGCTATCTGTAAAACCTGCACCGGGATATTTGGGACATTGGAAAACAGTGCAGACTAAGATCAGACGCTGCAGAATGCGGTGTCTGATCAGGGTCTGCACTGTTTGCTTAGATTACAAGAAATTAAAGGCTAAATGAAATAATCGTAAGGCTCCAATCAGGACCATTTTCCCAGCCTACACTCAGAGACAAGCAACCCACCAGTACTGTCAGTGCTTTGATTTAAGGTGACTAGATATACATGGTATATTTTTTGCCATCATTCTGACAAGTGAAACAAAATTTGTAACTTCCTGTTTGCTTTCTTGTACACCAGTTGTCTTCTTAAAATATATCTACACTAAAAAGGAAAGCATTACAAGAGTGACACGGTTTTTAACTTCCTGTTTGTCTTTTTGCTTATTAATCCTCTTCTGAAAATGCGTCTACTAAAAAAGGAACAAATGTGCTACAAAAAGGAGCAAATTGTTTTTGTTTTATAGTAGACCAATTTTCAGAACGGAGCAAAACATTTTTATCAAAGATTACCAACTCCACAGCCACATCCCTCCCTGAAAATGGTACCATTTTCCATTAATTTGTTGATTGGCGCTATTTTCCTGTATTTGGTCTCACTGTAAAGATGCATATTTTTTTCCCTTTTTTTTCAGTGAACAAGTTGAGCTACTTTTGCCACAGAGTGAAAGGAAAACGTTTCTGCTTTGACATTGAGGTCAAGGACGACGGTCGGGAAGATATGTTACCCGGAAGCATCAAGATGGTCAAGCCTGTGAAATTGGATTTGGGAAGCTTTGAATTACCACTTTAAATGATACAGCTTAGTAGCAATTGTTGTGGCTTTTAAACTGTCAATACTATATACACGGTTACCATGTAAAATGCAATTGTATGCGTAATTATTGCTTACTCCGAGTGCCTAACATTTCATAGCGTGATGACGACTGTTTCCACGATAAACAGCTTTAGTGCGTTAAAGCGTCTGTGTAACTTATATCCCTGCCAATATTTCCAAAGCGTAAACTGATACGCTGATATGCTGACGTACGTCGAACGTCGATTGCTTGAACGAGCCATCGGTATTCGAGTAACTGAAGTTTAATTGCAAATATTTTCTTATTTCTCCATAAAACCAGGAACTTAAACATACTTTTCTTTGAAAAAAATAACAACAGTTGTGGGTGTAAACATGTACCAAAATTATAGCTTTTGAGCCTAGTAGTGTTAACGTTATGTAAAATCCGCGCAGTCTGACCATTGTTTGAGTATTTCGCTTACAGGCAGAGCCTATATAGCGAATGGTGTAGACCTTGACCCAGTCTGTGACGGACGGCTCCGGCTTACATCACGAAAACATACCTATATAGTTTAGACCCCCTTAAACCCAACTTTTATATAGTAAAACTGGGGTTTACAGGGGTGTACATTATTTTTCTTATTTCTGCTCAAAAACATAGGTTGTGGGTACTCGTTAGAACTGCCTCACCGAGGCGGTTCTAACGATTACCCACAATCTATATTTTGAGCAGAAATATGAAAAATATCAGAGTTTTTTTATTTGGAAAATTTCAGGTTTTTTTTTTTTTTTTAGATGAAATTTTCTATATATTTGAATAGGCGTGTTTTCGTAATGAGGTCAGACTGCGCGGGTGGGATGTAGAACGCTTCTCATATTGTGTGTCAAAAAAAGTAGATTTCCACTTTAACAACTTCAGTGGATACGTTTTGACATGTTTTAACTGACCCAGATTTGTACAGGCCGTCTTGAGCTCGTTGTTTGCTCGTATCTCAAAAACAAATATCATTAACAGAACAATCACCAATAGGTGAGGAATGCAAACTGTTTTCTGATCGTCACTAGCAGCAAGTCTCATTCGGTCCAAATTACGCATACTCGTATTTAGCTAAAGAATCCTTGCATAATTAAAAGATCATATAATCTTGTAAGACTCGTTTATTTATTTCACTTGACTACTGCTTCTTAACGGTGCCACTAAAACCGGTCACACAACTTCAGCTTTATTCACGTGCTAGCCCACTTAGAGACTTAAAGAGTAGGAAATGGAGAAGGTTTAAATCTTATTTTATCATCTTCAAAAATTCGTTCTGTGTTGCCTTTCACGAGATACTATCAATCTTTAATATCTCGAACATCTTTGGGACCACTCCCAGCTAGCATTCTACATAAATCTACATCGGGCCGTCATCGGCCCGTCAGCTACCCTGACGGGCCGATGACGGCCCGATATAGATTTATGTAGAATGCTGACTGGGCTGACATTTGTTACAGACATGGGTAGTTCGAGCTACAGACGTTAATCATAGCGCCAGGTCTTAAGGCAAATGAGGATTATTTTGGGATGGGCTGTCCTTTCGATCGTCAATAAGCTGATGTTATGTTGACTGTTGTGGCGATTCTAATAAGCACACACAGCGTTCATTTTCAAGATAAAATAAGAAAGCTTCCCTAACATAATTCTGGATTCGAATATTTGTATTCTTGAGCTATCGGCGGAAGTATTCCCTAGGGATTAGAAAAAAAAAAAAAAAAAAAAAAAAAAAAACTACCGAAGGAGTCATCGGTGTTCGAGTCATTGAAAAAAAGGTAAGAGAAAAGTTCAGGGAGTGCCACAATCACAAACCGCAGCCCTTCCCAGACCCCAAGAGGAAGAGGAAACCGACAAATCTAAACAAGGACAAACCGAACGAACGTACGAAAAGCACTAAGATTAGCTCTCTCTTCCCCAAGCGAGGTAATCGCAATACCAAAAGGACCGAAAAACACAAGAACAAAATGACACACGGAAAAAGACATACAACAAATCGCCCCGTAGAACAAACCACAAAGCAACAAAGAGTAAGACTAACACCGGGACCACCGCCTTAGAATGGTCGGTAGAGCAAGTTTTACTCTGAAATGTCAAGTACTATGTACACCGTACGTTTACGTTCGGTGACAGAACAGCGGAAATGATTATTATCCTCTGCATAACGAAGTGGCGAGGTGAAATAGGGTTTGTCCCGTACGTACATACGTACGTACGTACGTTTGTTCACCTTTTGTCATCGCACTAGCGCCCACATTTATTGACGGATTTTAACATAACTTTACATAAATGTTTGGTATAATAATGTCTCAAGCAAGTTTGACTTTCAGGGTCCTGGTCCATGTTGCTATTTTTAGAAAAAAAATGTGATCGCTCTAGTGCCTACATTTATTAATGTATCTTTTTTTATATAACTTCACACAATTGGTGGGTATGATAATATCTCGAGCAAGTTCGACTTTCAGGGTATCGGGGCTAAAGGTCAAGGTCACTGGGCCTATTCTTAGAAAAAAGAATCGTCGCTCTAGCGTCTACATTTATCAGTGATATTTTTATATAACTTCACACAAATGTTGGGCATGGTAATATCTCAAGCAAGTTTGACTCTAAGGATGCTGGGATTAAGGTCAAGGTCATTGTGGCTATTTTTTTATATATAAAAAAAAATTGCTATCGCTCTAGTGCCTATTTTTATCAATGTATTTTAATATATCTTCACATAAATTCTGGGTTCTAACGAGTACCCACAATCTATGTTTTCGATCGATGAATGGAATAACATCCCGATGCAAACTGTCAATGCTTTGGTTAACTCTATCCAAAGGAGAATTAGGGCAGCAACGGCTGCAAGGGGGGGGGGGGGGGAGGGGGGGCACACCCGATATTGATTTTCAGTTTGATTTTGATTTCAAGATTTGGGGGGTAGCTACCAATGAACTTCAATAACTCGAGACTTGTTGATCACAAACCAATGAAATTTGGAACTTTTCTTCCATACATGTGCCGTTTTGTAATCATAGTAAAATATTTAACAAACTTTTTCAAACTTGAATGAAATTTAGGAATAAAATTTACCCTGCGTTTCTTTTTCCTTTCAGTATATCTTTGTTTTTACAGCTGTTGTAAAGATGATTTCAATACAATACAGGAAGATTAAGGTCTTCCATCAGGCAGCCATCACGAAAACATGCCTATGTAATTTTGACCCCTTTAAACCCAAACATTATATAGTAAAACTGGGGTTTACAGGGGTATACATTATTTTTCTTATTTCTGCTAATAAACATAGATTGTGGGTACTCGTTACGTAGAACCGGTTCTAACGAGTACCCACAATCCATGTCTTGAGCAGAGATATGAAAAATATCAGACTTTTTTTTTATCTGAAAATTTAATATCTTTTGGCGGTAAAACCAGTATATTTGAATAGGCATGTTTTCGTAATGAAAATATTTATGACGATATCCAGGAAGAAACACAGTCACATAATATAGCCGTCCAATGACAATATGAGAAATATCAAACTAATCATGGAACGCAGACAGGTTAGAAACCACCGAAAACAAAGCAACCGACGAGACGACCGCAATTCCAAATATGACCTACCAGACAACAGACTGGCTCCAGTCTTCAGTGCCTTAAAATTTATTCTTATAATCCGATTCAGTTATCCACTAAAATAATATCATGACTTTAAAGGCAGGTCACTTGAGTGACCAGTCTTTATATGCATGATAATATTTTGGTTTTATTTTAGTAGATTATCTCTATGATTATGACTATAAAGGCTAGTCACTAGAGTCACCAGCTTTCATAGTCATGGCATCATTTTGGTTTTATTTAGTGGACAATCAAACTTGATTATAAAAATAAATGTTTAATCACTGGAGACTGGAGTCTAACCAGACAACAAACGAGACAAGACTCGAAAACTGCCCCGCAGCCAGCAACCAAAAGACCAAATAAAGAAGGAACTACTGCAGCCCCATCGGGCCAGAACTGCCAGTATCAAACACCTACACCTATAGCTGATCCAGTATGATTTCTGAGGGGTTCGATTTGATAAAATTACCATAATTACTCTATGTATTCGGACAGCCAGACCTTAACAAACCGTGTAGACTCAGATCAGATGCCGCAGAACGCGGCATCTGATCAGGGTCTACATCGTTTGTCACTCATTCAGCAGTTTTACACTCACTCACAGGCAGTAAAGTGGACTTGTTGAAAGAAGTATTAGGTAAAGAGCAAGAGGTGTGAATTTTTAGGGTAAATACCGTATTCTAAGTTTATCAATTGTATCCCAAATTTCTCATTAAAATGAAATTTTGGGTCAAAGGGGGTTTATATCTGTATTAGGAGTAGCATCGGGACCCAGTCTGAAGTTTGCTGGCTGTAGAGGTGCTTTAAACCGCTCGGCGGTTTACTCTATACTGACCGTTCTAAGGCGGTGGTCCCGGTGTTGGTCTTACTCCTTGTTGATTTGTGTTTTTTTCTACGAGGCGATTTGTTGTATGTCTTTCCGTGTGTCATTTTGTTCTTGTGTTTTCCAGTCCTTTTAGCATTGCGATTACCTCGCTGGGGGAAGAGAGAGCTAATCTTAGTGCTTTTCGTACGTTTGTTCGATTTGTGCTTGTTTGGATTTGTCGGTTTCCTCTTCCTCTTGGTGTCTGGGAAGGGCTGCGGTTTGTGATTGTGGCACTCCCTGGGCTTTTCTCTTACCATTTTTGACTGAACACCTCGAACCCTATCTGAATCCGCACTTATACACCAACACCACTGTATTGAAACGTCCAATAACATACTTGCACGAGAACCACCGTGCCGGAGTAGCCAGTTCCAAAAAACGGCTGGGCGCACAAATCGATTATACACATACCGTCGACTCTCGCTTATCTCGAATAACCGCTTTTTTCGAAGTGACATTCTGATCCCTGTTATAACAAAAAAATCTAAGAACAGGTAACAAAATATTTTGAAAAAGAGGAGAAATTGCCCTAAGGAGCAATTTCTCCTCTTTTCCACAATACTTTCAATATATCTCTATATATATATATAACTTCAGGAGTCAAATTACATATTCATTTGTTAAATGTGATTGTTTGATTTATTGTTTTCCTCACTTCTGCAACTCTGATATTTCGAGGTAAGGATATCTCGAAGTGTTTCAGAGAGTCCCTCGGAATTCGAGATAACGAGAGTCGACTGTACTGGCAACTAATCATAACTTTACGCCCAGATAGCTTAAAAATACATTTTAAAACAGTTGTGATTGTCTAAAATTTCCTCCTGCGACTGTGTCTTGTGTGTGTCTGTAGGTCTTGCTTGAGACTTCAAGTTGATCAACAGAGCCGTTAAGATTTTATAAACAAACATGGTTTATTTAGCGCTATTTCTGGCTTCAGCTACAACAAACTTTCATGGAGATCAGCCTATTCAGCAGTGATCTTTAGAATGCCGAATACCAATTTGCATCTGTTTTGTATTTTTCTACTTTACGCTGAAATTGGCTCGTTAATACTGAACAATACTTTGCAAGCGTTGCTTACATTTCCAATAATATGGCATGCCTGACAACCAATGATTCAAATAAGTCTGTTCGTTCTAAAATTTATTCCGGACGCACATGCCACCTTATAGGAAATGCTGTGCCCCGACTCATATACGCTTTGACCAAACGCAGTCTGTATGAGAATACTACAAAATATTGGTCTTGGTACTCATTTTTCGCAGAATATAGGACTTGAATCGCAGAATCCAAAATAGTAGGCATGGTTTTTGTCGGCTCAGTTCATGACAAAAAAAAATATAAAACTCAGTCCTCACTCTTTAGAAACATTTTCAGCTGAACGCTACTTTCAGTTTATATACAAACAGTTTTATATACCTGTATAAACAGTTTTCCTGAGACACTAAAAGAAGGAGATATGAAGAACAAATAATGACAAAGCAAACACCACATATCTAAGCACCGAATACGAGTTGCAACAGAGGAACACTTGTGAGTGTATGTTTGTGTGGTTAGGGGTGGGGGTGGGGTGTGGATAGTGGGTGGGGTAAATTCAGTTTTTCTTGCGCAAAACTTCACTCTTATCTCCTCATCCAGCTACAAACCGTGTCTTCAGTTTTCGCCTATTCGATGTGTAGTATGCTTCTAAAATGCCTTCTCTGTTCCGATTATATTACACGACTTACATAGGTATTATTTTTAGGCATTAAAATATTGCAATAGGTACTGTCGTACAGATAGCCTGAGTAAAAAGTGTAGAACCAGATCAAACTGCTCCAAGGAGCAGTTTGATCAGGGTCTACACTGTTTGACATCCTGTCATAATATTTAAATCTGGCACTGAGTAGTCAAATGGTGAGGAATGAAAATGCCGAATGTTTAGGGGACATATGGCATGTGCCTCTTCCGCTGGGAGGGACTCATTTTGTCGCGGAATGAATTATTAATACGCTTGTCGATCTACTTTAACTACTGGTAGGCGGAAGAAAGCAGATCATATCACAAACGTGTGGCGCCTTATATTCTCACTAAACTAAGAGTTTTGTTCGCACACAAACCAGTCGAATAAAATAACAAATCCCAATGTCAGCGAAATATTGTCTGCGCGTATTTTAATTTGGCATACTAAGTTGAAAAGAACTCTGGCTTTTTCGTGTCCTAAAGCTTTTAGCTTCATGGTTGAATGCTTTTAATCTGCCTCTGACATTTGAAAATAGTCAGCTTAGTTTTGCCTGGATACAGCTTTTTATTTCCTTCAGTGGGTGCGTACGAAAGGCTTGACGCTTCGTCCACATTGAACATTATTTAAAATTTGTCACCATTACGAAAACACGCCTATTCAAATATATAGAAAATTTCACCACCAAAAACTAAAAATTTTCAGATAAAAAATTCTGATATTTTTCATATTTCCGCTCAAAACATAGACTGTGGATACTCGTTAGAACCGCCTCGGCGAGGCGGTTCTAACGAGTACCCACAATCTATGTTTTTGAGCAGAAATAAGAAAAATAATGCATACCCCTGTAAACCCCAGTTTTACTATATAAAAGTGGGGTTTAAGGGGTCAAAATTATTAGGCATATTTTCATGATGACTTGGCTGACGCAGCAGACGGGAAATTGATGATATTTGCTTCTTATCTTTCCCAGAAAACAGGTTTTTGGATATTTCATGCAAATTGTCCCCGTTGGAGAAAATTTGCACGGCATATCAGAAACTGTCTTCCGGGAAAAACAAGAACAATATTTCTATATGTCGTCTGCTGAAAGTTTTATCCAAAGAGCTAAGCGTTAAGTAAATGCGACATAGCAAGCTTTTAGTTATAGGACAGAAAAGACAAAATGAGCTGCACGGCATTTCCTACAGTTTTCGATGTGCGCCCAATAAAAAAACTCAGATCAGCCCGCGCATCCATCCAGTCTGATCAGCGTCTTTACATGGCACTCTGTGAGTAGCCAATGATTCAAAGCATGGTCAGGCGGACAGGGAAGACTTTGATCAGCCAGCACGTGGGCTGTGCGCACATGCAATCTTGTACATGTACATGTACGGAAATACTGTGTCCCGGCTATATATATATATATATATATATATATATATATATATATATATATATTTATATATATATATATATATATATATATATAGTCGACTCTCGTTATCTCGAATTCCAAAGGACTCACTGAAACATTTCGAGATATCCATACCTCGACATATCAGAGTTGAGAGAGTGAGGAAAACAATAAATTGAACAACCACATTTAACAAATGAATACGTAATTTGACTCCTGAAGCTAGAAATATATACACAAAATAATGTGGAAAAGAGGAGAAATTAAGCAGATAAATAGCCATGCTCAGCTATGATTAGCAAGAAAGAATAAGCTATTGTAAGTAATTTGAGATTTATTAGCAGGACAAATTGCATGCTCAGTTGACTTGTGCACGAAAAAGGTTTTATTTATAACCTCGTTGCCTGGGATCTGAAAACAATCGATTTTGTAATCTGCAGCTGTCCGACAAGTGAGAGATACATAGAGTAGGAGAAATTATTGAGTGATTGAACATATTTGTTATATTATGAAGGTATACCTATAACACAAAAGCTGACCAAAATATTTCCTAAATATGCCCATTTGTGCTCCTCAGACATGAATCAGTCTTTAACGTTTTGCATGCGACCATATCTATCCTGGATATTGGGACACTATAACTTCTTATCATATTTGTCAGCACTTCCGTGTAACTACCTCTTGATTTCTAAAATTCTGAATGAGTAACAAACAGTGAAGAAACTGATCAGACGACACATTTTGTTCGGTGTCCACACTGTTTTCGTAGGCGTGACTTTGGTTAGTGCGATATCATTTTAAAACTGTTTGCCATTATATGTCGTCAGAGTTGCAATGCAAGATGTAATGAACGAATTACTCTAGGTATGTGAACAGTCGTTCTTCTTTAAACACGTAAACAGGAAGACAAACGAATTCCTTTAAGCATGTAAACAGGTAAACAGGCATGTAAACCGTCGTTTTTCCGTAAGGTAAGTAAAAATGTAAACAAGCGAATTACTTCAGGCATGTAAACTAGTGGTTTTCCTCTGCATGTAGGTAATGTAAACAGGTAAACAAGCGTATTATTTTAGATTGCATAAAAAGCAGGTCTCACGTTCCCACGGGACCTAGCGAATGTTAATGCATGAAAAACCATGTTTATTCTCTATACTAATAAACCAGCGATTTTCCCTTAGGCATGTTAGCAAATAAACGAGTGACGTACATTTTAGGCATGCAAAGCAGCGTTTTATTTCTTTTTTTTTTTTTTTTTTTTTGCGCATGAAAACATGCAAACAAACGAATTGTTTTAGGCATGTAGACCAGTGCTTCCTTTAGGCATGTAAACAGGTAAACAAACGAATCACTTCAGGCATGTAAACAAGCGTTTCACTCCATGAAGCACAGAGTCACTGTAGACAAGGTATATCCAAGGATTTGTACAGCTGTTAAGGCTCGCCAAGAGGAGAATAATGGTATAAGCAGCACCTGAAATTAGAAAGAAAACTTTATTAGAACTTCTAATGTACTTTTATCTATTTATAACCACTTGATATGCCCTGACATTTAAGTTGGTTAAATTTGTGAGAAACGTGTTTCATTTGTGATTTTGTTGATATCTTATGATGTCGTAGCGAATTTCGCCGCCATGTTTGGACAGCCGGCAGAGTATCCTTAAATTGAACTGTGAACTCTGAACTGTTATGTCCTCGCATATTCATGTTGGTAAACACTACAATTTAATCGGTCCATTTATTTGGCCATCAGCCTGACTCATCACGAAAACATGCCTATATAATTTTGACCCCCTTAAACCCCACTTTTATATAGTAAAACTGGGGTTTACAGGGGTATACATTATTTTTCTTATTTCTGCTCAAAAACATAGATTGTGGGTACTCGTTAGAACCGCCTCGCCCAGGCGGTTCTAACGAGTACCTACAATCTATGTTTTGAGCAGAAATATGAAAAATATCAGAGTTTTTTACCTGAATTTTTTTTTATTTTTGGAGGTGAAATATTATATATATTTGAATAGGCATGTTTTCGTAATGTTCTGTTGCAGAAAAGCAGCCTACACTCAATACTTTAGAGACTTAAAGCCTGGGTCAGTGATGTGCATTTGGGAGGCAACTGCATATCACAAGATACCTGTGCATATATTGTATATATAGCCAATGAAATGGAGCCTACAATAAAATGGAGCCTAGTGGGATACATTATAGGGCTCCAGTGAAGTAGGCATATGTAGTTTTATTTCTTATTCAACTGTGACAAAAATAACTATGGTTCTTAATTATCCATGGCCCAGTTGTTCAAAGCTAACGACGTCGTTAGTTAACGATTCATTTAAATTTACATCGACTGATACGCAAATTCGCTGAAATTTTTTGCTGAAAAAATGTTAGTAGCTTTTGCAATGCAATGCAAAAGCTACTCACATTTTTTCAGCAAAAAATATCAGAATGTTGTATATTGAATCCGCTAAAACAGTTAACGAAATGACCCTTAACGAGCTCGTTAAGCTAACGACGCTTTGAACAACTGGGCCCATATTGTTTTGTTGATTTAATGATATTCCCAAACTTATTAATTTGTATAAAAATGGTAAAAACGTACTGATATTTATCTCTGTGATAACAAACTTACCTGGAGCACATGGTTACATATGGGATCGTTTCACAATAAATGCCAGCACTACTATAGGGTTTGTTAAATATTTGGTACAAGTGTTTATTTATCAGTAGAAAATGTACATTTGTACCGTCATTTGTAGTAACATAATTGGCTATATAATCAAAAATGAGTGTGTACATGTATTTTATAAGAATATGCATAAACATTCAATTATATGAAAAAATCCAAATCTGGATCAATTTATTATTTCTAAAAATGTTACCCCTCCCTCCTATATAAATAAACTACAGCTTCTGTATGATAAAATTTACAAGTTGGCTACTAATGCTTCTTTTTAGAACAAATGTCTTTCTAAAAATACTGAATACGATAGTATTGAGAAATCATGAAAGCTGGGACAACCTGCTAGCAAAACAGGCCAATTGCCTATGTTACCGTCAGAGGTCAAAGTTACTTCTACTAAACTTTATTAATTCTAAAATTTACTTCTAACAAATTTACCGATTCCAAAGTTTTCTTCAACCAAAATTCATTGATCTTAAAATTCACTACTATTAAAATTTACTGATACTAAAATTTACTTCTAACAGACTTTACTGATTCTATAATTTACTTATTACAAAATTTACTGATTCTAAATATAACTTCTAACAAAGTTAACTGATTCTAACATTTACTGATATTAGAATTTACTGCTATTAAAATTTACTTCAAACAAAATTTACTGATTCTAAAATTTACTTCTAAAAAATGTACTGGCTCTAATAGTTACTTGTTACAAAATGTACAGATTCGTAAATGTACTGCTCTCAAAATTTACTGATTCTAAAATTTACGTCTAACAAAACTCCAGATTCTACAATTTACTTCAAACACAATTAACTGATTCTAAAGTTTACTTCTTACAAAATATACTGATTAAAAATTTACCTTTTAACAAAAATTACTGATTCCAAAGTTGTCTTCTTACAATATTTAAATATTTACTTCTAACAAATATAACTGAATCTAAAATTTACATCTAACAAAATTTAAACATTGCTTTAACAAATTTATGTCATGTATTATCCTTGTTCTCCGAAGACATATAGTGAAAGGTAGGTCTTGCAAGAGTACACATTAGAAGAAAAGAAATCAGAATGTTGTCCTTTTTTGTGTTACTTCTTAAATTCTTAGATTATGTGTATTGTACTGCAAATATGTCTTTACTTGCTTAAGACTGGCGTATTACTCATTCTCACTTATTACATATTGTATAAGCATGAATAACAAAGCTATAAATAAGAGATATATGCAGAAAAAAATCATTGGAACATACGTTGTGGGTACTCATTGGAAGTGTATCGGCATGAAGCAAGCAGTCTCTGTTTTACATACTCTCAATATTGAACACATTTAGGAAAAAGGACGTTTCAATATGTCAAGTGACCTGCTACAAATGCAAAATAGTGATATTATACTTAATGCCCAATCCTTGAAACTACCGCTACCTGACAACGTAATTTTATTGAATTCCGGATTTTTGATGTCAGGACTAGAGAAAGCCTATTTCTACACATGTATTACTTTCATATATACATGTGCAATGTAGAATCAGTTCTCCCAAAACGCCCCATTTCAGAATATTTAGGGGAATGTATATGCATGGTGGATCTTCCATCATTTCCGTCAAGGGAGCAAGCTGTTGTGACTTCCTTTTTACATTGCGGCATTCTAAAAAGCTGTATTCTCTAGAAAAACGACTTTTCTCCCACAAAGAGCAAATTCGATCCTTTTAGAGTAGTTTTCAGAAAAAAAAAAATGAAATCATTTTGAAATTGTTGTCTCTTTAGAATGTGTATCCGTTCATGTTAACCCATTTATACCGAATGGACTCTTCTACATGTACCTTACCTTCTCTCTTTGGACCGGTCCATTTACAATACAGGGGTGTCTGGATATTTTTTTATTATTATTACCACGTTTAAAAAATGTTTTCAATGCAAACCGTGAAGACCCTGATCAGACGCCGCATTCTGCGGCGTCTGATCTGGGTCTACACTGTTTGCCTTTGTCCCTTATTTTGGGCGCTAGGCTTAAATGAATTAAATTGTTGGCATGTAGATTTCTCTTTGTCGTTTCTTCAAATATACGAAAATTCAAGAACAAAGCGGAAGTGTGATTATAACAAATCATGAAAGGACACGATTTTTAATAAAGTCCAGTCGCAAATATGACGCCGAAATAGCATTTTGTTAAAAGCTCCGTAAACGCAGACTGGCGGTGATCAAGAAAAAAAAAAGAGTGGGGGGAAGTGCAATGATAGAATAAGGAACTGCAACTTATTATGCTGAAGTGTTTTTCGTCTGGGCAAAGCATTACGTAATGGGGTTTGTTTCCTTTTCCGTAACGAGAATTAATCATTAGTAATTCTCGAACTAAAATCAGTGGTATGCTGAATTTAGAAGAATACAGATAAGTCATAGGCTAAAAGTACGTATTCCATTTTGTGCCTTGCACAATACGAACCCGAACGTCTAAAAAATACTTTCATACACAAGCGTCCAGCCAAAATTAGGATCACCATGTGGATTCGCGCATTTTGGATAGCCCAGGATGCAATGTTTCTTCACGCGGGCAGCGAAGACTCTGATAATTCTGCGCGGATCTGCAGGCTGATTTGAGTCTTCGTTGGGCGCACATGTCAGAAGGTACGTTTCCTCACATTTCGCATCAATATAATTTTGCCACATTTTCGTCTAATTATGTGTTGTTGTCGCTATGTCATTCGTGTGAAAGAATCGGGCCTAATTTCGTTTTGTAGACGTTTATTGAAGTACCGTAGACAAAGAACTGAAGCATAGACAAAACCAAGCAATAGCGAACAGAATCAATACAATGCGAACTCATGAAAAGGGCTTTTGAGTAACATGCGAACAGTGAAGGCTCAGATCAGCCTGCGTGTCCACGCAGGCTGATCTGAGCCTTCACTGTTCGTCGACGCATTCTACAGGATTCCTTTATTCGGTAAGAGAACAACTGAGGATAGTCGGTCTGCAGGAATATACATCTGCGGCTCCTAGCCTTCTCTGTCCATTGTTTAAGAGCACTTTGTATGCGTTTTGAAACACATAATTCTAACACACCAAAGAGCCTTGTCAAAGAAAATTAAGGCTTATATCCATGCCTGCGTGAACTGCAGTTCCCAAAGTCCGCCAACGCATGTACTGTGTAGGATGACTTGAATGGATCCAAAGCACTTGATGCTGCGATATTGCTGGATGAAACGTGGAGGCCTTGATCAATTTGCAAGAGTAAACAAACTGATTTAAACCGTTGCTGTTCACATATGGGTAACTTCGATTAGTCTTCGAGCGGCTTATCAATTAAGAGTTGAAAGTGGCATTATTTTCGCCATCACTCAAATGAAACAAATTATGTGGCGTTCTTTTGTGCCATAGTTTTCTTATTTAACGATATCTGCAGAAGTTTAACCCAGGCACTTTAAGAAGATTACAAAATTTATATTAGTGTCTAATTCTACTTAAAACCATAGCTACATGTACACCATTTTAAGTCAATTTCCGATAGCGCACATTTTTTGTATATGTTTTAACCCTTTGTAGTCTGAATGAACTTTCCCACACTATATAGGAGAAGATTCTTATTTTAATTTAAAGGCTCCATATTCCTCAAAAATAGACATATTATTATCCAACAAAGGTTCCATAAATTGAAATATGGTATTAATACAATCATAAAATGTGGCATCTGACAGCCTGTAAAATTTCATTTAGACTCTCGTTCGTGAAATGAAATGATTTTTTATCGTATCTCTGAATTAATGTTGCCAACATTAATTCAGAGATACGATAAAAATCATTTCATTTTTAGACCCAGTTCAAACCCGAGAGACTATAAGAAATTTTACAGGCTGTCAGATGCCACATTTTATGATCGTATGAATACTAGATATCAATGTATTGAATCTTTCATGAAAAAAAAAAAAAAAAAAAATTGTCAAATTTTGAGGAATATGGAGCCTTTAAGGTACTCCCGGCTATGGGCTTTACATATTCCTAGAAAAAAATGGCAAAACTATTTGCAAACAGTGGAGACCCTGATCAGACGCCGCGTTTTGTGGCGTCTGATCTGGGTCAGCGCTGTTTGCCAATTACCCATTTAGGGGTTTCCAGACTGCAATGAGTTAAGGATACTAAATACACATTGTAGATTTTCTGCCACTCATTTAAATGGACATAAATTTTCATTACGAAAACACACCTATTCAAATATATTGAAAATTTCACCTCCAAAAACTGAAAATTTTCAGACAAAAAACTTTTATATTTTTCATATTTCTGCTCGAAACATAGATTGTGGGTACTCGTTAGAACCGCCTCGCTGAGGCGGTTCTAACGAGTACCCACAATCTATGTTTTTGAACAGAAATAAGAAAAATAATGTATACCCCTGTAAACCCCGGTTTTACTATATAAAAGTGGGGTTTAAAGGGGGGTCAAAATTATATAGGTGTGTTTTTGTGATGGTAACTTCCCGTTTGCTTTCCTGATGGCTTTTCTTTCATATTAAGCCCGTTTCTGAAAAAGGGTCAATTCAAGAAGGGAAGCGAATTCTATTCGTTTTTAGTCAATCCTCTTTCGAAAGGAAGGCCAACTATTTGCAACTGAACAAAGCTAATTCTACTGATACCGAAACCCCATTTTAGAGTTGCATTTATCAATTTCAAACAATTTTATTTCATCCAAAATGTATGACAAACGCAATGATTTTGATTTTGACATTGTTGATTTCCCATTTTTGTGGATGGCGACGTTCTTTGTGCGCCTTCTTGTAGTGTTTACGTTTCTCCACTTATTCATTTTGTAAGAGTGTCAAGTCGTTAGGCTGATATTCCATGCTCGTAACAAAAGTTTGCCGGCCAAACTTCTTTAACAGGGGTATCGTTATCATTAACTTCGGAACGATGTTTCTAAGTTCTATCGTTGACACGACAACTGTTTTCGAAATACAATGCTGGACTGAAAACATATCTGCTGGAAGGCCTATCGGAACCAGAATTGTATTTATAATCGAAATGTGTATAACATTGATGTCATAAAACAATTTCTTGCCTAGCAGTTGACCCAATCATGGTTGATCACTTTGTTTGTCTCTGTTTTTGCACGCCGGTGTATTGGAGTTCAGACTATATGATGGTCGAGACTAAAAAAAACATTCATTAGATGGTCTAAGTCGGAACTTTTATATGGTTGTTGAACAGTTCAACTGATTGTTTTATTTTTTATCCAGTATTTCAATGGTGTCATTTAACACCCCAGGAATCCCCGAATATCTCAACATTTTGTTTCTGTTGAGTCCTCATCTTTTCATCATTATTGGCTTGATTTATTTGTTGCCCGTAATGATTCATGAATGAGTTAGAAACAAAAACAACAAGATTAACAACAGACATACAGGCAGGCAAGCAGATAGATAGATAGATAGATAGATAGATAGATAGATAGATAGATAGATAGATAGATAGATAGATAGATAGATAGATAGATAGACAGGTAGGTAGGTAGGTAGGTAGGTAGGTAGGTAGGTAGATAGATAGATAGATAGATAGATAGATAGATAGACAGATAGATAGATAGGCAGGCAGGCAGGCAGACAGGCATTCAGGCAGACATAGATAGATAGATAGATAGATAGATAGATAGATAGATAGATAGATAGATAGATAGATAGATAGATAGATAGATAGATTCGAGGTCAGATGATGACTGTTACCCGGCATCGAATAACACTAACACAACAACTACTACTAGTACTGCTTCTACTGCTCAGCTTTTCGAAAAGCAGCCTGCACAATTCCTAACTAGCCTGCGAATCCGACCAATCAAGATAGAAATTTCAGTTCTAAAATACGGTTAACCCTGGTTTGTTTCCAAAGATGTGAATGAAATGAATTTGCTGTTGTAAAGGATCCTAAATGACCAGACGAATTGTAAGAAATGTCTTGTTTATTCTTATCTCCTAAGATTACATATGTTTTGGGTATGTATTAGAATCGCCTCACTCAGGCAATTCTAACAAATATCCAAAACATATGTTTCTTGAAGTATTAAATGCGATGTTCTTGCATAATTTCTCATTAATGGTCACCTCTTAATCGAAAGTTTCGTGCCAGTCAAATTATCATTATAACAAATTTTGTCGTTGTATCGAGTGTCAGTATAAAGGATGTTGACTATTCAAGGTTTGTCTTTAGCTAGACTGAGTGCATTTGAATGACACAGACAAAAGGCATATTAAGAATATATAAAAATAAGTGCAGCGCGGAATATGACACTTTAATATAACGCTGGCCGTCAATCATTTTGATATGAAACGTATTCTAATTCCAGATACTGCTCAATATAGGAAACATACGGAATCAATAATATTTTATATTCTGTCGTGTTCATAAACACTTACAGTAAAACTTCAGTGACACAGAAAACCATCACGAAAACATGCCTATTCAAATATACGAAAAATTCTACCTCTGATAAATAAAAAATTTCAGATAAAAAATTCTGATATTTTTCTAATTTCTGCTCAAAACATAGATTGTGGGTACTCGTTAGAACCGCCTCGGAAAGGCGGTTCTAACGAGTACCCACAATCTATGTTTTTCAGCGGAAATAAGAAAAATAGTGTATATCCCTGTAAACCCCAGTTTTACTATATAAAACTGGGGTTTAAGGGAGTCAAAATTATATAGGCATGTTTTCGTGATGCGATGACTCCTTTACCGTGCCCCATACGAATTGTTTTAAAAAAAAGTTTATGGGGGTCACTGATGAGCATTTATTGGCCGAAACTAACTAATGTCGCCCTGAAAACACATCACATGCCTCAGTTTTGTGTGTACACGTATGTACATGTATTCCTTACTTTCAATGCTCATTCCTTTTAGCATATATTAAAAGAAAATATGTTAAGAGAAAGGTTAGATGAGGAAGAGGTAAGAAGAGGGATGGAGATAAAAGGCTTGGAAGAACATGTTTGTAATTTGGAGTTGCATAAGAATGGCTGATGTGTTGCAGTTCTTCTTCTTTGTTTGTGCATCCGGGTTTTCACAAGTGGCATTTGTTTCGTCAATATTTGAGCCGGCGCACGGCAAAGCCTACCGTTACGAAGACATGCCTATTCAAATACATTGAAAATTTTACTGCCAAAAAACTGAAAAATTTCAGATTAAAAAATTCTGATATTTTTTTTCAAATTTCTGCTCAAAACATAGATTGTGGGTACTCGTTAGAACCGCCTCGGCGAGGCGCTTCTAACGAGTACCCACAATCTATGTTTTTCAGCAGAAATAAGAAAAATAGTGTATACCCCTGTAAACCCCAGTTTTACTATATAAAAGTGGGGTTTAAGGGGAGCAAAATTATATAGGCATGGTTTCGTGATGCAATAAGACGTGTGAGCAGCAAAGACCTAGATAAGCCTGTACATCCATCCCGTATGGCAAAGACTCTCGTTTATCCCTCTTTGAATATAGCCCGAACGCTATAGCGCGCAGATGCGATCAGCGAAGACTCTGATCAGACTGCGCGGATGTGCAGGCTGATCTGAGCTGGTCGCACAAGTCTTATTGAAGGTTTTGTCGTGGGCTGGCTCATTTATGTTCGTGCTGAATCCATCCTAAAATTAAAATTTATTCTGTCTGACATTCTAGCGTTAACGTATTTATATTAATATGATATGAAGCGGGACAGAGCGTTCCTTTAAGATTGCATGACCGACCAGCGAAGACACAGATCGGCCTCCGCTTCCGCGTGGACTGGTCAGAGTCCTTTATGTCCGCCTGAAGACCGTTAGATCCTTAGTTACTCACAGTGTCAGGTGAAGATACTGATAAGATTGCACTGATAAATAGGTTGACTTGAGTCTTCACTGGGCACACATACGATCTTAGAGGACATGCTGTGCCCCGGCTCATATGCCTTGGAAATCCTTCGTTAGTAATCTCTACATGGGATACAAGCCAAAGTTTTCGAAAAGCCGGAAACCTGGACCAGGGCACAGCATTCGTACACAATTGCATTTGCGCCCAACGAAGACTCAGATCAGCTTTAGCTTCCGTGCAGTCTAATCAGAGTTTTCGCAAAGCACTTGTTTTACCACGCAATGTATGTTGTGTGTATACTTATCAGAATCGCTTCGAGGCGATTCTAATGAGTATAAACAACATATTATTTTGAGAAGATCGGAAAGGCATGCCGAAATTATCCCCATCGGTCATCTGACTGCGCTTTGATTAACCCTCAGTGGCTCGAACTTCCAAAGTCTAGAATAAATTGCCATGATCCCAAAAATGTTCGAGCCATTGAAGTTTGACTGTGCCATTTTTTTCATCTGCGGATTATGCTCATGTTACGTTAACAAGTCTAAGCCATTTTGACCCAGTATTCCGCAATAAGGTATAAAAATCAAAGCACTGACATCACTGGTGTGGTCGATTATTACTGAGTGTCACCTGGGAAAATGGTCCTGAACGGGGACTTAAAACTGTTTCATATAACCCTTAATTTTATGTAATAAGCAGGTACGTTTTCTTGCGGCTTACAGTGAAAATGTTGTAGCATAGAAGAATAGATTTTGTATAGACATAACGTAATGAAACATGCCGAAAAACAATCCAAGGAAATGCCAATTTTATTCCCTGTTTCTCAGATTGTTTATATCCCCGTACCGGAGTGTCGATTCTCGAATTCATTGACTTACCATCTATTTTCGATAGATTTTGTCATTCCTGTAATATATGTAGGCATTGAGCTGTCAACACATTAAAGACTGAATTAATTCTCTCACACTATATATTTGACGAGCCCATTTTCGATTTTACTAATGTCAAGCTATATGATATAGAAATTCTTAAAGAAAAATGGTTGACATATTTGCAAACAATGGAGACCCTGATCAGACGCCGCGTTCAGCGGCGTCTGATCTGGGCCTGCAATGTTTGCTAGTAACCCCTTTAGGGGTCCCCAGTCTTCAATGGGTTAAGTATCTGTACAACGTATTCGTATTTTAGTGCGGATTCCGCAAGACATTTTATCAGGTTTGATTCTTTTTGCGATCATATTTCCGTGAAATTACTTTTTGTTTTTCGTAGGATGTTTAAACGCGTAGAACGTTTTGTGTTTTTATGCCGAGGAAGGAAGAACAGAGCTAGGGCACAACAATTCCTACAAGATGACATGTGCGTCCAGCGAAGAATCAGATCACGCTGCACATACGCACACGTACAGGCGGATGAAAGTCTTCGCTGTTCGCCTGAAAAAAAAAAAAAAACAGAATGCCTTGCGAAGACTCTGATCAGACCGCGCGGATGCGCAGGATAATCTGCGTCTTTGCTGGTGCACATGCACTCTTGTAGTTAATATAGGGATCAAACATGTTTTTTCATTCTTTAACTTTCGCCAGGTCCCGTGGGAGGTGTTGAAAACCGAAGCCGAAGGCCGCGGTTTTCAACACCTCCCAAGGGACCTGGTGAATGTTAATGCATTGAAAAACCATGTTCGATCGCTATTATTGCATAAAAACTGAAAACATTTGCTACATTTCGCGTTATTTCCTGCACTATTTTGTTTCGCCTTTTCACCGATGTCTCGCGAACGCAATTTCCACGGACTATGCTCGTTCTAGGGCCGGGCAGTACACATCTCGTGACGGCATCAATTCTGTGGCCTCGGTACGAGCATATTGAAAGTTGCGTAGCCATGCATTAACAGCGCGTGAGTTGCCTTGTTAATACGCGGCCTTTTGCCGGTTAATGCACGCCTGTTATTAAAGTGCGACATTGTTTTTTTATGCAATAATGCTGTATCACGGCTGAATTGTCAGTCGAGGTTCTTCAATATTTGTTGTTGATGTATTTTGCGGAATATTTACATATTAATTAACTATTGATTTCTTCAAACATGATTGACAATGTGGTAAAACGATATGAACGAATGGAAATAAAGCATATTAATTCCTTTTTGTCTGGAGTATCAAAATGCGGTGGATCTTACAAACAGAATGGAACGATCTGTCACTCGTACAGAATGATAAAAAGATTTTTTTTCCTTTAAACAAATGCATGCGAAGATTTACGAGGGGTGTTCGAAAACTTTTTGCAAATGACACGTTTTGTCTGAGATATTAATTAAAAGTTGATATTTTTGTAAATTTACCTTCGAAATATTCCCCTTTTAGCCAGAACACTTCGTTTCAATCATTACGAAAACATGCCTATTCAAATATATTGAAAATTTTACCACCCAAAAATGAAAATTTTCAGATAATTAATTCTTATATTTTTCATATTTCTACTCAAAACATAAATTGTGGGTACTCGTTAGAATCTCCTCGACGGGGCGGTTCTAACGAGTACCCACAATCTATGTTTTTAAGTAGAAATAAGAAAAATAATGTATACACCTGTAAATCCCAGAATCAAGTGGACAGATGCTAAACCCAAGTTCGTCATTTGTGCCAGCTGTCTAGCAGTGAAGCGCGCGTCTTTCTCAATAATGAACTTGATCTAATTATCTAATTAATGTTACATTTGGTACATGTAACTAAGGACCTGAGTCTTAGTGAATAAGGGGCATCTTTGACTGATTCCTGACTGGAACTGAATTCTGTAAACCAACTGTAAACTGTGTAAAATGACATTGCATATCCTACCCCTCCCCCCCCCCCACCAACCCCTCCACCACCCCCCCCTCCCCCAATAAACAACACATATCTCATCATGTATGCTTTTGACACTCAATCCCAACATACAGCGGGCTTTTATATAGCCCCTGATTTCAGCAACATTTTCTTTTAGTTTTCTTACATTTTCAACGAAGTGTCTATGAGTACAACTGAAAGCAAAATTACAAAAGAACCGTTTTTTATTCGTTTTATACTGGTTTATTTGTTTATTAGATTTTCATCATGGTTAACAGTATATATACTTCAATATACACAGCAATTATTAAAATTAACCATGCCATTCTATATACGTAGAATTATAAGAGACTAAATAAGCACCACTTCAGAGTTACAGATAAGAGTGGGTATCTGGTGAAAATCAAATTCTACCCACCCTTCACAAACAAAAACAAAAAAACAAAACAAAAAAAAAAAAAAAAAAAAAAAAAAAAAAAAACACGTGCCCTGGGTATTCACTCGAATCACCTCACCAGGGCGGCCTAACTGAGCATCAACAACACTGCCTTCACCGAAAAAAAATAACACGTGCCATGGATACTCACTCGATTCGCCTCACCAGGACGGCCCAAATGAGCACTAACCACAATGGTTCCCAACATGAAAGAAAAAAAAAACATCACCAAACACCCAATCCCGTCCAGAGTTATGCAAATTTAAAATCAATACTATACATTTACATGTAAATAAAATAGTTTAGGTAAGTATCAACAAATACAGCACTGATTTGTAGTATCGCCAGCCAGCCACACGGAACACGTATCAACCAAACAATGGCACTGGCCAGGACAGGGGACATGTGGCGGAAACCAATGTCCATACAACACGTTTTTTTTTTTTTTCTTTTGTTTTCTTTACTGGTAAATTCCGTGATTGCCGTGAATACATTGCGTTTGCAAAAAGTTTCGAATACTACTGGTATTTATGGAATAGCAGTTGTAGATATGGTACCCAAGCCATGTTCCAAACTCATAAATCCGTAAACGACTGCCGAATCGAAATGTTCAGACCAATAGAAATGGACCCCAGAATAAAGGGTGTAATCAGGCGTCCGCGGATAGTAAGCATTACTTGGTACACCATGCCCATAGACCTGAACGAAGCAAACATAGGTTGAAGCGTATGTCCGGGATTTTGGAAGTCTACTTATGGCTCGCCATTGGCAAAAACATCAAAAACAATTCTGGAAACTGCCACATTGTAGGGATTGACCAGATCATTATGTCTCCCACAGAACTTAAGTGTTGTTATTAGTTTGGTTTGTTGATACCCCGGCTCAACAACCTTGTAGTGAGCACTTTCCGACGCTCCATGAGGTCCTGATAATTAGAACAGGCTCTGGCATAACGGATAAACTGTGAAACGTAAACGCCGTATGCTGGTGCAGAAGGGATATTATTGCTCAGGAATGGAAAGTTACCAGTGGGAAAATTGAGGTTATCCTGTAGAGCCTAGTAGTTGTCAATGTAGAGATAACAATCCAAGTATAAGGAGGAGGCTGCAGTCTCCGTTGTTTCCTTTACTACAAGTTCACGTGGATAGATGAATTCCAAATACTCTGCAAAGTTTGTGTTTTTCAGAGACAATACATTATCTATATGTCTGAAGGTGAAATCGAATTGTTGTGCAAGGTGTTTGTTGCCTGTTTTGAAGAGACTTTGTACAAACTCCGCCTCATACGAGTATAAAAACAAGTCGGCAAGCAACGGTGCACAGTTAGTATCCATCGGTATGCTACGAAAGACCGGTAGTGACATTTCAACAACATTAATTCAAGGTTTCAACTTCATGAATTCACGATTTCAGCTTCACGAATTCACGATTTCAACTTCACGAATTCACGATTTCAACTTCACGAATTCAACTTCACGAATTCACGAATTCAACTTCACGAATTCACGAATTCAACTTCATGAATTCACGAATTCAATTTCACGAATTCCACTTCACGAATTCAACTTCACGAATTCAACTTCATGAATTCACGAATTCAACTTCACGAATTCAACTTCACGAATTCCCGACTTCAGCTTCAAGAATTCACGAATTCAACTTCACGAATTCAACTGTTGAATTCGTGAAGTTGAATTCGTGAAGTTGAATTCGTGAATTCGTGAAGTTGAATTCGTGAATTCGTGAAGTTGAATTCGTGAAGTGGAATTCGTGAAGTTGAATTCGTGAATTCGTGAAGTTGAATTCGTGAATTCGTGAAGTTGAATTCGTGAATTCGTGAAGTTGAATTCGTGAAGTTGAATTCATGAAGTTGAAATCGTGAATTCGTGAAGTTGAAATCGTGAATTCGTGAAGTTGAATTCGTGAATTCGTGAAGCTGAAATCGTGAATTCGTGAAGTTGAAACCTTGAATTAATGTAGTTGAAATGACACTACCGGTCTTTCGTAGTATGCCGAGTGTTTGCTGAAATATCCGTCCGCCGAACTTCACAAAATTATTGTCGATTAGCTATTCCAGCATCTTTATGACATCTGCATCTGAGTATTTTGTGGTGCATCACAGCGATCCTGAACGAAGTATGTGTCTTTGTAGCCAATGACAACATACTGAAAGCGACGATTACCATTAATATGGAAGAAACACTGGTTGATAATTTCCTTTAATCTAGATTTCAATATATCATGAAGAATAGTTATGTAAAGAGTAGAGAAATAAAGACTTTATCTGTTGACGGAATGAAGAGATTGTACCTTTAGGTTTTCTAAAAGCTCTTTGGAGTTTTTCAGGATCCACATCTGATTAACACCACTCCTGGCATATGCAGTGTCTCAATACTTCTGAAGGCCTTCTTTAACTGCGGTTAGGATCCATGTTAGAATCTGAGAAAGAGGCTTGGTTGAGCACCAAGCCGAACCCGCAATATATAACTGCTTGTACGGATTCTTGTGAAGTTTAGGAATTCAATACAATTGGGGAAGGTAAATATCTTACTCTGGGAGGGAAATTCCGAATGTCTGCATCACCGAATGGTGGTTTTGTAGAATTTCGTCCTTGGACATAGCAGTAAGATTATATGTAGAGTTTCCAGTCATGGTACTCACACCAAGCTCTTCCACTGAGCAGTTTATATAGTGTGTTTTGCAAACAAACACAATGTACCGGCCCCGGTGGCTCAGTTGGATGCGCCGTCCGACTGGAGACCAGGAGGTCGCGGGTTCAACCCCCGCCGAGGTCGGCAACATTCTTTCGTGGAGATTGATCATGAAATATTTTCTACTGTCATTCTCTTCCTTCCGCTGATTCAAGAAGGGCAGTTGTCAGTTTCTGGCGAAAGAATGTGCACAATACTGGTTAACCGCTTAGAGGACTAAGCCTGCCCAGTAAACGTATGGCTAGGTAAACTGACCGCGCTCGACATGACCCCATTGGGTTGACTGGGCCGTAAAACCTCAACACAAACAAACAAACAAACACAATGTTGATAGATGCCTTGTCGGCTGGAACAACAACAATTTTTCGGCTATTTACAGTCAACTTTCAATAGTCAAACAAAGACCCGTTAAGTTGACTATTTAAGTCAACTGGCAAGATTCCCTGTGCGCTAGATGGTTTTACTGCAGACAAATAACTGTAAATGGCTATTTCAATAGTTTTTGTTTATTTGCTAATTACAGTTGGCTGTTAACCAACTTAACGTGTATTGACTAAATGCAAATGACTTTAAAGGCTCTATGTTCATAAAAACTTGACATATTTTTTTTTTTATCCAATAAATTGATATATGGTATTAATAAGATCATAAAATGTGGCATCTTACTTAGTCTCTTGTATTTGATCTGGAAATGATTAATTCGGAGATACGATAAAATCATGTCAGTTTTGATCGAGTTTCAGAACGATAGACTGACTGAGGCCGTCAGGTGCCACATTTTATGACAATATTAATACCATATATCAGTTTATTTAACCTTCTTTGGATAATAAAACGTCTATTTTTGAGGAATAGTCTTTAATAGATGTTCAAATTGAAAAGGTTTGTTTACCTGAGATTATGAGATTAAAGCATCCCAAAATAATGTTCTAACAAACTGAAAGCATGTCGTTTAAGCGGAATAGGTGCAAGGCAACTACAGTTGATCCTCGTTATCTCGAACTCGCTTATTCCGAATTACCGCTTATCTCGAAGTGAAAATATGGTCCCTGTTTTTACATGAAACTATGACAACAAAATAATGTGGAAAAGAGGAGAAATTGCTCCTAAGGAGCAATTTCTCCTCTTTTCCACATTATTTTATATATATATTTCTAATTTTAGGAGTCGAATTACATATTCATTCGTTAAATGTGGTTGTTCAATTTATTGTTTTCCTCACTCTCTCAACTCTGATATGTCGAGGTACGGATATCTTGAAGTGTTTCAGTGAGTCCTTTGGAATTCGAGATAACGAGAGTCAAAAGTATATCAAAATGGGTTTTGCCTCTCTTCAAAAAATCGATCTACTCTAAAAGGAAAAAAAAAAATGCTTCCGTGGGGAGCAACGTCCTTCCTTTTAGAGTAGACCCCTTTTCAGAAGGATCTTTGAGTGCAGAAAAGTAAACAGGAAGTCACAAAAGTTGTTTCCCTTGTAAACAATGACAGAAGATCTACCAAGAGTATCAAGACACCTTAAAACCAAGATCTAGTGTCCTATACAGAAAACACAAAGTCCCTGATCAGACCTTGCAGTGTTGGGAATCGGCCTGAATTTCATAGACGATCATCGTTTTGTTTTGTTTTGTTTTCTATTTTTTTTTTAAACCGACAGACAATCGATTAATAATCGATTTGTACAAAATATATTCATTCTTAATTTAACCTATTTCACGGTACTTATACATTGCTCCAGATCAATAAGAAGGGGTATCCAGATTATAATATTCTTATTTCTCCATGAAAACACATGTTGTTCATACACATTTGAAGCGCCTCCGTACCCAAAACATATGTTTTTATGGAGAAAAAAGAAATACGTATCAGTACGTTTGGGTTGAGTTTTTTTATTGACCGCATATCTAGAATGACCCAAATAGACAGCTTTGAATTTCATTCCTTCATAGCTTGCGTATAAAAGTAAAACGTGAGAAAAATATGTTTCAAAACAAATAGAATTTTCCGATTAGTCGACTATAAAAAATCTTTCCGATTAACAGTCACAAGAGACAAAAGTGACAGATGTCCCTTTCCGTGCAAAGACGTATCATCGGGCATATGCGGACAGTGAAGGTCCAGATCAGCCTGCGCATTCGCACAGTCTGCTGTGCGAATGCGCAGGCTGATCTGGGCCTTCACTGTCCGCATATGCCCGAAGATACGTCTTTGCATGGAAAGGCATATCTGTTGGAGAATACCAATACTAACATACAGCATCATTTCTCTAGATAAGATAATTTTGTTGTTGTTGTTGTTGTTTCAAACCAAAACATAAAAATTGTTCTCTTATTCACCAAAGAAACATATATTCGGTACGTACATGTACTCATTGAGGCAATTTCAGGGAATACCCACAACCTACATTTTGTTGAAGTAAGAAAAATACCATTTAAGGGGCTTGTATACATTTTAAGGGGAGGCAACTCTTTCAAAAACATTGCTTCCATTCTGAAATGGGGTCTACTTTAAAAGAAAGGAATATGCTCCTAGGGGAAACGAATTCCTTCCTTTTATAAGAGTAGGCCCTTTTCAGAAGCGTCTTGGTTTAACGGTTGACTTGAAAGTTGTCTTTCTTAAAAACTGTGGTGGAAAATCAGCCAAGTATATCCATTCCCCTTAACATCACGAAAACATGCCTATATAATTTTGACCCCCTTAAACCAAACGTTTATATAGTAAAACTGGGGTTTACAGGGGTACACTATTTTTCTTATTTTAGCTAAAAAACATAGATTGTGGGTATTCGTTAGAACCGCCTTGCCGAAGCAGTTCCAACGAGTATCCACAAGCAATGTTTTGAGCAGAAATATGAAAAATATCATTTTTTTTATCTGAAAATTTTCATGATTTTGGTGGTAAAATTTTCTGAATAGGCTTGTTTTCATAATGAGATGAAAATATAAACTTCTGGTACTTAAACTCAGCAGAATAAAGGTTAATCATTGCAGTTGGATATCATATCTATCATAAATGTCTTTAATACAAGTTATATCATAGTAATGATATATATAGTAGCACATTGAGGAGGAAAAACATAATCGAAAAGTCTCAGGTAATAATTATGTTTTTGAGAGACCATTTTACACACAACATTTAGAATAAAAATGTCAGAATTCTATAATATTATTTTTCTGCGGAAATCATAGTGTGGGTTTTAATTAGCATTTTTTTTCCATAACCGTTTACCTAAGAAATATATATAATATAGTCTTTGTAAATGATACTATATCGAACATTTCATTATTACTGGCCAATAGACAATGAGATATGAGACAGGGCACGACGAAACCTACAATAAGACATGTGCGACCAGCGAAGCTTCTGATCAGCCTGCGCATCCGCGCAGTCTGATCCAAGTCTTCACTGATCGTATGTGCCTTCTATAGCCCCTAGGCTATTCAAAGAGGAGTAAACAAAAAAAAACAAAAAAAAAAAACAATTGCCATATTGACAGGATGTACAGTCTGACATCACGAAAACACGCCTATACAATTTTGACCCCCTTAAACCCCAGTTTTACTATATAAAAGGGGTATACATTATTTTTCTTATTTCTGCTCAAAACATAGATTGTGGGTACTCGTTAGAACCGCCTCACCGAGGCGGTTCTAACGAGTACCCACAATCTATGTTTTGAGCAGAAATAAGAAAAAAAATCCGAATTTTTATCTGAAAATTTTCATTTTTTGGTGGTAAAATTTTCAGTATATTTGAATAGGCTTGTTTTCATAATGTGTGAGTGTTTGCTGGTCGCATAGTTATTATTATAGGTTTTGTCGTGCTTTAAAGTGTTGTGTTTTATTTGGCATTTCATGTGAATCATCTGCCTAGCAGATGATCCACATGAAATTGCAAGTTTATTTCACTAAATAATAATCAGGGGCAATAGCCCATATTTATTCTTGCAGGAGTTATTGCCCCTAAATTATAGCATTTATGTGGATAAATGGGCACAATTCATGTTTTAATTTAATAATTTTCATACTGGAGATCTGGCTACATGTACAATAACATCTGTATGGTTGTATCCATTTGATAAATCCTCACAATTAGTACACCCGTTTACATAAACAGTGTGTATGGTTTAAGTTATCTCCCTTGCTTTAGCAGTTTTTGGTTGTAAAATTTCTAAAGACGCCTTTTAAACTCATCCAGTTCTCAAAATCTGCAACGCATGCATATAATTCAGTATAACGTGTTTATTAGAGGAATCCTGCAATCTGATGCATTTATTTCAAATAACAATTATACTTATGTGACTATTTGAACCATTTTAATCATAATATATCATGTTGAGGTTATGTTCTTAAAAACAGGGGATGGCGTAACAATTCATAACTATTTGCTAAGACAAATTATCAGTTTGGTGAGGATTATTATTCAGTTTGGCTCAATGTAACTAGAATATGACAACCTACTATTTGAAAGCAATACCAATCTTTTGAAATCGATTGGATTTATCAAAACTGTCCAATTATTAGGAAAAAAATGAATTTTGCTCTTTCGTGGGTAGAGTAATTATCAAGTATTATCTCTCATTACGAAAACACGCCTATTCAAATGTATAGAAAATTTTATCTCCAAAAACAGAAAATTTTCAGAAAAAAAAAACTCAGATATTTTTCATATTTCTGCTCAAAACATAGATTATGGGTACTCGTTAGAACCGCCTCGACGTGGCGGTTCCAATGATTACCCACAATCTATGTTTTTGAGCAAAATAAGAAAAAGTATGTGTACTATATAAAAGTGGGGTTTAAGTGGGGTCAAATGTATATAGGCATGTTTTCGTGATGGTTAGAATGATATTCTCAGAACTATTGGGGTCTAGAACAACTTTGATGAAAACTGCCTAAGGGGGTACATCTTTGAAGCACCAGAACTCTGATACCAGATGATGACCAGCTTTTTATTGTTTCTAACTTTTACAATGAAGTGGAAAAGCAAAATGCAGAATTTAAAGAAAATCTATTACTGGGATAAAAAGATGAACAATATGTTAGTAGTGACCTTAAATAAATAGCGAACGGCTTGGCAAGGCCCAACCCGTTGCGTGCATGCAGTATTTCCAAAACTTATTATGAATGTCTTCTTCTTCTCCAACACAACGTTCGGATAATAAATCGAGCCACCTCTAGAGAAACATACAATCTGACACGTGCGTCCAACGAACACACAAATCAGCCTGCGCATCCACGCAGTCTGATCAGAATTTTCTCTGTCCGCAGGAAGAAACTACGCATCCTTGGCTATCAAAAGAACGCCCACTGCAGATTCTGATCAGCCTGTGCGAATGCGCAGACTGACCTGAATCTTCGCCGGGTGCAGTTGATTGCAGGTACATCTTCTGACGTTATGGTTCAAGTTAAGATAATAGCAACGCAATTAGTGCGCTGCGTTTCAGATATTCCTATAAACCTGTCAATATTTGTGACGTAAACGATGCTATTTTGATAATTAGTGTCGCTGTGCAATACAGCTCATTTATTATTTTGATATCTGCAATTGTTATTGAGTAGATTTTTAGTTTCTTTCTGATGTTTTCGTACCAAGCACACTATGAGGATAATCAGAATATCACGAAATATTGCCAGTGTACTTCAAAATAATTTCCTAAGAGAGCAAAGTATTTCTGTTTAGTGATGACTCTTTTTCAGGAGAGAGACTATTGATATAGTTGTCTTTCTTGAAAGTGAATCCGTTCCCCTTTATTTTGCAGCTTTCCATATGCTAATCAAGCAAAAGGGCGTTCAGCGTATATGCGAACAGCACAGTAAATAGTAACAGGTTAGACTGCACATTCACGCAGTCTAATATTTGTTTGTAGATATTCGCCTAATGTCCTTTCGACATCATGGGTAAAGACTTTATTTTCGCTTGGCGGTTTATTCAGATCTCAGTCATCTTTAGAAACAGGAATAGTCGGAAAACCCGTCTACTGCCGTCAATGACCGTTGATACGACGGCCATATATATTCACACAGCTTACGGGTGTATAAGGTGTCGGACAATCAGCAAACGGGTGAATAACCAGCGGCTGCTGTCACAGCGGCCGTATATGAAACATGTATTTTGACCAGTATATGAAATACTTTGACAAAATAAATAAATTTTACTATACATTGCATATTATGTTTTTTTTTTTTTTTTTTTTTTTTTTTTTTAATTATCTGTCCTTGATATATGTGAACAAAAATCAGTTTTGGCCAAAGTTCTTTTATGGAATGTCTTAATAAAAGTTTACGCTGTAAAGAATACTAAGGTCAAGGGCCAATACTTTGATCATTTAAGTTCTTAATCTGTCTGCCCTTGATATATCTAGTTAATAGTCAATATTTTCCAAGTATTTAAAAAGATGAATTCCTTTCAGCAACGCCATTGTATAACATGATTTTTTATGTTATACTTCTTCTTGTTCTCGTTTGTCTATTCCATAATTATTTTATTTTCGTACGGTGGCCATGCTAGTGGTGTGATGTTATTGTTTGCCAGGAAATCCTGACAAACTCGGGCAACATGTGGTCGGGCATTGTCCTGCTGCAGAATCAGATTACGTTGTTGCACAAGCGGGACTGCAACAGGACGCAAGATCTCATCCCTAAACCTTACTGCGGTCATATTGCCCGCAACAATAATCAACTGTGATTTTATCCCGTGAGCAATGCCTCCCAAGACCATAACGGAGCCACCCCAAACCGATCCCGTTCGACAACACAGGCGTCGGCAAAGCGTTCTCCGCGACATCGGTACACACGACGTCGACCATCTGCGCGATAGAGAGTGAATCTAGACTAGTCCGTAAAAAGGACTCGTCTCCACTGCCTCATCGGAAATAGCCTGGGCGCATGCGCCGTCAACCACGCCATACGACGCAACCTGAGGCAGACCAACGTATGGACGACGAGCTCGAAGACCAATCTCACGCAATCGACTTCCAACAGTCTTCGGAGAAATTTGTCGATTATGCGTACCTACTGTATTAAGGGCAGTTTCGGTAGCAGTGAGATGACAATTCCGCACATGTGCCAGACGGATTGACGTCGCGACGTCACGCGTGGACGCCCAGACCGCGGTCGGTCTGCTAAATGCCCTGTCTCCCTTAAACGTCTAACAAGACGTTCAGTTGTTGAGACGTTAACCCCAAAATGATTGGCAACTTGTGCTGAAGGTTTAAACATGCTTGTTTTGCACGAAATTTTGGCTTTCCGTATTGTCCGTGCAATGCACTGTGTAGTGCACGGTTGAATGATTTCACACACTGGGTAGCTAGCACATCGACCAAAGACTCGTCTACCCGCGGTTCACATTCACAGGACAATCTGTAAAAGTGTATGGCTATAGTAAACACCGTAAAAAATGGTTAAAATAAGAAGGAAAAAACTCTACCCTGCGTTTCTTTTTCCTTTCAGTATATAAATTGCAACATTTAATAGGGACAATAATTAAGGGAACTCCCATATTCAAGTAGAGCTTTTCAGAGACCATATACTGTGTTCATTTTTCTGTCAATTGTGCTCGATGTGCAATAGTATGCTTTTTTTGTGAGTGTATATTAATAATTGTACTTCCTTAACATAAACCCTTGAGGTACGGTGTAAATATACAAACTATTTTTACACTGAGAAGAAAAGGGTTTCCGTTGAATAGTTTCCTAGTACATTTGGGAACAAATCATCACGAAAACACGCCTATGTAATTTTGACCCCCTTAAACCCAACTTTTATATAGTAAAATTGGGGTTTACAGGGGTATACATTATTTTTCTTATTTTTGCTCAAAACATAGATTGTTGGTACTCGTTAGAACCGTCTCACCGAGGCGGTTCTAACGAGTACCTACAATCTATATTTTGAGCAGAAATATGAAAAATTTTAGAGTTTTTTTATCTGAAAATTTACAGTTTCTGGAGGTTAAATTTTCTATATATTTGAATAGGCGTGTTTTCGTAATATGATGTCGTTGAAGCGAGAGTTCACTGTAAAGAATATGTGCCACAATGACAGACCACAGCCTATCAATGGACCCGAGATGTAGAGTAAACAAAGTATGAAGGACGGAACACGCGATACGGTCAACCGGCTTATTACACTGTTACCGACATTCGTACAACGACAAAATTCGTTAAATTGACCATTTGAATGGCGACAAACCTTCGCTCAAGAGGTAACAGTTAATGAGAAATTATGCAAGAACATTCAATAAAAACTTCAAGCGAAATATGTTTTGGATATTTGTTAGAGAGTGGCAATTCTAACAAATATCTGAAACATATGAAATTTTCGGAGATAAGAATGAAACACGACATTTCTTATTAATCCTTCTGCTCATTAAGGATTCTTTGCTATAGCAAATTCATTTTAGTGGCAACATTTTTGGGAACAAAAGCTGTCGTTTTAACAATGGGTCACTGTACAAACTAGCGAAAAGCGAGTCCACTAGCTCTCTCTTCCCAAACGACGTGATCACAATGCCAGACATGATTCATCAAACACAAACACAACAACAACAACCAGGTCAACATGAGAAATCGCGCAGCGAGACCAGTCAGTAGTAAAACTACCGATGGGGTAGGTATGGGGTGATAAATCTGTTTCAATGGCAGCAAATCGTCACCCTGCGTTCAAATGTTGTAAAGCAATGCAAACTAAATTTTCGGTTCTCATACAGATTGACTAACTCAAGTTAAAGTCGGAAAAAAACGTCACAGGAAAAAAAAAAAAAAAAAAAAAAAAAAAAGAAAAAACCCTTGTCAATCTGAGAAAATTATTGGATTTCTGCTCAAGTTGAGCTTCCTTTTTATTGCCCTGTTTATTGTTCTAAAGCCCTTTTCCTGCAAATATTAAGAACTGTTGACGATAAAAGACATTGATGCTATAAATACCAAAGTAAATCCAATACATCAAGACGTTACAATTGATACGATTTTGAATAGAAGAATGTATGTTTCTGCATGTTGTTTTGCTTAAATTCCAGCCCCTCGAATACTTAGTTCACAAATGTTTTGCTTTTTCGCCAATTCTACCAGGCGCTTGGTATGAAGGACAGCAAACAGGGTCCTGTTGTTCAAAGCGTCGTCGTTAGCTTAACGAGCTTAACGAGCTCATTAGTAGTCAAAATGTTAAATGTTCTAGTAAGTATAATATCTTATTCACGGGTACTTTTGCTGCAAAAATGTGAGTAGCTTTTGCATAAGCAAATCACATTTTTCAGAAATATATCAGCGTATAAGCCATATTTAACGATCAAAGTTTTAACGATATGTTAACTAACGACATTAGTTAGTTTTGAACAACTGAGCCCACGATTCTATCCTGCATAACCGTTTGGATAGGTAAGGATGCGAAATTTCTTCATGTCGACAATGAATACTGATCGGACTGCGCTAATTCGCTTTCTGTTGCTGGGCGCACATATCAAAAGGTTTTGTCATGTTGCTGGTCATATTGTCTGGCACCAGTGTAAGTGTCTTAACTATCGGCATCTGTCTGCCTAGCTCTATAATAACACCGTAATTAGACAAACAGGATGTGAACAGAAAACAACGTTCAAAACGAGATTTCTCGAGGGCAATTGTTGTTGAGAAACACAAATTACATGACACTGTATAAACAATGTTATGTGTAATTTATGAACAAGTGTATTAGTCTAGACAGGCAAATACAAGGCATTTAATTTTGTTACCACTCAAAGGCACAAACCTCAGTGTTTAAGGAAAATAAATCCATACCATTTGTATGGGACGCTAGGCATAAATGGGTTGAATGCTGTTTTCTAAGCTCTGATTGTTGCAAAACTGAGAAATAAATAAAAAAAAAAAAAAAAAGAGAGAAAACTATAATTACAAAATCAATTACATCAGCTCTGTTGATTATTTTTCTTAATTATTTTTATTTATTTATTTATTTATTTATTCATTTATTCATTTATTTGTTGTTGTTGTTTATCGCCAACTAGCGGAGATAAACACTCCAGATCCACAGTAAGTGACTCCATTCTCAAATACTGTTACTCCTTTATTATATGTAGATTTAACCAATTCGAATATCTCAATCGGATTTTGAGGATGTATAAAATACAAAATATTTACAAAATATGTAGCTAGCGCTCGTATTATTTTCTCATTTAGTTTATCTGACATTAAGGCGTATGGATGAATCTCAAAGACAGGACTTTAAGTTTAAATTGTTTTCATATGCCTCAGAAGGAGACCACAGCAATAGAAAGGATCGGTGTCTCTGGTACAGACGACCCTTTTTATAGCGACAGTCGATACAACGACAAAATTCATTATAATGACAGTTTGACTGTGAAAAAACCGACGCTTAAGAGGTAACAATTAGTCACAAATTATGCAAAAATATAGTATTTAATACTTTAAAGAAACATATCTTTTGGATATTCGTTTGAATTGTTTCAATGAAGCGATTCTAACAAATATACAAAATATATGTTCTATGATGAAATAAGAACAAAACAAGACGTTTCTTACATATCAGTCTGCTCATTAAGTATTCTGTACAACAGCAAACTCATTTTAATGACAACGTCTTGTGAACAAATGTTGTCGTTGTAACGAGGGTTCACCGTATATTAAAACCTTCTCAAGAGGGTCTACTCTTCTAAAAAAGAATGACGAGGAGCACCCCGTACCCTTTCATATAGGGAGACAAATACTTTTAAGGAAGATTGGTTTTCCTTGGAAGTGTATCTGTTTGCCTAAACTATTCAAAAGTAAGATAGTACATTCAAAAACCTAAAGATCGTATTTCTAAATGCATGTATAAATCGTGTTTCGATTTCACGAAGATGTGCTTAAGATTCGTCACCCGGTGCAAAATAGATTTTCTAGTCGTACGTAAATAGTATTTATCATATGACCGTCAAGTTATTCAGTAAAATAACCCATGTCATAAAAATCATATAACCATACGTGTTATAACACCTGCAAGGCTTCCCATTGGTTAGCCTAATTACCCTCATTAATATTCGTATTACACCGCTTATTGATAGCAACCAAGATGGTGTCCGCATTCGTCGATACAATTTTCACATTTGGAACAGATCCTGCCTTCAATTTTGAGATGATTTTGAGAAGAACGATAAATGTCAGACCGACGGAGGGGGGGGGGGGGGGGGGGGGAGACACAAAACAATCACACTGTGAATAACATGGCTACCAGAAATATTCATAGTGGTTAAAATTCGATGTTTTCCGGCAACATATTTGTAGGCACTCTCAACATCGATATCGTCAAGCCGTCAATGCAAAAAAAAAAAAAAAAAAAATCACCTCCTCCAAAAAAGCATTGGAGGATGACATGACTCAGACAGTCAATAAATGAGTCAAATCAAAATCCAAACTACAGTTAAAACGTTTAATAGTCTTGAAATCTGTCGTTTACTTGAGTGCGTCAAACACCGCATAAAAGTGTATTGATCAAGGTCAATGACCTTTAAATACATGTATGACAGCTGATTGTGGGGGATTTCCCTACTGATTCTCAGTGACGTATTGACTCCCTGAATGACGTTGTTCAATGGAATGTTTAGTTTTGAATTGATTTATTCAAATGAAATTTTTATTAGCTCAAATAAAAATTATCACTATTTCCTTCAGTTTAACGAAGTAATAAATGGCATATTTATCTTGTTTCTAGTTATTTTCGGGGTAATCAAATAATATGCGAACTATATTTGTTGCGTAGTACTACTTTATCCTTGGTAGTGAGTTGTTCTGCTTAGCTATGTAAAGCCGTTATCTTTAAAAATATATTTTTTGCATATTTTGTCATCGGAAGGGCCATGTGATAAACAGAATCTTACATTCGTGGTCATTTAATATGAAATTTATGAAACTCGTTGGGTAATTTCGGTATTTTGCTCGCTAAAGCTCGCAAAATACCAAAATTACCCAAACTCGTTTCATAAATTTCATATTAAATGACCACTCATGTAAGATCCTCTATATATTCTTATCAGCCAGACCAGTGGTAGTAAAGCATGAAACTTTAAAGCTACAGTCGAACCTCGATGGCTCGAACACCGATGGCTCGTTTACCATGGCTAATTCGGACTCGTTTTTGAGTCCCTACGAAATTCTTCCGATAGCTCAAAAAACAATTATTTAGGGAAATTTATTTTATCTGTATGTTGTGTGTACTCATTAGAATCGCCTCATTGAGGCAATTCTATTGAGTACACTCAACATACAATCCCTGTGTAGAAAATCGAAAAGATTTCCCTAAATTATCGCTATTTGCTTCCTAAACTGCTGCCATGATTAACCCTCAGTGGCTCGAACAACCCATCTCTCGAACGAATTTCCATGGTCCCAAAGATGTTCGAGCCATTGAGGTTCGACTGTATGATATAAGATGTCCAGGATTAGCCACAATCACAGACCATATAGCCTGTGAATGACACCAGGCCGCGAGGTTATAAAACTTTTTTCATGCTCAAATCAGCTGAGCATGAAATTTTCTCTGCTAATAAATATGAAAATACTTCATATTTATTACCAGAGAAAATTTTATTTTCGGCTATGTTTGGCAAGAAAAAAAAAAATGAAATTATTAGTAATTTGAGATTTATAAGCAGGACAAATTTCATGCTCAGCTGAGTTGAGCATGAAAACATTTTATAACCTTGGGGCCAGGAGGAAGAGAAAACAAACCATGACAGACAGCACAGAAGCCACAGACCAATGAAAAACAAAGCAAACAATTATCTCTTCTTCAGCAAAGTGACTACAATGCTAGATAGGATCCATTAAACACAAAAGATCAGGCCTCGAGGTTATAAAAAATCTTTCCATGCTCAACTCATCTGAGCATGAACTTTGTTCTGCTAATAAATCTCAAATTACGAACAATTTCGATTTTTTTCTTGATAAACATAGCTGAGTATGAATATTTCTCTACTAATAAATATGAAAATGCCAACTATTGTTGACATTTTCATATTTTTTGGCAGAGAAATTTCATGCTCAACTACGAAAAACGTTTTATAACCTCGGAGCCAGGACAAAGCAAGTTAAAAGCCCCACAGTGAGATCTAGAAAAGGAGGTCACTAAATGAGAATGGATAGACTTTCATGGGAAGCATCTCTATTAACCCATTGTAGACTGAATGAACTTTTGTCATAACTAGTCTGTCAATCCAACGAATGAAATGTTCGTCATCCTTCATTCATCATATGCAGCACCTGATTATTAAAATGTATTTAAGATAAGAGAGGACCCTTTCCAGTTGCCTCGAAAATGCTGCCTGTCATGGCTATAGTTGCCCAGTCTGTCAAGTGCCCTTCTGTAACAGGAAAAACAAACAAACTCAAAATGGACTGGCACTGTATGTATAAGATGTATGATGACAATCGGAAATGTAAGTATGCGGATTTTGATATGATGACTGTTAATACGCAGAAAGTGTGACCCATACGCAGCGTTCTTGTTTATTAAAGATGCAGCACCCAATTTGTGTATAATAAGAGTCCGAATAGGACTATAGTCTATTCCTCCAAAGGAAATTTTCAATCAGCCAATCTCAGCACATACAAAGGTTAAACTAGGGTCTAAAAGCTGAGACAAACAACATCAATCAATCAGAAACAGTGCATATTTACTTAATTGAAAGGTTTCTCTCCCGAATCCCCGAGAGGTCATATTGCAGTCAAACATCAACTGCGGAAATAAATATTTATTTACGATCAATTCCAAAGATTACTTTGCTCATTTGAAATGGCATCACAACAGAAATGTAAGATGTTTGCTTTGTTATTCATGATTAAAATGATATTCCAGTCACTCTCACAGACTATTTTCTGGAAATTCAATTACAATGAAAGATTGCTGCTCTGAAGAGCTCATAACATGCAGTACAAGGACCATTTAATGACTACTGAACGTATCTTGTTTATGCCTGTATATTTAGCATGCTGGTTATAAATATCATCAGACGAGGACCATATAATAACTACTGATCGTAGTTTACTCTTAGCAGGCTGACCTGAGTTTTCGCTTAGAGCACAACAGAATATACATTATCTCACATATAGGCTCTCATTACGAAAACACGCCTATTCAAATATGCAGAAAATTTCATCTCCAAAAACTGAAATTTTTTAGATAAAAAAAAAACAAAAAAACTCTTGATATTTTTCATATTTCTGCTCTAAACATAGATTACGGTACTCGTTAGAACCGCCCCGGTGAGGCGGTTCTAACGAGTACCCACAATCTATGTTTTTGAACAAAAATAAGAAAAATAATGTATACCCCTGTAAATCCCAGTTTTACTATATGAAAGTGGGGCTTAAGGGGGTCAGAATTAAATAGGCGTGTTTTCGTGATGAAATAGCAATATTGATTTATAACTAAGATTTGGCATGCTGAATTTATATTCAGCAGACAACATTTTGAAATTGTCAATTTATTTTCCAACAAAGTGGGTTTCGACCTTTCATGCAAACTGGCTCCTGAAGTGACTATTTGCTGGAAATGACAAAACTCTTTTTTTCTTTTAGGAAAAATAAGAACAAGAGGGCCATTTGGCCCTGGATCGATTACCTTAGCTCAAGACAGCTTGTGGATTTGATGATGTCATGGCTTGCGAGATGTCGATTAAAGGTGGCTATTTTGCTTGATTGCTATTGCAAAACCTATAAGTAGAAAATTTGTGAAGCACCGGCAGGGGAAGAAGACCATAAGCACCAGCAGACAAAGAAAACCCAGTTAGGGAAGATCCTCTGTGAAACACCAGCAGGGCAAGAAGTCTCTTGTCTTTTTGTAGCTATGTTGGCCAATTTGTTCAGCCGAGCGGAACCATTTTAGCAATTTTGGTAAATGGGTATAGAGGAACATATCTGTGAAAAAAAAATATTGCAATCAGTCCACATGCCTAAGAGGAGATGTCATTTAAAGTTTTTTTTTGTTTTTTTTTTCTGTTTTTTTTTTTTTTTTTTTTTTTTTTTTTTATGTTTTTTTGTTTTGTTTTTTTTTGTTTTTTTTTCTGTTTTTAACTCTGGCGGTCATTTTAGCAATATTGGTGGAGGGCTATTAGAGGAATTTTTCTGTGAAATGTCTTTGAAATCGGGCCACTGGCCTAGGAGGAAATGTCGTTTAAAGATTTTTTTTTTTTTTCTATTTTTAGCTCTTGCAACCATTTTCTTCAGCCGAGCGAAACCATTTTAGCAATTTTGGTAAAGGCCCATAAGAGGAACATTTTTTTTGCAATGATTTTGAAATCAGCCACTGACCGCAGAGGAGATGTCGTTCAAAGTTTTTTTTTTTTTGTTTTTTTTTTGTTTTGTTTTGTTTTAGCTCTAGTGGCCATTTTGTTCAGCCGAGCAAAACTATTTTCGGAATTTTGGTAAAGGGCTATAAGAGAAACATTTTGTTTTTGTTTAAAATCGGGCCACTGGCCGCGGAGGAGATGTCGTTTAAAGCGTTTTATATTTTTAGCTCTGCCTCTAAAAGGCAATGAGGCGAAAAATTCTGTAAAGTTTGGAGGAAAATGGATCAGTAATTTGAGAGGAGATGTCATATAAAAATATTGTTAACGACGGACGACGCACAACGTACGATGCAGGACGGACGATGGACACAGGGTGATCACAATAGCTCACCTTGAGCACTTTCTGCTCAGGTGAGCTAAAAATAAGCCACAGTGACCTCAACCTTGAGATCAGGACCCTGAAAGTCAAATCTTGCTCGCAATATTATCATATCCAACATATGTATGAAGCTACATTAAAATCCATCAAGTTATAATTAAATATATAATTAAAATCCCTCGATAAATGTAAGCACTGGAGCCATAAAAAACGTTATTTTTTTTTTTTTTTTGTTTTTTTTTTTTTCTAAAACTATCCACAGAGACCTTGACCTTCAGCCCAGCTTGCTGAAAGTCAATCTTGCTAGAGAAATTAAATACCCAACATTTGTGTGAAGCTATATTAAAATCCATCGATACGTGTAGGCATTAGAGCGATGATAAAGTTGTTTTTTTTTTCTAAAAATAACTACAGTAACCTTGACCTTGAGCCTGGGACACTGAAAGTCAAATTTGCTCGGGGTATTATTATACCCAACATTTGTGTGAAGTTACATTAAAATCCATCGATAAATGTAGGCGCTAGCGAGATTGATAACGTTTTTTTCTAATGAAAATAGCCTCAGTGACCTTGACCTTGAGCTAAGGACCACGAAAATCAAACTTGCTAGAGATATTATCATACCCAACATTTGTGTAAAGTTATTAAAATCCATCAAAAAATATAGGCGCTAGAGCGAAGACATATTTTTTCTAAAAGTAGTCACAGTGACCTTGACCTTGAGCCCAGGATCCTGAAATCCAAAATTGCTCGAGATTATACCCAACATTTGTTTGAAGCTATATTTAACTCAGGCGCTAGAGCGATGACAAAAGGTGAACATAGTACTTACTGGACAAACTATATCCCCTCGCCAATTCGTTGTGCGTGGGGATAATAATCTGATCTGGCCAGTTTTTTTTTTTTTTGTTTTTTTTTTCATTCATCTGAGAGTCTATCTACGTCCCACCTTATTTGTAAGTTTCAGGAACATCTGATCAAAACTGAACGAGTTACGCTGATGACAAAGTCAAACAGAGGCTTCTTCAGCAATCAAGGGGATGTAGATCTAAGATTAATGATCCAATCTAGCCAGTTTTCGATCATGTCCGAGATTTAATTCATGTGCACCTTATCTGCAAGTTTCAGGATAATCTGATTAAAACCGAATGATTTATGCTGATGACAAATTCAAACCTTTTTCAGCAATCGATGGGAAAGTAACTCAGATTAATGCAATGATCCGATCTAGCCGGTTTTCGAACTTGTCCGAGATTTCATCCATGTCCACCTTATCAGCAATTTTCAGGACAATCAGATCAAAACCTGAATGAATAACGCTGATGGCAAAGCTAAACAGAAGCTTTTCATCAATCAAGAGGACTTAACTGGAAGAGAGATGATTCGATCTGGCCAGCTTTCGAACTTTTATAAGATGTTATTCATATCCACCTTATCTGCAAGTTTCAGGAATATCCGATCAAAACGGAAGGAGTTATGGTGATGACAACTATTTTGCCATTCTATGTCTATGGAGCCTTGTGGTTTCCATAGCAACCAGTCTTCACTGGATTTTCATGAAACGCTTATACCATCAATCTGCACCAGAGGCATGCTACAGATGAGAAATGACTAAGATCAGCCTGCTGACTGCGGAGATATAACTAGTCAAAGGTGCTGTCCGACGGACGACGGACAGACCACTGTCCCATAAGCTCCCCTGGAGCCTTTGGCCCAGGTGAGATAAAAATGAAAACAAACAATTTTGAACTATTCAACTAGCCCTGAGAGGGTAACGGCGAAAGAAATATAAACACAATAAAAAAAACAAAACAAAACAAATAATAATAATAATAATAATAATAAGGATTTTTCCGTGAAGTTTCGTTGACTGAGTTTGAGAATCTCTCTGCAAGCCAAACGATATTTTTTTGTGTTTTATTTACAACCTTTGAACCCAGAACGAAGATTTTGCAACAGTAAACTCGACTTAGTTTTTTTCTATCGACCGTTCAAACACGGGTGTTCAGGCCCCGAGGTTGTAAAACGTTTTTCGTACTAAACTCAGCAGACCATGAAATTTTCTCTGCTAATAAATATAAAAAATCCCAACAATAGTTGGCATTTTAATATTTATAAGCAGAGAAATTTCCATGCTAAGCTATGTTTAGCAATAAAGAATATGCAATTATTAATAATCAGGACCCAGTTGTTCAAAGCGTCGTTAGCTTAACGAGCCCGTTAAGGGTCATTTCGTTAACTGTTTTGGCGGATTCAATACACAATATTCTGACATTTTTTGCTGAGAAAATGTGAGTAGCTTTTGCACTGCAAAAGCTACTCACATTTTTTCCAGCAATAAATTTCAGCATATTTGCGTATCACTCGATGTAATTTTTAACGAATCGTTAACTAACGATGTCGTTAGCTTTGAACAACTGGGCCCTGAGTTCCATAAGCAGGATGAAAAAGTCTATCACATCTGAGTTGAGCATTAGAAAAAAGGTTATATAACCTCGATGCCCGATTTTTTTTTTTAATTGGGTGACCTTATGTAAGCTCGCTGCGGGACTTTGTTTTTCATGTTTAGCCATTTGCGTTGTCTCATTGTTGTTTTTGATGGCTCCTGTATTGTGATCACTCCGTTTGTGAAGAAATAGCAGGGGCCAGTTGTTCAAAGCTAACGACATCGTTAGTTAACGATTCGTTAACATTTACATCGAGTGATACGCAAATATGCTGAAATTTTTTGCTGAAACAATGTGAGTAGCTTTTGCAAAAGCCACTCACATTTCTTCAGCAAAAAAATATCAGAATATTGTATATTGAATCCGCTAAAACATTTAACGAAATGACCTTAACGAACTCATTAAGCTAACGACGCTTTGAACAACTGGGCCCAGTTTGCTTTGCTTGTCTTTGGTTTGTGGCATGTGCATTGTCTGTCATGGTTTGTTTGTTTTTTTTCTCTTGGTGCCATTGGTAGGCAATCTTCTGTGACTGTGTTTCTTCCTAGGCATTTTCTATACTAATTTTAATGTTTCTTGCATTATGACCACTAGTCTGGATGCCATTGTTGGTTGACTGGAGTACATGTTCCACCTAGCCGGAAGAACTACTGATTAAAACAAGATTAAAATATTGTATTAGATTCGCCTTGCCATTTAAAAATGACCAGGGTATGGAAATATAACAATTCCGCCAGGCTTACACCTTTATTGTTCGTGTGAAGATTGTCAATAAGCTCGCTTCTCGACAAATTTAACATTTTGCTCTGATAAGTACAGTCAGCAAAACAACATCATTATCTGCAACAAACAATACAGTCAGTACTCATAGTATCGGATAGCTTGAAAAATATGTCTAGCTGCCTACAAAACAGTCGTGGTAAACATTTTATTTTGTCTAAAATATCGAAAACAAGTCTCATCCTCGTGTCTGCATACCGTTTGTTACAATGGAACTTGTCTGATAAAATAAAACTATAGAGCCTGTTCTAAGTATCAATACTTCCGGTTTTCGTTGTGGTCTTAGGAAATCTCTTAAGGCTTTTATTTGACTTAATTGCAGCTGGCGTAAAGTGTCATGTGGCGGCCGCAAAGGTATTTGGTGTTACCTGTTATTTGCGTGGCGTTTTGGGATGTTCGCTGCGGTGCTTTCTTTAGTGTTTTGTCCTGTTTGTTGTCTTAGTACTCTGGTTATCTCAACTTCGTTTATCTCGAATAACCGCTTATCTCGAAGTGAAAATCTGGTCCCTGCTTTAACATGGAAATCTAACGACAGGTAACAAAATATTGTGGAAAAGAGGAGAAATTGCTCCAATTTCTCCTCTTTTCCTCAATATTTTAATATATCTCTATCTTCAGGAGTCCAATTACATATTCATTTGTGAAATGTGGTTGTTAGATTTAATTTTTACCACAATTTAGCAAATCTGATATGTCGAGACACGATATCTCGAAGTCTTTCAGAGAGACCCTTGGAATTCGAGATAACGAGAGTCGACTGTAGTTCTATTCATTATGAAAACACGCCTATTCAAATATACTGAAAGTTTTTCGACCAAAAAATGAAAATTTTTCAGAAAAGAATTCTGATATTTTTCTTATTTCTGCTCAAAACATAGATTGTGGGTACTCGTTAGAACCGCCTCGCCGAGGCGGTTCTAACGAGTACCCACAATCTATGTTTTTGAGCAGAAATATAAAAAATAATGTATACCCCTGTAAACCCCTGTTTTACTATGTAAAAGTGGGGTTTAAGGGGGTCAAAATTATATAGGCATGTTTTCGTAATGTAATAGATCCTTTCTAGCATTATGATCGCTTTGTTGGAGAAGTGGAGTTAGTTGCATTTGTTTGTGGCAGAAGGAACTGGTTGTTAATTGCGCTTGTTTGGTTTTGTCTTCCTCTTCGTGTCTGGGATGGGCTTCAGCTTGTGATTGTGGCACTCCCTGGGTTTTTCTCTTACTTTATTTTATTTTATTTTTTTTTTCTATAGCTTTGGCCTGTGTTTGATGTCATTGTAGGCGATATTTTATGATTGTGGCTTTTACTGATGACAGCTACTATACTCTTATCCATATACTTCATCCTAGTGAATTTTATCTTTCTTGTCTGTGGAATCATTTAACCCAATCTGATATTATGAAAAATCATGTTCTCCTTAAGCTGGTGCTGAAAGACGTATGCAAAATAAACTCCAAAAATATTGCCTTAGGAAACAAAGAATACACTTCGGATTATAAAATGAGAGTCTCGGTTTTATTGAGACTCTTCAAATGAAGTAATGAAGCAATTGCTTACGCCCTCTTGCGTATACATGAGCAGAACTCCATTTTCAAATATATCACAACGGGCCTTATGATCTCAAAGGAAATGAAATATAATCTGCACTATGGTGATGTACGGGGAGATGTTCTACCGCCGCCACACAGCACTAACACCAGCTGCAGTTTAGTAAAATAAACGTCAAAAAGGTTGCCTTTGGAAACAAAGAACACACTTTCGGATTAGGAAATTGGAGTCCCGGTTTAATTAAGACTCTTCATAGGCAGCACTGCAACCCATCACGAAAACATGCCTATATAATTTTGACCCCCTCCAACCCCACATTTATACAGTAAAACTGGGGTTTACAGGGGTATACATTATTTTTCTTATTTCTGCTCAAAACATAGATTGTGAGTACTGGTTAGAACCGCCTCGGCGCTCAAAACATAGATTTTTGGGTGGTAAAATTTTCAATATATTTGAATAGGCATGTTTTCGTAATGCTACATTCCTGTCATATGGAACGCGTCAAGCAAAACAGTGCCGAGCATGCGCGAAACGCCCTGTTGATGAAAGACAGGAATTTGCTCCATATGCACGCTATTTTTTCCGTATATAGTAAATTCCCTTTATGGAAGGAACAAAATCAATTTTAATATAGTTTAAAGTGTATCCATTTACCTTAAGAAATTTACATGAAATATACCCCAGCGGGCACATGATATTTATACAACGTTACAACACCGTTGCGTGCTGGGACAGGTGACGGACTGCTAAGATTTTCAGAGTACTAGATTGGTTTCATACGGATATCGTTCCATAGTAAAAAGTTCCCTTCATCACAAAATCGCCCATATAATTTTGTCCCCCCCCCCCTTAAACCCCATTTTTATGTAGTAAAAGTAGGGTTTACAGGGGTATACATTACTTTAGTTTTTGTTACAAAACATAGATTGTGAGTACTCGTTAGAACCGCCTCTCTGAGATGGTTCTAACGAGTACACTTATCTGTGTTTTGAGCAGAAATATGAAAAATATCAGAATTTTTATCAGATTTTTTTTTTCGTTTTTTTTTTTTTTTTTTTGTTGTAAATTTTACTATATTTGAATAGGCGTGTTTTCTTAATATTAGCATGTTTGTAAAGTGTTCTGCCTGCTTTGGTCAAGACGTCTAATTTAAGTAATTCTGCAGTAGATATTAGCAGACATGTATGTGTTGAGTGGTTGCTTCGAATGTGTAAGGAGAATATATCTGACCGTGACCTTCAGATTAAAATGTATTAATATTGTAAAATACCTCCATATCACATGTATACATTCAGACGGGCTCATCAATTCGCTACTGGATTGCATGTGCGCCCAGCGAAGACTCATATAATAATAATAATAATAATAATAATAATAATAATGTCTTTATTTAAAGAGGATAACATATTAAGCATACTGATACTTATCTACCATATGGTCCTCTTAGCTAAAAAACGATATATATATAATTATATACATATATATACATACATATACACACATACACACACACATATATATACATATATACATACATATACACATCATACATATATATATATATATGTATACACACACACGTACATATACATACATGCATACACATGCACACATATACACATATAACTATTGAAATGCAAACGGTAACGATTGCGTGCGCCCAATCTAATCAGATTCTTTACAGGCTACTCTGTGGGTAGCCAAAGTACCAAAGCGTATTCAGGCGGGCAGTTAGCACTCAACACGCTTAGTTTGTCTACGCCCATAGGTGTAGACAATCTTAATATTTGCCATTCTTCCAGAAGCGCTTTATGAAAGGTCATGCTGTTTTATCATGAACTGCTCAACGTTTATTAGTGTTCACAAAAAAAAAACAACAAAAAAAAAAAAAAAACTTGAAAATGTGCTTAGATTAGAAGCTTTTGTGAGAACTAATACTTGTATTTATAATTGATTGTAGTAAAATCATCGTTGAAGGATTTATACCATATTAATAGATGATACGAAAATGCGGGATGCGTGTTAACTCTAAAATTGCTAAGCAAATTTGCTGCAGGCAATACACTATAATTGATGTTGTTACTTTTACGAGGAAATAAGATCTGACATTTTATGTGAATCATCTGTCTAGCAGACAATTCACATGAAATGTCAATTCAGATATTCTCTATAAAATAACCACATGAAAAATTATACGTAATCCGTCTGCTATAATTTTGTTTAGTGCTTTAAAGGTTAAAAATACAAAAAGGGCCGCGCCATGCGAAAACGTTTTTTCGGGTATAAGCGGAAAGTGAAGGCCCAGATCAGACTGCGCACGCGCGCAGTCTGATCAGGACCTTCACTGTCCGCTTACAGAACTATTGGGTTATGTAGAGCTTAACAAAATTTAGACAATTTCCTGCTCAGACGATTTACATGTACCTCTGCTGGCTAATCTGGATCGTTACCGTTTGCATTTACCCCAAAGAAAGCTTTTCTCATGTCTTTGCTCAAATTCAAATGGAATATCACCAGGAGACCGATTCCTTAGAATGCCTTCCAAAAGAAACATTCTAATAATGTGATTGAATTAATTTGGACCTTCTTTTTTGCACTTCAGAAGTCAATATGCATTAATTGAATAGTTGTGGTATATTCACATGAGGCCAGAAAATACCAAACTTACGCTTTGTATGATTATTTATAGGATTTATAAGTACGTCAACTTATTTCAAAGTCTTTCTCCCACAGGGAATGGCGTTGTTTAATGTTTCATATACAAGGGTCATTCTGAAAGTAATATGAGCCCCATCGAACTGAAAATCAATTACAGTAAAATTACGCTGATAAGACTACTCGAAATTAAGATCAGTTTGCTTTTAAGGGCAGCTTTCGCTAGTCCAAAATCATTTCATTCTTATTATTGCGGGTCGTCCTGGCATGCCGCATACGTAGGAGCTGTGCTAATCACACATCAAATTCGGGAATTAAACCGAACCCAGTTTAAGTGGAAGCAACTACTAAGACTTTTGACATAGCAGTCGTACATTTGATAACAAATAGAATAAAATGTTTTATTATCCAATTATGGACTCTTTCGGGTAAACAATTATAATCTTTTTTCGGGTTCTATACCCATTTTGCCCACAAATGAAAGTATGCTTCAGTGAGTACGAGGATGCATTAATACATTAAAAGAGCAGCTTATAAAGGATTGGTGCGTCCAGTCCTGGAGTGAGGCAGTTGGGTTTGGGACCCCAAGGTGTAGTCAGGAAGAAGTGGAAGCAGAAGCATGCGGCCAGTTTTATAACACTATCTAGTGATCTGTTGTAGGCAAAATGTTGAAATATCTCACAGAAGAGGGCAGTGTATGTATGTTAAATATCTTGGTATAGTTTGAAATACTGTTTGTATGTTCCTCGTACAAAGGTTCAAGTTGGGGTCTCATACACTTTAAAATATTCATTGTGGTATTAAAATGTAACAATCTGCTTATGCCAGGATTTGGGAATGGTCATCGACCTATTTTAGAAGAAGTTCTGTTAGCAGAAAAAGCAAATAGGAAGACATGAAAAAAAAAAAAAAAAAAGATAAACGGATAACCGCTGTTACTTCCTGTTTAATTTCCTGAACACTTATATAATTAGTACAGGTTGGCCTTGGAAACAAAGCACACATACTAAGTCAAAAATCAAACGCTCGGTTTCACTTAGACTCTTCATATCACAACAATTTAATTTAGTTTGTATGACTGCAAGTGACTTTTCGTTTTAGAAACGACCGCTTTCAAAAGGTGAGAAACTATGAAAAAAACATTTGCTATAAGTGAAAACCAGATTGAAAAGCGAATTTCAAAAAACACAAAATTCTGAATAGTCTTCCTAATAATTTAAACATCTGCATAACCCTCATTATGAAAACATGCCTATTCAAATATATTGAAACTTTCACCATCAACTACTGAAATTTTTCAGATAAAAATCTGACATTTTTCATATTTCTGCTAAAAACATAGGTTGTGGGTACTCGTTAGAACCGCCTTGCCAAGGCGGTTCTTACGAGTACCCACAATCTATGTTTTTGATCAAAAAGAAGAAAAATAATGTATACCCCGTAAACCCCAGTTTTACTATACAAAATCGGGGTTTAAGGGGATCATAATTATATAGGTATGTTTTCGTGATGCTGTATTTACTGTGTGTGAATGGAGAACACGCGGATAGACATTACACAGACTTTTATGTATTAACAGGAAACATGAAAATACATAAATCACAAATTGGCATGGATAAATAGAGAACATGCGGAGAGACAAAGAATTCCCTGTATGAATGGGAAGCATGCGGATAGATAACCCATAAACGATTATGTATGAATAGGGAACATGCGGGTAGATAATCCATAACGTCTATGTATGAATGAAGCTCATGCGGATAGGTTTTGCACTAAACTTCTAAATGTCTGTAAGAATGGGGGACATGCGAATAAATATTTCATTGACTTATATGTATGAATGGACAACATTCGGATAGGTATTATACATAGAATTATATGTAAGAATAGGGAACAGGCGAATAAATATAACATTGACTTATATGTATGAATGGGGAACATTCAGACAGATATTATATAGACTTCTATATAAGAATGGGGAACATGCGGCTAATTATTACATTGACGTATATGTATGAAGGGGGAACATTTGGATATATATGATATATAGACTTAAAAGCCATTTCTAAATTTTATAGACGTCATTTCGATTTAGTGTCAATGTCGGACTTAAATCTCTTCTGTAACAAGGTCTATCGGAACCTGAATTTCATGGTAATTAAGTATATAAATTCAGAGAATAGATATGCTTGCAATGAACTTAACACTCAATTTCGAAAAATCATTCTTCAATATATAAAGATTGGGTACAACATAAATGATTTATGACAGACTGCATGCATGGTAGTTAATCCAATCACGGTCAATAACTTTGCTTTCCTCTTTGGTTGCTCGTCAGCGGGGCGGACCTCAGACTCTATAACGGCTCCGGCTAAAACACGATGCTTTGGCTCTGGTCGGGCCCACCGGAGTCCAGCTGTCGGTTTTCTTTTTCTTCATCATTTTAGTTATTTCTTGCTATCGAGTCCTCATCGTTGTTTAATCTCTGTATTTGTTTGAGTTTTATGTTCTCGGAGATGTTGCACTGGTGAGTTAGAAACCTTCAACGTGGACTGAACAGTTGTTTTGTGTATACCATGGCAAAACTAAGGGCGAAGGTTGTGGCCAAGTAAAATCGATTGAAGCTCTCCAGTAATTTTTACTGACCGTTCCAAGGCGGTGCTTCTGCTGTGGTTTTATTATTTCTGTCATTGCATGTCTTTACATGTATGTCCTAGTGATTTTTTTTTTATTTTGGATAGCCGTTTGGCCATTTTTGGGGGGAAAGAAACTGTCCTTTTGGCTTTCTGCTTGTAGTGTTTTGATTGTGGTGCCGTTGCTTTAAGAGCGTCCTTCTTTCCCTTTGGTTTCTTGGACAGAAGGTGTTAGGTAATTGTATCGATTCTTGCCTTCCTTTCTATTTCTACATGTATGTTAGAATGGTGGACATGCAAATAAATATTACATTGAATTCTATGTAAGAATGGGGAACATGCGGATATATATTACATAGACCTTTATGTATGAATGGGAACATACGGATATATTTTACATAAACTTATATGTAGGAATTGGGATAGGCAGAGAGATATTACATAGACTTATGTGTACAATGGGGAACATGCGAATATACATTTTATAGACCTATATGAAAGAATGGGGACCATGCAGATATGTATTACATGTACATAGACCCCTATGTAGAAATGGGGAACATGCGGACATATGGGTCGGCGGCTGAGAAAAGGGACCTTAGAACATATGCAAACAGCAAATATCCAGACCAGACAGCGCATCTGGTCAGGATCTTTGCTGTTCGCCTACACAATATAGGGTGCTTGTTGAAGATATAGGACTAATAGTGAAGATTTTGACCAAATGTGTGGCTCTGAAAACTAGTCTTTGGCTTAGTCATTCGTATATGCCTTACGGGCCTTCTTGTCTGCCGGCGGCCCATACTTATACTATATATTGAACATTTTCAGATAAAAATTCTGATATTTGTTTCATATTTCTGCTCAAAACATAGATTGTGGGTACTTGTTAGAATCGCGAGGCGGTTCTAACGAGGACCCTCAATCTATGTTTTTGAGCAGAAATAAGAAAAAAATATGTATACCCCTGAGCAGAAATAGGAAGAATAATGTATACCCTTGTAAATCACAGTTTTACTTATATAAAAGTGGGGTTTAAGGGGATCAAAAATATATAGGTGATGCTGTATTCACTGTGAGTCACACAGGGGCTACGCCTAGCGTACTGGTATGGAGTACTTCGCCATTTATACTTTCAGATTTGATCTTGCATACTTCACACAATGAACAGGCAAGATCCTCCAAAACCGTAGAATGCGTAAACTTTTCTACAGTTAAATGTAGGTACAAGAATATTCCAATCCTATTTATTGTTTCATATGTGCAAACTTACGCAGAGCAAAATTGCATCAGATTTGACCCGAGGTTCTGTCTGTGGTTTACTTATATTCTTACTTCAGGTCACCATTGATCACATTGCTTTGTTTCATCACAGTATCAGAGCGTTTTGAATATATGTGTTTCACTGTGATATTTCACAAATATGGTGAAGGACTATTACACGAACCGAATATATATTTGTAATATGCGGCTGCACCAGTATTAAGGTTAAGGTTTCGCGCGAGTAAACCTGGTGTAAGCCCACTCACTCCCCCCCACCCTCCACTCCCCCCCCCCCCCCGCCCCCTCACCACTCGCTTTACCAGCACACATGTAATATTTCTCCTGGCCGTTCCAAAACGGTTCCTCTGCTGCACTTATTCTTTGTGCGGACAGCGAAGGCCCAGATCAGACTGCGCATCTGCGCAGTCTGATCAGGGCCTTCGCTGTCCGCAAACAGATTCACTGAATGCTAAAGAATGTTTCAATGGAGGACAAACGCACTGATTATACTTTGCGCATGTGCAGAATGACATGTCGTTTATTTTGTCATTATTTATTCCTCATCTCCGTTTCTTCTGATTGTGGCAATTGCTAGATATCTTCATATATATTTTGGACGTGTATGGAAGAAAGTGTTGAATGGGGAGCTGCAAAACACAGCAAAGATGTTTTGCGACAGAATCTATTTTACACTGAAGATTGATACGTATAGCAAGTTTTCAATTAAGGATATTACGACAGAAAATGGTAAATCATCTCATAGCAATTACGTCATTGCAAACAGTCTTTCGCTGTAAAATAATAAATGGTAAACTTTTCAGCAGACGACATATTGAAATATTTTCTTATTTTTCCCAGAAAACAGCTTTGACATTTCATGCAAATTGTCTCCAATGGAGACATTTTTGCATAAAATGTCAAGTCCTGTTTTCTTGGACAAAATAAGAAAATACATCAATTTGTCGTCTGCTGAATTAGCCCACAGAGTAGAGGTAAGGAGATTTGATGTAATTAGTCTTTCTACCAATGTTTACACAGGAGATAACTTTTTTCACTTCCAGTTCGCTTTTCTGCACATCAAGACCCTTCTGAAAGACGGCTACTATGAAAAAAAAAGCAACAACAAAAATACTGCTTGCTCCTATTGCGACTAAGTGGAACAAATTCTCGTCGTATAGTACAGGCGCGTAGCCAGGCGGATGCTATGAAGCCCCGGCGTCAACATAAAATTGGCAATTTAACCTTATTTCACCTAAAACTTGTTCAGATGACATCAAATGGGCGGGGCCTCTGCATTCCCTACAACACTTCATGTCCGCTGAGCAATGACTTAGATCAGCCTGCGCAAATGCGCAGGCTGATCAGAGTCATTGCTTTGCGCTGATTAGCTAACTATATCAGCTTACTTTGGACGAATGCTGGGCGCACTTGCAATTTTGTAGAAAACGCTGTGCCTCGGCTGAAATATCAGAGATTCTATTAGTAGGATTTACCTTCATATAGTTCCTGGCTACGTCCCTGTAGTATAGACCCCTTTTCAGAAGGGAGACAAACCAATTAGGAAAGAGTACCATACCCTAAAAGTGTATCCGTTCCTTTTAAGTACGTCCAGTAAAAAAAATTCCCAAGAAACCTTGATCAGCCGCGCACGAAGCACTGTCTGATCAGAGCTTTCTCTGTTGACCCATTAGTGCTAAGTGTCCCAGAAAAGTGTCATTGACAATCAGTACATGTATAGACACAGGCCAATCGCCCCATAACGCTGCGTCTGATTAGGGTCCATACTGCCTGCGTGAAACACAGGACTATCTATGAAAATGCTAAAAACAAACCAGACAATCCCGCTATTGGAAATGGACTTGTCCAGTGTTGAGGTAAAAGGGTTCACTAGGCATGTGGGTTAACCCTGAGCCTTTCGACCCAGAAGCCCAGAGCAGCTACCTTTGCAAACAGTTTAGATCCAGATGAGACGGCTCATCATGAGCCGTCTCATCAGGATCTACACTGTTTGCCAATCTGTCCTCGATTTTACTTACATCCCTATTTGGACTATTGGATGTGTTCAAATGCAAAGATTAAAGAGTCCATTTCAGAAAATCAGATGTGAAGGGGTTAAGTTAAAAATATATTCTCTGCAAGAAATTGATTCTGCGATTATAGACAACTACCATGATCAGATTGCCTGCTATGCGCTGCCGGATCTTGGCCTTCGATGACAAAATATGAGACAAGAACGGGCCTTTTTCTCATATTAAATGGAGAGGTAAATGGAGATATAATGAAACAACGATTGAAAACTGGTCTCAAGACTCATTTTCTGACGTGACAACAATCAGAATCAGTTACTATGATATATTGGTTATTTATATGCAATTACATGACTGCTGCTTTAGAACACGTTTGTGAGAAACAAGAAATGTCCTCCAGGTAAATGATTAAAAAGCCTGTGTACTATTGGTCTTCTGTCTGCATTACAAAATGACATTGTTACAACGCAAAATGTAAAAATGTAGAAATATCTACATTTTGCATTGACGCTAACGCAACTCGAATGTAAAATTTTCTATATTTAGCGTCTAGAGATTTTTTTTTTTTTTTTTTTGGCGTCGAGATGGTCAATATCGACACAAGATGTAGAAATGTAGAAAACAATGTCTTCAGTATATATGGTTGTTTTATATTCTCCCCATCTTTGAAGATGTATCGTTTTTGTCATTGTTGTCTGTTTATCCGTCCGTACAAGGCAAATCATTGTACCTAGAATTACTTCGACTGTCACCTTACGACAGACAGACAGACACACACACAAAATGCTAGAAAGATGACTGATGTCCGAACCTAGTTTTGTATAGTCGAGATAAAACGTAAATATTCTAGTAAACAAAAAAAAAATAGATAGATAGATAGATAGATAGATAGATAGATAGATAGATAGATAGATAGATAGATAGATAGATAGATATTAAAAAAACAAAACATCGTAATGACTTTCGAAAGATAGATAGATATATAGATAGATAGATAGATAGATAGGTAGATAGATTCGAACCTCAGTGACTCGAACATTTTTGGGACCATGGAAATTTGTTGGAGATATGGGTAGTTCGAGTCACTGAGGGTTAATCATGGCACCAGGTCAGGAAGCAAATAACGATAATTTAGGGAAACCTTTTCGATTTTCTACACAATGATTGTATAATGAGTGTACTCATTAGAATCGCCTCGATGAGGCGATTCTAATAAGTACACACAACATACAATTCCATGATAAAATAAGAAAAAATCCCTAACTATTTGTTTTCTTGAGCTATTGGAAGAATTTTGTAGGGACTGAAAAAAGAGTTCGCATCATCCACGGTAAACGAGCCATCCGTGTTCGAGCCATTGAGGTTATACTGTATATAGAAGCCATGTGTCAAGTTAAAAGGGGCTACATTCCATATGCGCAAAGACTGACGTATGGTATTATACATATAATTCTAATCAAGCAGTTAATGTTTGACAGGAAGACACCACGACAGAACAGTTCACTTTGTAAAGCTAAGCTCCATTTTCGCATCATAAGGTTTTTTTTAATCTTCCGTGCAGCGTATGGTTTTTCGTGTGAATATTATGACATTTGCATTAATTGCTTAATGCGTGTTAATGTCCACGTATACGAATGTCTACATTAACCTATTTATGCGTGCCGTCCCATAAAATGGATATTGGGAAACAGTGTAGACCCAGATCAGATGCCGCAGAACGCGGCCTCTGATCAGGGTCTACACTATTTGCATCAAATTCAGACAGTTCTATAGACTTATAAAGTCTGATGAGATGAGAAATTTTACTCATATTGGTATCTCTAAATGCATGTACATTTGTACATATTATGAATAAATGTACCCTTCCTCTCAATCACTATATTTCTTTAGTACATTCACTATATTTCACTATATTTATGCCATAAAAGGGACAAACAGACAAACGGAGTAGACGCAGATCGGACGAAGCAGAACGCGTTGTCTGATCAGGGTATACACTGTTTGCATTTAATTCTGACATTTCCATTACGAAAACACGCCTATATAATATTGACCCCCTTAAACCCCACTTTTATATAGTAAAACTGGGGTTCACAGGGGTATACATTATTTTTCTTATTTCTGTTCAAAACATAGATTGTGTGTACTCGTTAGAACCGCCTCGTCGAGGCGGTTCTAACGAGTACCCACAATCTATGCTTTGTGCAGAAATATGAAAAATATCAGAATTTTTTATCTGAATTTTTTTTCATTTTTCGGTGGTAAAATATTCATTATTGTTGTATAGGCGTGTTTTCGTAATGTATAGACTTATAAAGTCTGATGAGGTGGGCAATTTTATTCATAATGGTACATGTACCTTTAAGTACATATTATGAATAAATGTACACTTCATCTCAATCACTATACTTCTTTTCAGCCATCTGATTATGATATTTTAGTCTGCATAAACCAAACTCTGGCATGGCAAGGTGGCATAAGATAAAATGGGGCATGGGCTTGGCATGGTATCATGAGCAAGACTAACATCTGTTTAACAATTCAACAAAACATGATAATAATAATAATAAAAACAAAAAGAAACAACAACCAGACACCCCCTATAAAAGAAATGTGCAGGCACAAAGAGTTGAGGTAGAAGAGTCCACTCACCATAACTGGGTTAAATTGTGCGTATTATGTGGAACCACTGTTAATTTATATAATCATAGAGTACTTCCGAATATGTCCCTGGACGGCAAAGGCATGACAAGACAATGGGATTCTCCTGATTTGTTACATTTCGCATATGTCTAAGGATAACTTTGTACGAAACATTGCGCATTCAATTATTACGGTATTTACCCTAAAAATTGGGACTGCTTAACTCCTTACCATACTTGTCCTAAAATTTGACCATGTACATTTTCTACTACCGGTTAATATGTCTAAAATCTTCTGGATAAGTGGATAGTAGTGTAGATCATGATCAGACAACCCGTTCTGTCCCAGTCTGTTCCGCAATTCTACTGAAAAATCTATATCGGCCCGATAACGGTCCGATATCGATTTAATTAGAATGTTAGCTGGGGCAGGGTCTGATGTGGGTCTAAAGTGTTTGATAGGTCTATTCTGTTCCAATACTTAGGATTACTACGGTATGCAAACTGAATAGGGACTTAGTAATTTCCTCCGTATTTGCTAACAACGTCATTTATCTTGTAAGCAACAATACAATTTGCATATCTGAGTAAATATAAATAAAACCAGTCTGGTATATGGCGTTCAATTCATTTGAGCCGAAACGTGAGGAAAGCTACCTTCAGATATTTGTGTGTACACCCCACGAAGACTCACATCATCCCATTTACCCATTTATGTCAAGTGGACTCTTCAACCTGAACTCTTTGGACCAGTCCATTTCCAGTTTAAGGGGTGTCCGGTCAGTTTTTATTATTACCATGTTTTATTAATATGCCTGTAATTAATGCAAACAGTGTAGACCCTGATCAGACGCCGCGTTCTGCGGCGTCTGATCTGCGTCTACACTGTTTGCCAAAGTCCCATTTATGGGACACTAGGTATAAATGGGTTAATTCCTCAGTAACATGAGAAGGAACAAAGCTCTTTTATTTGAAACCGTTGTTACGGGAAAACACGAGAGTTCACGTAACTTCGGTTTTAGCATACAGTATAAATCATATGGGGTATATTTTGACCATACCCTAACAGAAAGCAATGCAACTTTTTCTTGTCCGATAGTGCTGACAAAATGAGAAATAGTTAAACCATCATTAGACACTGTGCTCTGTGGGATCTTATCAGCGGTTAACGCTGTTTACTCATCGCCAACTATGCTAATATATAGGGTAATTGTCGCATTCCTTGCATTTAAATGGTTGTTCTGCCCTTAAACGGCTGATTTCCTATAGCTGATGTTAAACAGAACAAGGCAAACATTGTAGCCCTATATCGGACACTACAGAATGCGGCGTCTGATCAAGGTCTACATTAAACATAAATATATATGCAAGAGAAATACTGCACAGTGATAGAAACTACTACAATGTACTACTATTACTACTACTACTACGGGCCTCGGTGGATTAGTTGGATGCGCCGTCCGACTGGAGACCAGGAGGTCGCGGGTTCAACCCCCGCCGAGGTCGGCAACATTCTTTCGTGGAGATTGATCATGAAATATTTTCTACGGTCATTCTCTCCCTTCCGCTAATTCAAGAAGTGCAGTTGTCAGTCTTTGGCGAAAGAATGTGCACAATACTGGTTAACCGCTTAGACGACTAAGCCTGCCCAGTAAACGTGTAGCTAGGTAAACTGACTGCGCTCGACATGACCCCATTGGGTTGACTGGACCGTAAAACCTCAACACAAACAAAAAACTACTACTACTACACCGCCTCCTCTTTCTACTGCTATTACTAATGATATCAATTTCAGCATTTCTGTTCAAGAATAATCATTAATAATACTAAATTCTAACTGATTCCCCTTTAATTGAAAATTGCCTACACATTACGAAAACACGCCTATACAAATACATTGTAAATTTTACCGCGGAAAATACGAAGATATTAAGATGAAACATTGTGATATTTTTCTTATTTTTGCTCAAAATATAGATTGTGGGTACTCGTTAGAACCGCCTCGGCAAGGCGGTTCTAACGAGTACCCACAATCTATGTTTTCAACTAGAAACAAGAAAAATAATGTATACCCCATTAAACCCCAGTTTTACTATATAAAAGTGGTGTTCAAGGGGGTCAGAATTATATAGGCGTGTTTTCGTGATGAAGACTGCATGTGCGCCCAGATGCTCAGGCTGATCAGTGTCTTTGCTGTCTGACTGAAGTTGCTTAGTATCCTTGCTACCCACAGAGTGTTCTGCGAAGACTCTGATCAGACTGCACGGATGCGCAGATTTAGCCGAGTCTTCGCTCGGCACACACGCAATTGTATAGGAAACGCTAGCCCCCGGCTCAAATATAACTGTACTGAGGGCTGGAGAAAAAAAAATTCACTTGACATTAATAAGTTAACCATTTCAGCCTGAGAGTCAAAAATAAAATAAAAAAAATACTTTTGCAAACAGTGTAACTCCTGATGAGACCGTCTCATTAGATTTTTACAGTTTGCCAGTCGGTTCTAGATTTTTGATTGATATCTCTACTTGCAACAATGGACGTGTACAAATTCAAAAAACGAAAAGGTCCATTGTAGAAACTTAGGGATGAAAGGGTTAAAAAATAAATTTCTTACCATAAAACGGTGCGGTTTCGTCATAAACTGCCCACATTTGTGCAATAAAAAACGGCGACCAGCACATTAAATAGCAAAGCACCACGGCTAGTGTCAATTTAATCGTTTTAAGCTTTGCATGGGAAATCCCTTTCCTCTTAGTCCCTATATCTACTGTGATTTCAATATTTCCACTCTTCCATACTGCAAGGCAAATGCTTCCGTAACAAAATGCAAGAATTAGAGTCGGTATGATGTAGACCAGAACAGTAAAGCACGTGATATAGAGTGTAAGCGTCCACTCCGGTGTAAATGTGGCCCAGCAATCATACATTCCGTATGAATTTAGCTCGTATGAAAAAATAAACATTTGAGGTGTGCTGAAGATAAGCGACAGCGACCATGCCAGCTGAACCATTCTGTGTACTCTCGTGGCGGACCATTGATGGCTCCTGAACGGGTGACAGATCGCGAAATACCTGTCCACTGCTGTCATGACGAGAACGTAAGACGATGCGTATATAGCCACAACCTGCATGTATTTTACTATCTTACAAAGCACGTTTCCACCTTTGAACACAAAAGTCACATCCCAAAGAAGTTGCGGAAGTACGCTCCCGAACGCCACAAATAAATCCGCAAAGCATAGGTGTAGCATTAGCAGGTGCATCCTTGTCCAATCACTCCGATGAATTAATAGTGTCAACACAACAACAGAATTTCCGACCACAGCGAAAATGAATATAATGCTCTGAACAATTATTTCCACTTTGGCAAGGTCTTCATTGCGCAGGGGCAGCGTTGTCTTTGACGCTAGCGTTAAATTTGTAGCGTTAAGGGATTTGTTGTTAAATCCAATAGAGTCGTTAATCGAAAGTAATGCGGTGCTGCCCATATTGCAACTGTAAGAATTATAGTCCTTATTGCTTTTTTGTACCACAAGTGAAGAGTACAGCCCATATGCTACGGAAGAAAAGCGCAAAAACCCAATACGGTAAAACTTTAATGATTCGATGGCTCGTTTAAAACGGCTGATTCGAACTCTTTTTTGATTCCCTAGGAAATTCTTCCAATATCTCAAGAAAACAATAGTTACATGTAAGAATGACTTGAAGGCTCCATATTCCTCAAAAAAGAAGACATTTTATTATCCAAGAAAGGTTGAATAAACTGATATATGGTATTAACACAGTCATAAAATGTGGCAAAATTTCAGTTAGTCTCTCGTTCTTGAACTGGATCAAAATTAAATGATTTTTATCGTACCTCTTAAAAGAGTTGTTTTAATTTATCATGAAAAATGTATGTTGTGTGTACTCAGTGTACTCTCGTCATCGAGACGATCCTAATGAAGACACTCAACATACCATTTTTAAATAGATGATCAAATTAAAATCGCTAAATTATACCCATTTGCGTCCTGACCTTGCGCTGTGATTTATTATCAGTGGATCGAACTGACTATGTCTGGAACAAATTTCTACGGTCCTAGAGATGTTCAAAGCCATGCAAGTTCCCACTGTAGTACTTACTGGCAATATTTGAGTCGAACAATGAGGAAATGTACCCTAAATTCATGAGCACTTACCGCGGACATAGATTATGATAGTTTAAGCGCCCCCCCCCCCCCCCCCCACCCCCCACTCAGTAGATTTTAATACTCATCAGGAAAACATGCCTATATTATTTTGACCCCTTAAACCCCACTTTTATGTAGTAAAACTGGGGTTTACAGGGCTATATGTTATTTTTCTTATTTCTGCTCAAAAGCATAAATTGTAGGTACTCGTTGGAACCGCCTCGTCGAGGCGGTTCCAACGAGTACCCACAATCTGTGTTTTGAGCAGAAGTATGAAAAATATCATATTTTTTATCTGATTTTTTTTTCAGTTTTTGCTGGTAAAATTTCAGTATATTTGAATAGGCATGTTTTCGTAATGCGACCGTTACAAGGCGGATCCTCTGTTGCAGTATTTCATTGTTAGTGTGTTGGTTCTTTCATATATAGCGTTTGCTTTGTCATTGTTTGCTCCTCACATCTACAGCTTCCATCACGAAAACAAGCCTATATAATGTTGACCCCCTTAAACCCCACTTTTATATAGTAAAACTGGGGTTTACAGGGATATACATTATTTTTTTTATTTCTGCTCAAAATATAGATTGTGGGTACTCGTTAGCACCGTCTCGTCGGGGCGATTCTAACGAGTAGCCACAATCTATGTTTTAGGCAAAATATATGAAAAATATCATTTTTTTTTCATTTGAAAATTTTCAGTTTTTGGAGGTGAAATTTTCTGTCTATATGAATAGGCGTGTTTTCGTAATGGGTGCCTCGAGAATGCTGTGCTTCGTGATTGTACCTGCGTGACTTACTTTAATCATTACGAAAACACGCCTATTCAAATATATTGAAAATTTCACCACCAAAAACTGAAAGTTTTCAGATAAAAATTCTGATATTTTTCATATTTCTCTAAAAAATAGATTGTGGGTACTCGTTAGAACCGCCTCGCTGAGGCGGTTCTAACGAGGACCCACAAATCATGTTTTTGAGCAGAAATAAGAAAAATAATGTATACCCCTGTAAACCCCAGTTTTACTGTATAAAAGTGGGGTCTAAGGGGGTCAAAATTATATAGGCATGTTTTCGTGATGTTAAGATCTGTCCGCGTCCACTCAATCTGATCAAACTTTTCGATGGACACTGTGTTGTGAACCAAGGAGTATGTGTTTTTACAGGTGGGGGGAGCGCAGAATGACCCAAATGCGCGGATAAGCAAGCTAACCGAAGTCTTCGATGGTCATAAGATTTACAACTAAATCTTGTGACTTACTTAAGGAGGTCTGGAAACAGATGGAATATCTTCCGCCTTTTTTTGGCCGATTATTTCCAAAATTTCCTTAAGGTTGTTGTCTACATGATTATCATTGACCAATGGCCTCAAACTGCGCGTTTGTACAAATAGGTAACGATTATTTCTAGCAGCGCTATTATTGTCGCTGTCAAGTCAGTGTGCCGCCCTGGACTGGGAAATTGACAAACAGGGCAGACCCAGATGAGAGCCGCCGAACACAGCGTCTGATCAGGCCCTGCACTGTTTGCCTAAGTTACAGGAGGTTAAGCGTAAAATGAAACAGTCCTAAGTCCCCATTCAGGATCGTTCTCCAGGCCTACACTAAGAGACAACTGACCAACCCGTTCTCCCAGTGCTTCGATTCTAAGCGAGACTATTTCCTGTGTCGGCTTCATCTAGACTCTCCAGATGAAAGCAATGAAGCCAGTACGAATTGAACCTATTTTACAGTAGATTCAAGAAAATAATCACTCAATACAATAGTTTAAGTGCCGTGCGGCAATGGTGAAATAGCCACATACTTCATCATAGTGAATTTATACTTTCTGGTCCTTTGGGATCAATACGCCAACTTTGAATTATTTGAAAATGAACCTGGCCACAGCATTACTTATAGTGTTCCATGAACGCTCAGCGACGTTCAGATCAACCCGTTTATCCGCGAAGAGCTCGCACTCCGCCTGATGACACTTTGGAACATTGTCTATCATCATAGTGTCCTGTGATGACTGATCAGACTGCGCATGCGCAGTCTGACCAGTCATCATAGGGCTCTGTGTGAGTAATGCTCTGCCTTTAATCATATTGAAATCACTCAAGACGGTATTAGGAGGCGTGAGGAGTTTCTTTTTTTTTTTTTTTTTTTTTTTTTTTTCAAATAGCATTATTGTCCAGAAAAGGACTGAACAAATCTAAATCTATTGCCTTGAGCCGTGTCTCGAGAAAAAAATGCTCTTCGGACGTTCCTTCGAATCAGTTTTTCAATGTGCACTCCCTGCCGCATAATAAGGTTCTTTGGTTGAAGTTTCCCTTTGGCCTTCCATTTTCGTGAGCGAATAGCATAGATTCCAGCAACATTGCGCGCTCGTCTGACCCTTTGAACAGTACCCAAATGCTATTGATGGCTTTTTCCTCAAACTCATTTGTTCCGTTAATGTGTTCTTTGCTTTCAAAGTGTCCATTTTTTTCTAAGAATTTATCCTATCCGTATTTTTTTACGTTTTAGATACTATTTTAGTACGAGTTCATGGGTCTTCCCTCATGTCAACCGCTATTTTTTTTTTTCCTGCTGAAATAGAAATAATTGTGACATGAGAAGTTAATAGCTATACATTTCAAATAAATGCAACACCATTATTGGTTACTTGGTTAACAGGCACTTATGCTGTTTGATTTAGGGAACGGTGTACCAATTAAGGTGATGAGGACCGGAACCCGCAAAAAGTATAGAAAAGTCAAGGGTTAAATTTGATATAAAAAAGCTTGACTCAGAATGGACAATGCCAAATAAGACTATTTGAATTCATGTCAGTCTTACATCAAAATATACTTCGTTTAATTGTAGAAAAAAATTATATTTGTCAATGATATTTTAGTGTGCTAGTGTTGAAAATTTGAACAGGGTTGCATTCAGGAGTGCAGTGATAACCAATGTTTTACTCGATTCCTGTGACGAGCGAGAACAGAAGCAGGGATCCAGTGCAAAACATTCCCGGGTAATTTGCACTTCTGGACACAGCCCTGTTTTTTTCTTATCCCATTTTCAATGTACCACCCCACCCCCCTCCCCCCGCACACACACTCCCCTTCTCCCAATATATTAGGACTTCAGTAGATTCTGTATAAAAGATGACCTAGTGCCATATGAACCACGTCATCACGAAAACATACCTATATAATTTTGACCCCTAAAAGTTATATAGTAAAACTAGGGTTTACAGGGGTATATGTTATTTTCCTTATTTCTGCTTCAAAATATAGATTGTTGGTATTCGTTAGAACCGCCTCGCCGAGGGGGTCTAAAGAGTACGCAGAATCTATGTTTTGAGCAGATATATGAAAAATATCAGAATTTTTATCTGAAACGTTCACTTTTTGGTTGTAAAATTTTCAGTATATTTGAATAGGCTTGTTTTCGTAATGTTATCTTAACTTAACTAGTTCTCGAAAAATCATATCATAATCATATGACTGTAAAATGTTAAGGTATTGTATTACACGCATGCAACTGACATATATCGATATGCAAATGTTATGAGCCGGGGGACAGCATTTTCAACAGACACTTTGGATACTTGGCTACCCTTAGTGTGCCCTGTGAATATTCTGATCAGATTGTGTGGATGTGGATGCACAGGCTGATTCGAATCTTTGCTGGGAGCACATCCCAGTAAGCATTCTACATAAATATATAGCGGGCCGTTATCGTCCCGTCAGGGTAGCTGACGGGCCGCTAACGGCCCGCTGTGGATGTATAAAGAATGCTAGCTGGGATGCAATCATGCCGGAAATGTTGAGTCTCGGCCTCAAAAAATAATTATGTATAATCTAAGTATTAGCATAAATTATGCATTTATGTATAAAGAATGCTAGCTGGGATGCAAACATGCCGGAAATGTTGAGTCTCGGCCTCAAAAAATAATTATGTATAATCTAAGTATTAGCATAAATTATGCAGTTTATGTATTTCTTGGTAAGGGGAATGAGTACACCTCTAAGGGAAACAATTCTGTCTTAATTGTTTTGTATCTTTTTGAAAAGGGGTCTACCCCGTTGGGAAGGTATTTCCTCCCATGAGGAACATTTTAGTTTTCTTTTAGAGTAGACCTTTTTTTTTTCTGAAAAGACTGATGTACAAGAAAGAAAACAGGAAGTCACAGTGGCTGAGACAACTTATGTATAAAACGGCGGACAATTCATCAAAGTGCCTCCAGTACCCTTTAGGGTTCATTCTACAGTTTTGCATTGAAAAATGTCAATGATTAGGGGTAGGACTAGAAACAGTTCTGAAAAAAAATGTTGCTGCTCATTTTGACAAAAAGTAAAGTTTCGTGCCTGTCAGTTATTGAGAAAAATACATTTCTTCAGCTCACATGACCTTATTATAAGATAGTGTAGGTAAAATACGAATCTGTTGAATTCTGTCTGGTACCTGGTGTTTTATAATGTCATAAATTGTGACATGTTTTTCTGTGGATTTTATCTTGAAAACGACGTTGCCTATAGGTATTAAAATCTGGATACAAGTAATATTCTGTAGTGCTCTTTCAACATTTCAACTGTTCCAGGGAAGACTTTTCTACACAATAGTTGCATGTTGTTGTGTGTACTCATTAGAATTACCTCGATGGTGTGATTTTAATGAGTACACACAATATACAATTTCATGATAAAATAAGAAAATTTCTCTAAATATTTGGTTTCTTGAGCTATCGGAAGAATTTCATAGAGACTAAACAATGAGTTCGAATTAGCCATAGTAAACGAGCCATCAGTGTCCGAGCTATTGAGGTTTGACTTTAGAGAACATTATGTTTCACCAGAAAAAAAACACTTAACAACAGATCTCAGCAGGCACAGCTGGAACTGGATGTTTTAGGCTTTCAGAGACTCCTTAAGCTGCCCTACAGCTCAGATATAGCACCTTTGGACTTTGCCCTGTTCCCCAATTTGAAGTCGCAATTATGGGGACATGCATGTAGATTCGAACACTTCAAGGAACTCCGACAAGAAACACTGCGAGTGTTGAGCAGTTTGAAAAGTAGCTGATTTGAATGCGTGTACGGTAAGTGGGTCGCCCATCTCCGTACATGCATCGAGCAACACGGAGCATATTTTGAGAAAGAATAAATTGTTTGCCAGGATGTCATGCCGTTGAAGTTAGTGCGCGCCGGGTATGTATGGCTAGCTTACTTTAAATCACGATAAACTGATCCCTTCTTAGTGTAAATTGTTTATATTCCACACGGACACAGAACATAATCTGCTTATATAATTCAAGAACTGGCTAAATCTATTGTGTTAAAACTGACCGAGTTATAATCTTTGTCTGCGCAATTTGGGACAACCCCCGCATAATCACACGCATTGTGATGAAACAGGCCAATGGATCAGTTACGATCATAGGTTCACAATCACAAAGCACAGCTTTCACGGGACATCGAAGGAAGAAGATATGATGTCCAAAGTTCCTGTTTTCTAAAAGCGTCCTTTGGATTTGATTTCTAGTGAAAACCAAAAGGAAATAAACCAGACTGTCCCTAGTGATTAGGGTACAATTGAGTGACGGAGAGGGGCTGGCAATTCAATAGCACTCTCTCCGACACCTGAACTTGTTGACTGTTTCATTAATATATACATGTACAATCAAAAGCTCGAGTTCCATTTGTTAACATGGGCTTAATTTGGTGTAATAAAAAGGTTACGAGATGTCTTGTGTCACGTTATCAGGCATCGGTCCAATAGCTCAATAATGGCCCACATGCCTGGTAAAGCGATACAATGTACCAGATATGCAATAACTTCTGCGTATTCATGTTTAAAGCTAATATTGACTTATCTGCATATATAATCAGTTATGATAAGATAAAATAAACAGTTAAATGTTCGAAGTTTTATTTGCAGACAGTTAGCAGATATTAAAAATCCGTCACATTTTATAGTCAACAAACTGTCTATAATAATTTCCGAAATTTACAAAATGTCTCATCTGGGCGTGACATTTCTCTTTGAAGATGTGTGGTACTAAAGACAAGACTCAGAAAGAGCTGACACGTGTAGCAATTTTCAGGACCTCATTTAACCGATTGACGTCAATACCCCCATTTGTCTTGGAAGCCTATTATGTTTAGATGGAATATCTGTTGAAATATGAGCCGGAGTTTAGCATTTCCTACAAGATTGCGTGTGCGCTCAGCGAAGGCACAGACCAGCCTGCGCAGGATTAAACATATTTTGCGACTTTTGTGCGATTTGTTTGGTTCTAAACCTAATTTTAATTTGTTTTATATTATAATCGGTGTTTTGTGTAGTGCAAATTTATTTAAACGAAATTAATAAGTACGTGTTTCCAGTTTTGTAGACAATACGAAAACATGCCTATTCAAATACATGTATATTGAAAAATTACCACAAAAAAAAATGAAAATTTTCAGATAAACATTGTGATATTTTTCATATTTCCGCTCAAAACATAAATTGTGGTACTCGTTAGACGAGGCAGTTCTAACGAGTACCCACAATCTATGTTTTGAGCAGAAATACGAAAAATGATGTATACCCATGTAAACCCCAGTTTTACTATATTAAAGTGGGGTTTAAGGGGGTCAAATTATATAGCCATGTTTTCGTGATGGTGTCAAAGTGATAGCAAGGGTGCGAATATTTAGTCTGATTCAGAGCCGCTAGTTATACAAACTATAGATGCTGTAGCTACATTAGAAAAAATAAAAAATAAATAAACAAGACAAAATATTTAGACGTAAACATCTAAGTATCGGCGCAAATTTTGTTTATGTTTACATAGAGGTATGGGACAAGGGTATACTAAAGTTTAATAAATTTTACAATGTAACAGGTCAAAAAGAACAACAATGCCATTGTTTAATATTTGCTTTTATTAAGCTTTATGAAATTTCTTGATTAAAATGAAAATAAAATAGACATCAATCTGTTTATAACACAGTTTGTTATCAGAGTTTTTTTTTTTTTTATATTTGAAGGGATCGCTCACAACGACGACCCCGGCAAATATAAAAAGTCCTTAATGAACTAATCGGATAGTCTACCATATGTAAAAATCCAAAGCTATATTAAGAGACCGGCGCGATTCCCGCGCCGGTCAATAACTGTTTTCTATATGTGTTTATATGTTCATCCAATTCAATAAAACCTCTTTTTATTTATGATGTCATCAGCGTTTGGCTGACGTGTCTTTATTAAAAACAAACAAAAATAGTACAACGTTGAAAATGCCATTCAAATATAGTCTAGAGATTCTCTGAATGTCGCCAGGAGAGTTTGAATAGATAGACGTAATTCAAAATATACTCAACAAAATAATTTAAGGGTCACTTGGTGCAATTTTCCATATATGCAAACTTTGACCGACTCTATGGGGAAAACCACAAATGATATTGAAATATTGTTGAGTGTTTCTTAAAGTGGAACCCGAAAAGGACTGTTTCCAACAACAAATTCTGAAAATTTTCATTTTAAAATTCGTAAAAAACTACTGTTTCTTTCTCTTTTTTTTTACCCCAAAATGGAAAATTGATACTTGAACATGATGTCTTGACTTTGAACTTTGAACAAATCATAGAGAAAGCTTTCATTTCAATCAAGAAACTCACATTTTCCTACAGGTACCCTCTATCGATTATTCACGGTCTATGGGGAATCATCGAGACAATTTTAGCCTCTTGCATATGAAGAGACTCAATCAAACCGAGTCTCCGATTTTTGTGATTTTGTGTGTTCTTTGTTTCCAAAAACAACCCTTCTTTTTAGTTTTATTGACCGCTTTCTCTGGCCATATTTGTGTGTCTGTTACCACTAAAAAGGTGGAATTAGCGAAATTGTGTTTGGGCTAAATCATTATTTTTTATTAAAAATAGAAAATTTCACATATTCTGAAAAAAAAAAAAAACAAAAAAAAAAAAAAATCATTTTGGGATAAAAAATCATTTTCCAGAAATTCCCATTTTTCTCAGAATTTTCTAGGCTGACAATGTTGGCGCCATTGACACTTTGGTTGCTAAATATATTGCTAACATATTGGGCTTATTGAAATTGGCTTGCAAATAGCAGTATTGCCCGAAGAAACATTTTAACGATTGACGGGTCGCATTTGAATGTTAATCAACGGGAAACTGAAACTGGTGACCCTTTAATTATTTTGTTCAGTATATTATTGTTGTTTATTTATAACTGGTAAATTGTTATCGAATAGCGCATACTTTTTTTAACAAAAAAAACTACAATGCATGTTCACAAACACGGTGAATTAGACTACTGGTGTGCTTACGTAATTTAAGCACTTGCGAAGTGCTCAGAACCAGAACAACCCTAACACACACACACACACACACTAACACACACACACACACACACACACACACACACACACACACACACACACAGAGACAGACAGACACACACACACACACACATATATATATATATATATATATATATATATATATATATATATATATATATATATATATATATATATATATATATATATATATATATATATATATACGTGGCAAAAAGAGTTAGGGATATTTGTATGTATGGTGAAATAAAAGGAAACTAAGACATATCTGAAATCTGAAATTGATATATTTGATTATATCATTTCATTTACAGACAAAAATCCATCCGTTGGAGTCTGTAGCACGAGAAGTGAATGAGTAAATTTGTATGGAAGATCACTAGGGTCACCAATAAAACCTCACAAATCTGTCAATATCGCGTATGTCCACCTGTTGCATCTATGCAGGCCACACAACGACGACGCATCCTCCTCCACTCCTCCTGCAAGGCTGCGCCCAAAGCTTGGAGCGTTCTTGGTCGTGGAACTCTCTGTCGTACACGCTGGCCGAGAATGTCCTAAACATGCTCGATTGGCGACAAGTCAGGGGATCGAGCAGGCCAATCGAGATGATCCACATTGTTCTGCTGCAGGAACTGCTGTACTATCCTCGCCCGATGAGGTCTTGCGTTGTCATCCTGCAGCACTACGTGGTGTTGTTGAACAAAAGGCAGAACAACCGGTTGTAGCACTTCATTGATGTAGCGTTGGCCTGTCAGAGTTTCGTTAAGCACAAGCAGCTCTGTACGGGAACGAACAGATATGCCGCCCCATACCATAAGACTTCCTCCTCCATACCGGTCATGTTCAACAATGGCGCAGTTCGCGTATCTCTCACCTCTGCGACGCCAAACGCGACGTCGTCTGTCAAGCATATCCAGCAGAAACCGTGTCTCGTCGGTAAAGAGTACAGTCGCCCATTGTTGGTTAGTCCATCGACGATGCTGCCTTGTCAATGCTAGCCTGGCTTGTCTATGTCTCTGGGAAAGTGGCACCCCAACGTAAGGTCGCCGAGCTCTGTCCAGCGCTGTAAAGTCGATTCCGCACGATTTGAACAGACACTATTGTTCCAGGAAGCGCCGAACTGCGCGAACGTCTCTCAAGAACTAGAATAAGAGTGTCTGTTCAAACCGTGCAGAATCGACTTCACAGCGAACTGCGCCATTGTTGAACATGACCGGTATGGAGGAGAAAGTCTTATGGTACCACGTAGTGCTGCAGGATGACAACGCAAGACCTCATCGGGCGAGGATAGTACAGCAGTTCCTGCAGCAGAACAATGTGGATCATTTCGATTGGCCTGCTCCATCCACTGACTTGTCGCCAATCGAGCATGTTTTGGGACATTCTCGGCCAGCGTGTACGACAGAGAGTTCCACGACCAAGAACGCTCCAAGCTTTGGGCGCAGCCTTGCAGGAGGAGTGGAGGAGTATACCCCAGCTACAGATTGCCAGACTCATCAGGAGTATACGTCGTCGTTGTGTGGCCTGCATAGATGCAACAGATGGACATACGCGATATTGACAGATTTGTGAGGTCTTATTGGTGACCCTAGTGATCTTCCATACAAATTTTCTCATTTGCATCTAGTGCTACAGACTCCAACGGATGGATTTTTGTCTGTAAATGAAATGATATAATCAAATATATCAATTTCAGATTTCAGATATTATGCTTATGCCCGTGTTCTCTCCGGTGTTACATTATATAGTAACAAGTGATAAGTGGTGGACATCGAAAAATCTGAGCAGACTGCGCGGAATACATGCCCATCTACAGATATGTTTTCACGGCTTATCTGATAAGTTTGTTGATGCGTGGGCAGGAGAACCTAAGACCCAAAATTTCAGTTATAAAGACACTGTACGCATTCTTTAATTTACTTCATACATCAAAGCAATAGGATCATGAAATTGGAACAAAACTAATATCTGAAATCTTCTATATTGTAAAAAGGGAATTCATTTAATAAGATCCGACTTGGTTTGAAGGCATAAGCTTACACCGTAAACTAATTTCACAAGTGGTGAAACAGCCTTTAGAACTGGGACATGATGTACATTTTTATGATGAACCATAATGAACTGAAACATGCGTTCTTGCACGTGCGCCCAACAAAGACTCAGATCAGACTGGGCATCCGCGCAGTCTGATCCGAGTCTTCGTTGTCCGCATAAAGCTACTTTGCATCTTTGTCTTCTCAAAATGTGCCCAGTGAAAATTCTGATCAGACTGCGCGAATGCGCAGGCTAATCTGAATGTTCGCTGGGTCACGTGGTCGCAGGTACGTTTTCTGACGTTGCGGCTCGTTTTTGGGAATAATAAAGTACCGAAAGGAGAATCGTGTTTTCGTGAATTGACCTAATTGTGCTTTTCTCTGATTGGATAATGCCTGTGGCGAATATTGAATTCTTTTTTTTCTGCAGAAATTCCTGGGTCACTCTCTACATATATACTAACTCACCCTTGTTCCAATTAGGGTCGCGCGAGTTTAAAGAAATCGTCTGGCGATATGCAAATGTGTTTGTTTGTGTTGAGGTTTTACGGCCCAATCAACCCAGTGGGGTCATGTCGAGCGCGGTCAGTTTACCTAACCACACGTTTACTGGGCAAGCTTAGTCCTCTAAGCGGTTAACCAGTATTGTGCACATTCTTTCGCCTGAAACTGACGCAAATGTGTACATACATGTATGGATCAGGACTTTCACTATATGCAAGGGGAAAATTAATACACGTTCAGGGAAGATAACTCGGTCAAGGTCATTTGGAAAATTCTGAAAAAGGTTTCTACTCTACAGGAAAAGAACAGGCTGTACTTGAGAGTTAATTCTTGGAAGCCAATTTCCTTAGGGGAATATTCTTTCCTTTTAGTATAGATCCTATAGTTTTGAACTCACATATCTATTAATTTCCAATCAGTCATATCAAATATAGCCCTTGACTTTTGTATACTTTTGCTGGTTCCAGTCTTATCTACTACAATGGGTACGGTGTTCCCTTAAGGGCAGCCTACTTTTTATATTATTATTTCATTTAAAGACAGTTTTTGATTGGTTGCGTTGTCCTTTCTTCTAACAGATGTTTTTAAAAAGTCCGTACAGTAGAACTTCAATGGCTCGAACCCCGATGGCTCGTTTACCATGGATGAGTCGAAAACGTTCCGCAGGGATTTCCTTCAAATACGATATACGGATAATTTAGGGAGATTTTCTTCTTTTATCTTGTCAATGTACGTTGTGTGCACTCATTAGAATCGCCTCTACGAGGCGATTCTAATGAGTACACACAACATACATTTAAAATATAGAACACCGAAAAGCTATCCTACAATTATCTCCAGTATGCCTCTTCGTGTGGCACCAATAGTAACCTTCCGTGGCTCGAACAACCGCTGTCTCGAACAAATTTTCATGGTCCCAAAATGGTTCGAGCCATCGGAGTTCGACTGTACATAATAACGTGAATTGAGTCGCAACGTGAGAAAACGTACCTTCTGAAATGAGTGTTCAACCGAAGATGCAAATCAGCCTGTGTATCTGCGCACTCAAGGTCTTCGTTGTCCGCACGAAGAAACTTTGTTGCATTCTTGGTTATCCAAACTGGCACTCGTGAAGGTTCTGATCATGCTACCCACAACATTTTTTTCTGGGAGAAATAGGAAAAGTCTCATATCGACACCTCTAAGGCTATGTCGACATATGCCATTATGTTGCCACTATAAAGAGTCGACTGAAGGAAAAAATACTTGGTTACTAAGCATATTTAAGACAAATTTAGTCGGATAAATTATCAAAGCGCTGACAGCACTGGTCGGTCGATTGTCTCTCATTCTAGACTGGGGAAATGGTCCGGAACGGAGACTTTGGACTATTTTATTAAACCGAAGCTGACTGTAATTTAAGCAAACAGTGCAGACCCTGATCAGACGCTGCCTTATGCAGCGTCTGATCTTTATCTGCACTAGTTTGCCAATATCTCAATTCAGGTTTTACAGATAGCCCTAGCGCGGCTATTGGTAACCGTTACCTGGATTTCGTACAAACGTGCGGTTTGATTTCATTGGTCAATGATAATGATGTGGACAACAACCTTAAGGAAACTCAGTGTATGCATACTATGGCAAATGATAAAAGGTTTAAGAATTAACACAACAAGAGGCCCACGGGCCACAACTCGCTTACCTGAGTGAAACCGCCACTGCATATATGCAGTTGGCATGCAACATTTTACCAATACTCTTATGACAAGGCAATGGCTTAAATAGTTTTTGAGATATCTTGCTTACAAGTTAAATTAAACAATGTTTAATTTGCTGAAATTTTCAAAACAAAAAGAGAAAATTCAGATATTTTTTTCAGAAGTCATTTGGTTCACCTACTTATCCTATCCATTTTCTTTCTCTCTCTGTTAGTTCTGGCAACCATTTTGTTCAGCAGAGCAGAACCATTTTAGCAATTTTGGCAAAGGGGCATAAGAGGAACATTGATGTGAAATTATTTTGAAATCTTGCCACTGGCCACGGAGATGTCGTTTAAAGGGTTTTCTATTTTTAGCTCTGGTGACCATTTTGTTCAGCAGAGCAGAACCGTTTTGGCAATTTTGGTAAAAGGGGATAAGAGGAACATTTCTGTGAAATCATTTTAAAATCAGGCCACCGGCCAAGGAGGAGATGCTTAAAGGTTTTTTTATTTCTTTTTTTAGCTCTGGCGGCCATTTTGTTCAGCCGAGCAAACTTTTTTTAGCAATTCTGGTAAAGGGCCATAAGAGGAACAATTTTGTGAAATTACTTTGAAATCAGATCACTGGCTTCGGAGGGGACGTCTTTTACTTTGAAATCAGGACACTGGCTTCGGAGGAGACGTCTTTCAAGGGTTTTTCTATTTTTAGCTATGGCTGCCATTTTGTCCAGCCAAGCAAAGCCATTTTAGTAATTTTGGTTGAGGGCCATTGGTGGAACACTTCTGTGCAAATATTTTGAAATCAGGCTATTGGCCAAGGACGAGATGTCGGTAAAGATTTCCTATTTTTTAGCTCCGGCGGCCATCTTGTTCAGTGGAGCAGAACCATTGTGGCCATCTTGGATTTTCTATCAACACAATTTTAGTTTGTTTTGATCCAGAGATCATCCTGTTGCTAAAGATTAAGTTTCGGCTCAAAGCGATCTAATGTTTGAGAAGGGATGTCGAAAATTGATTTTCAAGATGGCGGCTGTGTTGGCCATCTTGGATTTTCTATCGGCTCATTTAGCTGTTTTGTGTCTCATAAGCGCCCTAATGCTCATCATCAAGTTTCGATTCATCTGGATTATAGAGAAGATGTCCAAAATATGAATTCTCAACATTTTTCCCATATAAATGTATAGGGCCCAAACAACTGCATGGGAAGCAAATTTGACCTTGCTGTAAAAAGGTCAAATATCAACGTAGGACCATCATTTTAGCAATTTCAGTAGATCTTCTGTCCCTGAGGATTTATGCAAAGATAAGGCCACAGGGCTTATTTGGTTCTGGAGAAGAAGATTTTTAAAGATTTTTACCATATATGGGCATGGTAGCCATCTTGGTCAATGGACCGCGACCATTTTAGCAATCTTTCGTTCCCCCAACCTAAGATGGCTCCACATAAAAAAAATGAGCAATATTGGTACAGAGGCTTCAGAGGAGAAGTCGTTTGAAATTCTCAACATTTTTCACATACAAATGTATGGTGAACATACAAATGCATAGGGAAGCAAATTTGACCTCATCGTAAAAACATCAAACGTCAATGTACGACCATCAACTTAGCAACTTTGGTAGACCTCCCATCGTTGATGATTTGTGCTAAGATTCAGCCCCAAGGCATCCTCTGTTCTGGAGAAGGAGATTTTTAAAGGGTTTTTTTTTTACCATATATGGGCAAGGCGGCCATCTTGGTCAATGGACCGCGACCATTTTAGCAATCTTTCGTTACCCCAACCTAAGGAGGATTCACATGAAATTTTAGCAACGTTGGCCCAGAGGCATCAGAGGAGAAGTCGTTTGAAATTCTCAACATTTTTCCCATACAAATGTATGATTCCCATACAAATGCATAGGGAACAAATTTGACCTCGCCGTAAAAAGGTCAAACGTCAATGTACAACAATTATTTTAGCAATTTTGGTAGACCTCTCGTCTCCGATGATTTGTGCACAGATACAGCCCCAAGGCGTCCTCAGTTCTGGAGAAGAAGCTTTTAAAGTTTTTTTTACCATATATTGGCATGGCGGCCATCTTGGTCAACGGACCATGAGCATTTTAGCAATCTTTCGTTTCCCCAACCTAAGGAGACTTCTTATGGAATTTGAGCAAAATTGGCTCATCGGCTTCAGAGGAAAAGTCGTTTGAAAATGTGAATGGACGGACGGACGGACGGCGGACGAAAAGTGATCACAATAGCTCATCCTGAGCATAGCTCAGGTGAGCTAAAAACAAAAAAAATAGTCGTTACACAGTGGGTATACTTTACAAAGACGTTTTAGTGTTGTATGTTCATTGCTATCAAGGGACATTCCGTTCAAAATCTATTTATCTTCTATACTGCAAATGTTAGTGTCATGAGACGGCCGTAAATCGCCCCCCTTACTTTCTATAGTGTAGTTTATATTTGTTGATCGTTTGTGATCACTGAGCCCAATGCGGTATTTTTTTAATTGCTATATGAGGGTCACAGATGAAGCCCTATTGGCCAAAACCTGCTAGTCTGGTGCACAAAGAAAGAACCCATGAATGAGTATGTTCATTACTCTAACGCTTTACTCATTTTAGAATCTATTCTTAACTGAACGTCATTACGAAAACACGCCTATTCAATTATATAGAAAATTTCACCTCAAAAAAAAAAAAAAAAAAAAAAAAAAAAAAATGAAAATTTTCAGATAAAATATTCTAATATTTTTCATATTTCTGCTCAAAACATAGATTGTGGGGACAATCAATGTTTTTTAACAGAAATATGAAAAATATGCAAACCCCAGTTTTACTACATTAAAGTGGGGTTTAAGGGGGTCAAAATTATATAGGCATGTTTTCGTGATGTGCGAGGACCCTTTCATAACGTCACAAATGATATGCCGTGAGATACGTTTCGTGTGCCATGGTCCAAATGACCTATAAGAGAAGAGAATTATAACATAGTCGCGACATTATCATATAGATGTACGAATTATCTTGTCATAACACAACGAAATAGATATAAAAGTCGCAATTAGCGTGTGCCAAAACGTCCGTGAACGTACCTTTGGACATGTGTGCCTAGCAAAGATTCAGATCAGCCTGCGCATTTGCTCAGTCTGATCATCTTCATTAGGCGCATTTTGGGTAGGCAAGGATGTATAATGTAACAAAGAAGTTTCTGATCAGATGCGCGAATGTCATCACGAAAACATACCTATATAATTTTGACTCCCTTAAACCCCACTTTTATATAGTAAAACTGGGGTTTACAGGGGTATACATTATTTTTCTTGTTTCTGCTCAAAAACATAGATTGTGGGTACTCGTTAGAACCGCCTCGTTGAGGCCGTTCTAACGAGTACCCACAATCTATATTTTGAGCAGAAATATGAAAAAATATCACGTTTTATCTGAAAATTTTAATTTTTTTGGAGGTGAAATTATCTATATATTTGAATAGGCGTGTTTTCGTAATGGTGCAGGCTGATTTGAGTCCTCGTTCGGCGCTTATATCAGAAGGCACGTTTTCTCATGTTATGACTCAGCGTATTTTCTTCCAGGTTAACCAAATACCGTATATGCACCAAATCGAGGCATTTTGTAGCACCCAAAACTTGGTATGCTTTTAAGGGTACATGTTAAATCTCACATTTTTTTTTTTATTACGAAGACATGCCTATAAAATTTTGACCCCTTTAAACCTCACTTTTATACAGTAAAACTGCGGTTTACAGCGGTATACATAATTTCCTTATTTCTGCTCAAAATCATAGATTGTGGGTACTCGTTAGAACCGCCACGTCAAGGCGGTTCTAACGAGTACCTACAATCTAAGTTTTGAGCAGAAATATGAAAAATATAAGATTTTTTTCTAAACATTTTCATTTCAGTTTAAGGTAAAATTCTCTGTATATTTGAATAAACATGTTTTCGTAATGATAACATAAGGACAAAGTATAAAGAGAAACAAAATGCCGTACATTCACATGTACACTAAGTATTATGACAGATAGGTCCGAGGAGCAGTATAGGCTAAAATCAAACCGGGATTAGGCGCCCCGGTAGTAGGCTTATCAAATTTAGTATAGAGAGTGTATACAGAGTTTTAAAAATCCTAGAATTTTAAGTTACTGATTAATGGACGTGTCGTGTCCTCCAACAGTTAAACGCGTTTATGCCTAATGGTCTCTTCTACATTAACGCAATAGACCGGTCCATTTCCAGTAGAAGGGGTATCTGGTTAGTTTTGTATTATTACACATGTTTTAGAGACGTTCGTGTTTTAATGCAAATAATGAAAACCTGCGTTCAGCGTCTACACTGTTTATTAATGTCCCTTTTCTGAGGCGCTAGGTATGGATAGGTTGAATCAAACTTTTCAGGCCCATAACATTGTCACAGTGGCAGTTCACAGTTTCCCGAACTTGCTTGTTGATATTATTCTAGTATAAAACAGAAAGTAACGCACAATTTCTGAAAAGGGATCTACTCTAAAAGTAAGGAATTTGCTCCTTCTTTATAAATATGACCCTTTTTCTGAAGGAGGGTATTTGAAGGAAAACAAAAAAAAAAAAAAAAAAAAAAAAAAAAAAATGTACGACACACAAAAGCAACGAGAAGGTTAGTGGGCGACCGCATAAAGGTTTAGTATCTACAGCCTTGGACGCAGACAATCTCAGTATGTGTTACTCCTCCGGAAGCACGTTATGAAAGGTCATGAGCTGGTCGAGTGTTTTTTTGCTTGGACTGCTCAACGTTATTATTATAAATCTATTTATTATAGGGTGCGATATTTATTTGGTTGGTATTGGATGTGGTCTCAGAGTAAAATATGTATTATATTTTATACCACTGCTAGTAATAGTTTGTATTACAGCATATTTGGTAGCAGTTAAGTATTTCAACCATGAGAATATCGTTCAATTTGGTTATGTAAAACTTACATAAGTATAAGATTTTTGAGAATAACGAGAGAATTATGCTCAGTAGGGCTATAAATATTGCTTGGCGAATGTGACTGATCATTCGAGGTTTGATAGACTGTAGGAGCGAGCAGTTTGGCTCAGGTTTCTGTGCGCTCTCCCATTCGCCCCTCCCTGTTTTATGTTTTCAAAGTAGTAAAGCATAAAGCTAAAATTAGTATTATATGAAAGTTAAAAATGCTTTTGAATTTCTTTCAAATTAGATTGAAGAAACTATTGTTACATTATTATTAATGAGTGTGTGTGTGTGTGTGTGTGTGTGTGTGTGTGTGTGTGTGTGTGTGTGTGTGTGTGTGTGTGTGTGTGTGTGTGTGTGTGTGTGTTGTTTTTATTTTTGTCAATTTGTTTCAGGGAACATTGGGCTTTTATACTTATTCTATGTGGATCATGGAACCACATCTGGATGGATGGTTGCTGTTGCTCGTATTTCTTGTTTGTGAAATTTGTATTCGATTAAATGAACATGCCCTCCAGGTCTGTGCTTGCCATCACACGCGTATATGTTTTTGAGAGTTTTATTACTTAAGGTATAATACCGGAAGTTATACATGGATATGAGGTACATGTAAGATGCGATTTATTGGTTTATGCAAGAAATACTTAGCATTGGTGTGGTATATGTACGTCATGCTCAGTTAATAATTCTGTGTATTATACTTTCTTTCCCAAATAAAGAAGTTTAGATAATAAATAATTTATGTTTCGTCTGAATGAATGAAAGAAAACATAACAAATTATTACCTTCATATAAAAGCTTGGTAGACCAAGTTTTTTTTGTGAAAGCTAATACTTGTCATATTAATGTTAGAATCCAAAAAGGACTGGTCCGCAAAGTCTTTCAAACAACAAACAAATAAGAATCAACGCCTTAGAACTGTCAGTACTGAAAGCAACTGGGTCCATTCTTTAGGACAGATATCGAACGGAATTGATCCTACCAGTCTGATGTTTCATTGGCCTGTCTCGCTATCATAAAAAATATCCTGCCGGGGGAAGGGGTGGCCCCGCAGAGTGTGGTGTAGAAGAGGTGAGGCACATCTAGGTACTCGATCGAAATGTCGCCTTTATTTCTGATTCAGCTCAAAATCACAAAATATGTTCCGTTCGCGTAGTCCTCAGCCTCATCCGTGAAAAATCACAGTCAAACACGAATAATCTTAGGCAATCGGAAACCTGACCAAACGAAAACCACAAGTTCGATCACGATACGCTGGACCACAGAAAGTCGTAGACAGGCGCCCATCTTTTGAAACAGATTGAGGAAGGCTTCTTTATTTAATCTGAAACCCGACTTACCGTCGAAGAATTAAAATGGAAAGCTAAGTTATCAACCGTGCAGAGTTAGTTTAAACATATTTTGTTTCAACATTTAACATACATGTAATACATATAACAAATAACGTATTCAATAAGATAAGAACGAAAACTGTCGCTTCTCTGGTTCCTCTCCCTATTGTATTTGCTCAGTATACACTGCCACGGAAAAACCTGTGTGATCAAGTATTGACGAGTACAGTACGTACCAAATCTGAAACCCATTATGTATCTACATACACACACACACATATATATATATATATATATATATATATATATATATATATATATATATATATATATATATATATATATACATGCATACGCATGCACATACATACGCATATACATAAACAGACATACATACACACGCGTATACACACATACAAATGCATATATGCATGCACATACGTACATATATTTGGAGCAAAACAAAGTTACTGCAAATCCTGTTTGTGTTGATCAATTGATATGACATTCGAAGGCAAGTAAAATACAATCAATTCTAGCAAATACGATGGAAATAAAGCGTAAGAGATAATTTGATCATAATTGTCATTTTTGAGAGAGAGAGAGAGAGAGAGAGAGAGAGAGAGAGAGAGAGAGAGCGGGATTGATAAGAGACGAACTGAACCATCTAAGAAGATTTTCAAGTATACCAGCCAACTGGAGTTTATGTAACAGACCCGTGTCCCATGCACAGCCACAAAATACTACAAATTAATAGACTTCTTTTCCTGCATCGAGTGCTTGGCAGAAGGTATCATATAAGTAAGTTAACTGATTAGTTGTTTAGTCGCCAGGTATACAACCAGATTGCAGTGGTTTTATAATATTATTATCAATGAAATAATTATAGAAGTGTTTAAAGTAACTCTTTCCATAACTTTTGCTGGTGCACACAAGAGCGAGACGGGATGGCAGTTTTAAGGCAGTGAACGGTCTACATTTTTAAACATTTGACATACATGACCATCTTTCCAACACTCTGTCTCAGTAGACTGATGAAACAATGAGCAGAATAGAATTGAGAGTTTCTTAGCAGGTTCACGATGAATACGGTTGTTTATTTCGTCTTGGCCTTTGGCTTTTCCTGTTTTGAGGGCTTTAAGGACTGGATAAAACCGAGACTCCCATTTTCTAATCCGTAGTGTATTCCTTGTTTCTAAAGGCAATTTTTTGACTTTTGATTTATTCTATTTCAGCAGGAGTGAAGAGCAAAGAGCTCATATTTGAGTTTACAGCATATGGATCAAATTGTGGAAGGATAAACCATTAACTTCGTCAATAATAGTTTCATCACTGAAGAAGTCGTTCAGTGTATAAGCATTGGCAAGGTCATCAGAGCTAACGACACCATCGTTTTGAAGTGAAGGAATAGACGTTTGACTATTAGGAGAAATTACAATTTTTAGTGTAGTTCACCAGTCAAGCGGGGAATTTGAATTAGATTTCAATTTGTTTGCGATTGTTTTATTGTAATTTTGCTTTGATTTACTGGTCAATGGATATTGTAGTATTTGTCGATGAACAGAAAATACCCAGATCAGACTGACCGGATGCACAAACTCATCTGGCCCTTCGCTTTTTGCATGTATCATACGGTTTTGTTTTCCACTTTGCACATATTATGTAATAATATAAATGCAAAGACACAGGAAATGTCACAATCACGAAGCGCGGCCCTCCCGGGGCACCAAACAAGCACAAATGAGTAACGTATAAGGACAAAACAAACTTCACATATGAAACCATAGACGCACAAACACAGAATAACTGCTACATAGTAAATGTAAATTGCTTCAAGCCAGACACTATGAAGACCACCGATTAATATTATATAACAAAACAATATCATGATCGCAGAGGAAATGATTTGCTACATATCAATATAAGAAGTAAAAGTTACTGACAGACGGGCTGATCCGTTTAGTTTTTCAATCATTTATATAATGAGACTCTTATCTTCGCAAATGGCAGAATGACTGGCGAAAATCGAGAAATGAGAGCTAATTGTTTGCGTATCTAAAATTCCGCCGGACATGCTAGACGTTTGTGAAATTATTTTTGTAGAGGCAATGGTGAGATACTTTTCGATCTTCACGCACGTGAGCGAGCTCGCGTAAGTGGATACGTTCGATTTCATTTGTTTTCTTTTTTGATAATGTAGCTGGCATAATCAGTTGAATAACTACAACAAACAACTTGAATTCAGCGGTATTTGGGTTTGCTTATGTATAATTGAGACGCAAAACTGAAAACTATCAAACACCTGTCCAATTTGATGTTATTAGTGGCGGAGTCAGAATTGAACTATTAACATATTTAAAAATCTCTCTTGTGTCTCTTCAAAAAAGGGGGCTCGTCTTAAAGGAAATAATTTGCTCCCAAAGGGAACAAATTCTTTTATTTAAGAGTATCCCCTATTTGGAAGCGAAAGCAAATCGTCTTGAGCAATCGCTAGGGCAAAGAAGCAAAATTTTCATGCTGATTGTGTTTTCAATTGCAAGTATTTTTCTAACGTGTTACGCTCATGCGTAAAGTTTGTAATGAGCGCAAGCCTCGTGATGCCGAACAGCTATCCCAATGAATTGATTATTCACTCGGCACCGAACACCCATGATTCCTTTTCTTGCATATCTATTGATATAATACAACTTAAGATTTAACCAGATCTGATTTTAATGCTTCCCTGAACCCATTCTTGGATTTCTAAACATTATATTAGGGTCCTTGATCAGGCATAATTGGCCGATACCAGAAACGCAGGTCCAGAAAAAAAGGCATCTCAGTTGTTTTTATAACGTCCGCATACGACATTTGTCGAGGGTATATAGTTTAATTTTTTTTCCGTTCGTCCGTTCGTTTGTTCAGATGTACGTACATTCGTCCGTCCCTTAGCTAACATCTACGACAAACCTTTGCGCCAATGTTAATATATATATATATATATATATATATATATATATATATATATATATAATCAAGTAATTGAGCCGCCCGGTGTATTCGAACCCCTCCGGGCACTTGCTCTAGTCATTGAATGTGTTGATTGCTCCCAAGGCTGATTCTATTTCTTAATCTGTTGCAGAAAGAACGCTGTCAAGTTGAACGGTAAGCAACGTGGTAACTCCAAAATAAAATTAGGCATCGATTCTTAGTGCTTATTTCATAATCCATTAACCCATTCAGCCCTACGTTTGTGAACTGGACTGTTCTATTTATACATTTGGAACTATCCATTGTTAAATAAGTTGATTTTATTAATTAATTCAGATCAGAGAGAAAACCTTTGTTGATCCCGATGAGACGACTCATTATGAGCAGTCTCATTTGGATCTACACTTTTTGCAGAAGTATTTGGTTCAGTTAGCAGGGAGGACAGTGTTGCAGTATCAAAGTTAACGTTTCGTTTTATCTGACCAATAAGACTTAACATGTCTTGTTATTAGCATCATTTACTATTAAGCATAAAACAAAATAGTTCTAGCCCCTACAGCCCATTGGTTTCAAGCTTGTTCATTTGTATGAATAATAAGAAAGTCGCATTTAATTACCGTCTGCTAATTTGGTCGGAAGTGCTAAATGTTTAACTATGTGTTTGGAAAGAACCCTTAACATGAAACGACCAGAAGAAAAATATAATGTAAGATGCCTAGGAAGATCCACAATTACAGAACATAACCTACCAATGCCAACAAGAGGAAATAGTTCACCTTAGACAACATACATGCCACTAACCAAACAAAGCAAACCTGCTAGCTCCCTCTTTCTCGTCGAGGTGAGTGCAGTGCCAGACATGATCCCAAGACAACAAACGGTACAAGATTACAAAATCCAACAGCGAGTAGCTGTCTAATTATCCAAAGAGATATTTATTCTGAAAACCATTCAATAATATCTTAGTTGGAGGGCAAACAAACACTCAGAGAAAGCTAATTCTAGGACGTAACAAAATAGCTTGAAAACAAACCCATTTACCTAAATAAGTAGTAGCCAGTTTTGTAACAATTTATTCTCACAAGGTGAACACAAGAGACTTTGATTGAAGATACACGCTAACATCGAACATCGGATGCGCATGTACGCCAGCGCATCCATGCAAACACGTCAGATGTTTTGCTTTGTATCAGTGTGCTGTATGTAGTGTTATAAGAAAGAAAAACTTTTATACCTTTCCGTGGTGGTTCCTCTGTTGCAATTCTTCTTTTTGCTTCGGTGGTTTAGCTGTAAAAGTGCTTAACCTCCCCTCCCCCAATCCGCCTCCCTACCCCCCCACCCAGGTGGTTTATTCTACTGACCGTCTTGCTCTTTGTTGCTTTGTGTTTTATTCTACGAGGCGATTAGTTCTATGTCTTACCGTGTGTTATTTTGTTATTGTGTTGTTCAGTTCTTTTAGCATTGCTATTACCTCGCTTGGGAAAGAAAGAGCTAATCTTAGTGCTTTTCGTACGTTTGTTCGATATGTGCTTGTGTAGTATTTTCTGTTTCCTCTTCCTCTTGGTGTCCGGGCTGGGCTGCGGTTTATGATTGTGGCACTCCCTGGACTTTTCTCTTACCTCTTTTTTTTTTTCATATGAGGCGTTCGTTTTGTAATTGGCTGTTCGTCTTCAATCCTCGGTTGGTGTCTAGAGGAAGGTTATACTTCTTGACTGTGGAATTGCTTAAGTACCTTCAATTATATTTTATTATGGCAACGGAGCAAAATTAGTTTAGAAACTGGACGTCGATTTTTGCATTCTGATAATTAATGCTCGTCGAATTGGGGAGATAGGTCTGAGCAAATGCTGTCCAGTTAGGGCCTAAACTACTCCTCGCGCAGTTTTTAGACACATTGCAAGTACATGTATCCATACCGACTTTTCCGAAATTTGGGACAAATCTTTGTAAGAAGTTAAGGTATCTGAATATGTAAAGTAAATATAAGCCGCGTCGCGAAACAAACAAAAAAAAAAAAAAAAAAAAAATAACTTCCAGTGCGCATTTCCGGTCCCTTAGCAAAGCCATATATCGTGCTCTTTGGCTGATGTTTCCCCTTGCCCTAGAGCTTCTAAGAGCGAACAGCCTAGGTTCTGGCGAGCCTGCGCAGATTGCGCAGGCTCGCCTGTACCTATGCAGTTCGCATATGCTATACTCCTCGCGCAGTTTTCAGATACATCGCAAGAATATAAGATGCTCGTTAATTGAACACGTATTTGGCTTTGAATGTAACAGCTAAAAGATATCATCTACCGTTCGTAGTCTTTACAGTTAGTTTTGAGGTATATCTATTCACCTACCTGTCTTTAACTTCACTGCACTTATATCCCGTAATTTTGTTGGACGTTTTGGACTCTAATAATACTGTCTATATTGTGATAGTAGCGGCAGAATATCTGGGTCGTTAGAACGTCATATAACTGTCATATTCTGAGCCCCGGTATGGCTATGGAATTCAGTTACTGTCTCACTCTATGACATGTGGTTGTTCAGAATGGGCATGGGTATTGATATATGCATGTCACGTTCAATCGGCATGGTTCCAAGCAGTCTCGGTGACGAATCTGATTAAACACAAATGTTGTGTTAATGGTGACCAAATAGTTCGGTCAGCCGGCATGGTTCCGAGCAGTCTCGTGGACGAATCTGATTAAACACAAGTATTGTGTTAGTGGTGACCAAATAGTTCGGTCAGTAGAACATTGGAACAGTAATACAGTAATACGAACATTATACAAAAAATAATGTAAATTCGATATCCCAGCCAACAGAGAAAACAATACAATATGTGACAAAAGAATACTCTAATAACATTGGAACATCTCATATATATATATATATATATATATATATATATATATATATATATATATATATATATATATATATATATATATATATATATATATATACACAGAGAGAGAGAGAGAAAGAGAGAGAGAGAGAGAGTTATTTCTTTACCTGAGGCCTTTCGCGGTTCGCCTACTCGGAGGCTCACTAATTTTTATTTACAAGAAAACATGTATATAATAAAAAGAATGAAAATAGTAAATTTACAAGCATACGTTATACGAGTTGAAATATTTGCAGGGTCTTGCAAAGGTATGCGCACAAAGTAGAGGCTTAGAGGATTAAGCCTGTCGAGGAAAAGGTGTGAGTAGGCGAAATTACGGGCTAGACCTGACCTTAACAATGTAGACTGAACCGTAAAACCAAACCAAACCGACTTAAACGTTTCTATCTAAAAGCTAGATGTTGAGTGCACTGACACAAGCCCTACAGCCATGCTTGCAAACTTTAAACACTACTGACCAGGTGACGTTAAACTAAACTGAGCGGGGAAATTAATACATTATGCATCAATATGCATTCAACGATGGTTATTGCCAGACAGCACACAGTGACGGATCATTATAGGGATCAAACATGTTTTTGTCATGCATTAACATTCGTCAGGTCCCGAGGGAAGTGTCGAAAACCGAGGCCGGAGGCCGCGGTTTTCAACACCTGCCTAGATACCTTGCGAATGTTAATGCATCGAAAAAACATGTTCGATCGCTATTATTGCATACAAACTGAAAGCATTTGCTACATTTCGCGTTATTTCTTGCACTATTTTGTTTCGCCTTTTCACCGATGTCTCGCGAACGCAATTTCCACGGACAATGCTCGTTCTAGGGCCGGGCAGTACACATGTCGTAACGGCAGCAAATCTGTGACCCGGTACGAACATATTGAAAGTTGCGTAGCCGTGCCTTAAAAGCGCGTGAATTGCCTTGTTAATACACGGCTTTTCGCTGGTTTATGCACGGCTGTTAATACCGTGCGACACTGCTTTTTATTCAATAATAGGAAACAAATACTGGTATGACTGTAAAACTGGTATAAAATAAAACTTTTGCTTTGTGTAATCCGGCATTGCCCAGTATCATCCGTCATCGGATGAACATGAATGCACAATGTATAAATTTCCCAGCCCAATTCAGCCCTGTACTTAAAACCGTTACCGATCAGTAATCTTAAATGCGTGTAGCTGTGCATTGCCCGGTATTATCCTTCTCTTGGTGCGCATGGATGCACAGTGTGTTGCCGTGCCCAATCAATTCGCATATTCAATACGGGTACCTGGTCACTAATTTTAAATAATTGTGTGCATGGCTAAAAGACATTTTATTATTCTACCATGCATACCACTTTCAGTGCATTCGTCACACAGCTGTTAGATAAGTTTGGGTCATTTGCTTTGTTATATCACGTTGTAATGATTTGTGTTTCTCTACAATGTTTCAAAGGTGAAGCAGAAGGCCGCTGTGCGGACCGAACGCGTTTGTAATTGTTAGCTAAATTAAGCCCTTACACACCTACTGTTTTTTTTTTTTTTTTTTCCATTGCGGTTCCTCTGATGCGGTTTTTCTTTGTGCGTCGATGGTTTCATATGTGGCACTTGTATTGTTTTTGATTGTCCTCATCCATCACGAAAACATGCCCATACAATTTTGACCCCCTTAAACCCCATTTTTATATAGAAAACACTGGGGTTTATAAGGGTATACATTGTTTGTTTTTGTTTTTTTTTCCTATTCCTGCTCAATAACATAGATTGTTGGACTCGTTAGAACCGTCTCGTCGAGGCGGTTCTAACGAGTATCACAATGTATGTTTTGAGCAGAAATATGAGAAATATCAGAGTTTCTTTTATCTGGAAATTTTCAGTTTTTGGTGGTAAAACTATCAATTTATTTGAATAGGTGTGTTTTCGTAATGTTTCGTTCTCGTGGTGCCTCGAGAAGGCTGTACTTCTTGACTGTGGCATTTCTTGGGTACGTCACATATATTGTGGCTATTCGTTAACGATACACTTTGGTTATTATTTTAAATAACCGATAACATCAACGCTCAAGATGTGTCTGCTCATTGGAAAATTAGGGCGAGGATTCAAAATTCAAACATTGACTTATGTCCATGCACGAGCTAGTTCATGTGTGCTTCCAGTTTGACGTGTGCAAGTTGCTATCATAACTACTTATGAATATCCCAAAATCTGACTGACATTTTGTCTTCCTTTAGATCGTTTGTAGATACAAATATCACAAATAGGCATGTATTGCATGTATCCTATGGGCAGCGCCATAGGAAAATAGGTGCCATAGCATATGCGAACAGCATAGGTTCAGGCGAGCCTGCACATCCGCGCAGCCTCGCAAGAACCTAGGATGTTGGTTCTCAGCCTTGAAGCGCTGAGGCAAAGGGAAACATCAGCTAATGAACACGATATGCGGACTCGCTAAGGGACCGGGCAGACGCACTGAAAGTTATCATTGTTTTTCGCGACGCGGCTTAATATGCTTTACATATTCATACACCTTAACTTCTTATCAAGATTTGTCCCAGGTTTCGGATAGGTAGGTATGACTACTTGCAATGCGTCCGAAAACTGCATGAGGAGTATAGCATATGCGAACAACATAGGTTCAGGCGAGCAGGACAAGCAGGAAGCACAGATTTCCCTAGCAAAAACAAATCAATAAAATAATAATTCATTACGAAAACACGCCTATTCAAATATATAGACAATTTCACCTCCAAAAACTGAAAATTTTCAGATAAAAAAACTCTGATATTTTTTTCATATTTCTGCTTAAACATAGATTGTGGGTACTCGGCGAGGCGGTTCTAACGAGTACCCACAATCTATGTTTTAATCAGATATAAGAAAAATTATGTACACCCATGTAAACCCCAGTTTTACTATATAAAAGTGGGGTTTAAGGAGGTCAAAATTATATAGGCATGTTTTCGCGATGTAATAAAAAAAATGAGGAACAAGTAATGATAAACAAGCGCTACGTTTGAAACCACCGACGCACAAAGAAAGAAAAAATGAAACAGAGAAACCGCCTTTGAATTGACAGTAGAAAGACTACTACAAGATAAACGATCATAACAGTTTGATCAGAGATTGCAATGTTTACCATTTCGGAAGAAGCTGCAGCAATATATATTGAATGTATTCAGAGTCTGCAAAATTTGACATTCCGGCAGTATCATTTCAGATAGTCAAATCGGCCTGTTCATATTCATCACGAAAACACGCCTATATAATTTTGACCCCCTTTAACCCCACTTGTATATAGAAAAACTGGGGTTTACAGGGGTATACATTATTTTTTTTATATCTGCTCAAAACATAGATTGTGGGTACTCGTTAGAACCGCCTCGCCGAGTACCCACAATCTATGTTTTGAGCAGAAATATGAAAAAAATATCAGATTTTTTTATCTGAAAATTTTATGTTTCTGGTCGTAAAATTTTCTATATATTTGAATAGGCGTGTTTTCGTAATGGTCAAATCGGCCTGTTCATATTGTAGGCAAGTATGGCAAGAGGTTAAACTGTCCGAATATCTCTTACAAGAAAAAGTATTAGTGACAACAACAAATGAATCGGAGATCACACTCAACAAATGGTGTGTCATTATTAACTTTTCTGATACGAAATTTGCCGCGGGGAGGAATATTAGCTACTAACGAGTACAGATATGGCTGGCATTTTCGAAAACGCGCATCAGTATATCAAATGCGTAGATTGATTTGTACGTATGAAAGCACAAAGCATTTATTTTTATCAAAAGCTTTGTATCAGTTCCTGAGTTCACACATTTACTTGAACATTCCATGCACATGGTCTCCTTTGGAAAGAGTTTGCATTAAATGCCAAAGTTTTTTTCCCGGAAAAAATAATTTGGAGACAATTTGCATTGAATGTCAATGTGTATTTACTGGAAAACAAATATTTCCGATTGTCGTCGGATTGTCGTCCGCTGTCTTTGCCACAATTCTTGTCTTGGTGAAATCTACAGCATTTAAGCTAGAAACGCAGGTAACTGTATTGTGTACACCTTCAAGTGTCCCTCATGTGTCTCGCGTATTTAGTGACATGATCGCACGCGCTGTTAAATCAACGTCACACTAGCAGTTTCATATAAGCCCGATATGGCGTTCAATAAGTGCTAAAAAGGCCGTTAGTTATATGCAAAATATAAAAAACAAATGATATGAGCGCGCGTAATTTAAATTGAGTTGCTTCAAAATTTTATCTATTTTATTGTCTTTTTAGTTTTTGCATATAACAAACGGTCTTTTTAGCATATCTATTTACTGAATATACTTAAATATTAGCAAACTATATTAGACGTATTTATGTATTTTTTCCTGTCCTATTTCCGTGGAAAATAATAAAAAGAATGTCAATGACATTTTGTCCTCAAATTTTGTCATCAGCGTACTTTTCTGTTGTTCTAATGTTCGAACTCTACATGTATTAGAAGCTTATTCCAGTCCAGATTTCTCAGATAACCCTCTTTACATGTACCATGCATTCTGATATCACAGCGACAAGAATAGCTGACTTTAAATAACCGTTACCTGGATTTCGTACAAAGGGGGCGGTTTGATTTTATTGGTCAATAATAATCATGTGAACAACAACCTTAAGGAAACGTTGGTGTATGTTTACTAAGGCTCGATTCGATTGTAGTCAATCTACCTAAAAACTAGCTGCTCAGATTATGCGGACGCGTTGTTACAACGTACAAATGGAGAAATGTCTACAATATGAGTTAAGACTAATGCAAATGCAGTTATATCTACATTTTCCGTTGACTTTAACTCAATATATAGTAGTTTCAACATTTTTATTGATGTCTACTTAAACTGTTGCAATTTTCCTCATTTTGCGTTGATAGGTAGGATTGTAGCGTTTTATCTCGACTAGACGAAATAAATACAACTGTGTCCGGAGATCATTTATCTTTTATAACAGTTATTTTTGTATCAGGAGGTGACGGTCGACGCAGTTCACGGCACAATGATTTGCCTTTTAGGGTTTTTTTTATTATATGGAACGATAGGATGCCGACAGTGACAAAAACAATATCTCCCAGATGGTGAAATATGATACAACCCTTTACACTAATGGCAACTTTTTTTTTCTACATTTGTACATATTGCGTTGTAATCGTACTCTTAGCAATCGCTCTTTTATTATGTGCATTAAAAACACATTTTTTTCCTTCTTTTGCTAGACCCCCCTCTCATGATCAGCCCTAATATACAGTCCTGATAACAGAGTGCACATCAAAGGCTTATCTTATCTAAGTGATTATGTGGACATTATAAGGATGTTAAGTCTCCTAAGGTGGGGCCCTATAAGGGGTAATTCATAGAATTGAGAAGTAGACAATAAGTTACTTTAGAACCAGATAAATTCATTTTGCAAATTTTGCATTTAATTTGTTGAATTGTGTTGTATCACTTTATTTATTTATTGACTGTTTGATAGTTGTTGTTTTTTTCTAAAATATAAAAGTGTTGTTGTTTTTTTCTCCTGCATTGTGGAAAAATACAAATAAATTGAAATAGAATTATAAAATTGAAAGTTTATTTACTCTTTTTTTTTTTTTCGTAATTTATTTATTTATTTTGAAAGTTTTTTGGTTTTTTTTTCATAATTTATTTATTTATGTATTTATTTATTTTCTAAAGCAAGTAAGAACACATCACAAGCTGAATCTTTATCCTACTGACGGAGCACTATATAAGAAATCTGGTAGGAAATTTAAAAAATAATTTTATCCAAAAATGTGAATATTTATTTTCTGCAATCACACAATCTGAATTTTCTACAAACTAGTGTGGTATCTTTAGTGAAGATTTAGATCAGCCTGCACATCTGCACAGTCTGATCAGTCTTCACCATACACTCTTTAAGATACGCTGCTTCTTCGTCCAGATAGCACAGACTGATCAGGCTGCAGAGGTGTGCAGCCTGATCCGAGTCTTCACTAAGCGAACATGTTATTTTGCAGAAATTAATGGGATTTGTTTCTTTAGTACCTGTCAAAAACTGTGAAACTCTTTTTCCGTTGTATATTCCATTAAACCCCACTTTTATATAGTAAAAATGGAGTTTACAGGGGTATACATTATTTTTCTTATTTCTGCTCAAAACATAGATTGTGGGCACTTCTTAGAACAGCCTCGCCGCGGCGGTTCTAACAAGTGCCCACAATCTATGTTTTGAGCAGAAATATGAAAAATATCAGAATATTTTATCTCAAATTTTTCAGTTTTTGGTGGTAAAATTTTCAGTACATTTGAATAGGCTTGTTTTCGTAATGCACCATTTCTAACAAGGGAGACAAATTTGATTTTTGACTTCCTGTTGGTTTTCCTTTATAAATTTGTCTCCCCTGAAAATGTATGCATTGATTGATATACTGTAGGCTCATGGATTTTTGTATTCTATAAGGGTGGTTAGTTTCGTGTCTGTTGGATCTAAGCCTTTGGGTGGTAAAGTATACTCTATTCGTTTGATACCCATAACGGAATATTGTTCTGATCTGACTGGAACAATCATCAGAAGCCTGTTACCGACGACTCCAGTTAATTTACCCTGTAAAATACAATTGAATTTCATTAGCTCGAACATCTTTGGTCACGGATTTATTTATTTATTTTTTTTTTTTTTTATTTATTTTTTTTTTTTGTATACACATGGATAGGTCGAGCCCCTGTGGTCAATTAAAGCGCCAGGTCAAGAGGCAAATGGAAATATTATAAGGATGCCTGTGACATTCTGCCATTAAGACCATATTTGGTAATGACTAAACGTGGTCTTATTTATGGGGCGGTCTTAATATCGAATGTAGAACATCTTCAGATAAGATGTGTTTTTTTTGCACCAAAACGTCATTAAGAAAACATGGCTATTCAAATATATTGAAAATTTTACCACCAAAAAATGAAAAATTTCAGATAAAATATGCTGATTTTTTTTTCATATTTCTGCTCAAAACATAGATTGTGTGTACCCATAAGAACCGCCTCGATGAGACGGTTCTAACGAGTACCCACAATCTATGTTTTTGAGCAGAAATAAGAAAACATGTATACCTCTGTAAACCCAAGTTTTACTTTATAAAAGTTGGGTTTAAGGGGGTCAAAACTATATAGGCATGTTTTCGTGATGTACTTAGATTGTTCTTTTTTCTCCATAAAAAATATGTTATGGTACACATTAGAAGCTCCTCAGCGAGAAAAAAAAATATTTGTGTCGTTAATGTACCTTCCAACAGATTCTCCCAGTGAAGACTCAAATCTGATTCATAATCTCATAGCGTTTGAGGTTCACTTGAAGAAAGATTGCATCCTTCACTATGCAAAATGCGCCTAGTGAAGTTTCTGATCAGACTGTGCAATCGAGCAGACTACTCAGATTCTTTGCTGAGGGAAAACTCAAATATATTTCAGGGGAACAAGGGAACAGGTACACCACCCACCCACCCACCCACCCCCCCCCCCCCCCACACACACACACATACCTCCCCTTCTCCTGGGAGGGCTTTATGTTTCTAGTGGAGCATCGATGACGTAAGCTTTTCAAGGAAAATCAATGAAAACCGTGGTTGCTATCGGTACAAGAGACTTACAAAGGAAAACTGCTTGTCATTACCGAACTCCTTCAGTCTTGATTACTGAAACTTGCAAATAATGTGAACATGGGTAAAATCTTGAAAAAATGAAATGTTGCAAGAATGGACCATTACTCTTGTTTGACTTTGTCGTCAGTGTAACCCGTTTAGTTTTGATCGGATATTCCTGAAACTTGCAGATAGGATGGACATAATTAAACACTCGCACAAGTTTGAAATACTAGCCAGATCGGATCAGCATAATTTGTTCAGCGTATATCTGATCTTCCCGAAACTTGCAGATAAGGTGAACATGGATAAAATCTCGTACTAGTTGCAAACCTGGCACGATCATATCATTAATCCTAGCGTAACGTTCCTTTATAGCTGAAAACGCCTATGTTTGATTTTGTCAGCAGCATAACTTATTCAGGAAAATAAATCTTTCTGACACTTGCAGATAAGGTAGATGGATAAATTTTCAGACGAGTTTGAAGAGATTGACTCATTAGTCTTAGAGTTACATCCGCTTGATAGTTTAAAAAGTCTCTGTTTGACTTTGTCATCAGCAGAACTCATTTAGTTTTAACGGATCTGCCTAAAACTTGCAAATAAGGTGGACATGATAAAAGTCTCAAACGGGTTTGCAAGCTGGCCAGATCCGATCATTAATCTTAGGGTTACGTGCCCTTCATTGTTGATAAAGTCTCTGCTTGACTTTTTCATACTCATTACTCTTTTCGTTTTGACTGAATCTTCCTGAAATTTGCAGATAAGCTGGACATGGAAAACTCTCGGATGAGTTAAAAAACTGTCTAGATCAAAAATTTTATTTTAGAATACGTCCCCTTGATTACTAGAAATGCCTATATTCGACCTTGTAATTAGCATAACTCATAATTTCTTCAATTTTGATCCGCTCTTTCTGAACCTTACACATATGATCGGGTTGAAACTTGGTGGACAGTAAGATACAGCGCATATTGTGTTGATGTTAAAATACACCAAATTTTGTTAGTTATCACAATTAAAAATTTTCAGACATTACTTTGTTTCCAAATAACTCCTCCTACAGTTTTCATCCAATAAGATTGAAACGTAGTAGATATTTAGGCAGAATATGAAGTGGTACAGCGCATATGTTTTGAGGTAACGGTGCAGCATATTTTGATGGAGTCGTTCTTTGTAAAAATATTCTTTAGATATAACTTTATTTCCAGAGAACTCCTCCTACAGATTTTATCGGATCGGATTGAAACTTGGCGGACAGTTAGAACATGAGGTGGCCCAGGACATACCATCTTGAGTCCCAGTACACCAGAATTTGATAGAGCTATCATTATTCTTTACTTGGTATATCACCTAGAGTTTCATCCAATGAGATTGAAACTTAATGGACAGCTAGACAGATTATGAGGGGTACAGCGCATACGGACACGAAGTAAAAGTACATCAAATTTTATAGAGTCATTACTCGTCAAAGATTCTTCGGTTATGACTTCATTTCCGGCAAACTCCTCCTACAGTTTTCATCGGATCGGATGAAAACTTGGTAGACAGTTAGATTATGAGTTGGTACAGTTCATAGTGTTTCAAGGTTACAGAACATCAAAGTTTTGTGGTCACTGCGCCCTTAAACATTGTTCAGATACGACTTTATTTCTGGCTAATAATACCTACATGTACAGTTTACACTGGACTATTTCGAGGTTACAGTATACCGAATTTTGATATAGTTATTAGATTATGAGTTGGTACAGTTCATAGTGTTTCAAGGTTACAAAACATCAAAATTTTGTGGTCACTGCGCCCTTAAACATTGTTCAGATACGACTTTATTTCTGGCTAATAATACCTACATGTACAGTTTACACTGGACTATTTCGAGGTTACAGTATACCGAATTTTGATATAGTTATTACAATTAAAAGATAGCTCACACGTGACTTTCGCACAGATCCATCTTGTTTTTGTCTGGATCCTCCTTAAACATGCACATGGATATGTTAAGAGTAATGTCCTTCAGGTTAAAGAATATTGTAGCATTGAATGACCTTGAACTACTTTTTAGCACAGGTGAGCGTTAAGGGTTATACGGTCTTCTTTTTTTATTATTTTCCCGTATAGGTTTGGTCTAACCTCCCAGTTTTACCGTCATCTTGAAAACACTTTTCAAAGCATAATTTACAATGGATAAGATGACCTGCCCTTTCACGGTAATATCAGAAAAGGTAGGTTTCCAGATTCCTTTCGTTTGTACATGTATGATATATTCATGATTTCATACAGCTGCTGACAACGCTAGTTCAGAACGATGATCTCATGCGACTACATCGAATAACGTTGCCGCAACGCAAACGTTATTAACAGTACTATATAATACAATATAATAATACGGCCATACACTATAAGGTAGTTAATTGAACTTTCTGATGTTTATAACGCATGCCTTTAAGATTGGTACGAGTACTGATAACTAAAGATAGTATATTTTAATGGTACGGATTATGATGATTTATTTAATTAAGGTTCTAGAAGGGTTGATGAAGTAGTTTTCAGTAGCACGTTGAAATGACACATTATTAGAGTACATTTTGTAGAAGGGAAATATTGTATATTTTGGATTTAATTGGTGGGCACATGTACTCATGTGATCACTTACGTAGAGCATTCTTGTTTCGGGGTCCCTGATTTGTTCATTGTGAGCAGTTACACGTTTCTTAGATAAGCCCCCGTTACCCCCAAGTATTCTTCGCCACAGCCCGTGCATTATATTATCTATATCACAGTTTAACTAGATACATAGTGGATTCGTGAGCACAAACATTTCGTCCGCATTTCCATTCTATTGAGGCATCTTCTGTGAGATGTATACAAAGGCGGCTATTAGGTCTTTAGCACCGTTCATGGTGATTATTGCTATGACATTTTGCTTTAGTAAACATTAATAAGATTTTAGAAGGTATACAGATATGGATTAACAACAAAAAAAAAAAAAAAAAAAAAAAAAAAATGATCGAATTTTCATACAATATGGCCGCTACGATAAAAACGTAAAATTTTATGACACATGTTGAATGACACATTTTAAATTTTACATGACAATTTTCGGGCGTTCGTTTTTATTGTTTTTTTATTGAAATATTCGTATAGAACAGTGAATTGTACTTACATAATAAAAAGGCATGTTGAGGGAAATCGCCGCGCATTTCTTCATATCCATATTTTCTAAACGAACTTCACTCGGAAAGATTGTATGGAGACAAAACATAATAAGTGACGTAATTTACGCAAACAAACATGTTCATCAAAATAAAATGCACGCCATTTTACAAAACGCGACAAGAATTTTAACAATCAGTGCTAATCTACACCCCAGCATTAACTGTGCAGATATCGCGAGATGGGTGTTATTTACTGTAAGTTTATACCTGTATACTACACGCGTAACAGAATTTACAATTTAAACCCGTATCATGCAAAATGCTTGCATTTTTTTCCTAAATGCAGTTAGTTTCGAATTACTATACAGCTGTTTTGTATGAATGAATACCCAAGCTATATATATAAACAAAACTCAGCCGTATATCTTTCCGATTGTAGTTACGTTTTTGCAAGAACCATGAATTGAAAGACCAGACTATTTCGGATCTTCAAATAAAATGAGGAAAATAAACTGGATGACTTTGTATGCTTCGGGATTTGGGGACTGTCTGTCGAAACGTAAGAAATAACCGGATTCCCCGCTTTCTCTTTGATATTTCTTATTGCGTTTCATCTAGATTCATGGCTTTCTCTATACCGTCGTCGATAAGTCTTTCTGATGGGTATTGTTGTTTAAGTAAAATGAATTCATTTTCTTTCATTATATATACAATATATATTCATTACATCTACAGGATACTCCTAACCACCAGTTTCTACTGAAAGGAGTTTCTAATTTTATTACTGTGATTATTACTGGTTATTACTATATACAAATATATAAAACATTCTGTGTCAAACCCGACGTGTCATGTGAAACAAAGAATGTCATTTATGCGTTAGGTTGGTGAAGATGCGGTGAGGGGTATATCAATGAGACAGGAGATACGCTAAGCCATCCGAATGACTCTACATTGTCAACACATCAGGCATAGTAATGTAATTTCTTTGTCAGAGACCATTTTAAGAAAAGCGCAGAAAGTTTCTATATACAATGTAGAATTCACCCCTGTGTAAAATGTGAACAGACATTGTTACTTGAAGGAATTTTAAAAGAAAAATCATGTAGGACTTTTTATGCCAATACTAAACATCACGTTTAAATTAATTTGCAGTAAAATTTTAATATGCTCTGACGATTTAATTGATTTCTCTGTACGCATTAATTACGTTATTTAAACATGCTCTATTGACGTTGTTGCTATGACGAAATCGTATGAAATCGTAACGTTAATTTTACTCCTTGGTGATGATCTACAGTTGTAGTAAAACGCTTATATATAATTATTGGCTATTCCTCATTCTATATACAGTGGAACCTCGAAAATTCAAAGTCCAAGGGACCAAACAGTTTTGTTTGAATTATTGAGACTTTGAATAATTGAGGGTTAAAGTACATACATATAATGGCTCGAACATCTTTTGGACCATGGAAATTCGTTCGAGACATGGGTAGTTCGAGCCACTGAGGGTTAATCATGACACCAGTTCAGGAAGCAAAGAGCGATAATTTAGGGATTTTTTTTTTCGATTTTCTACACAATGATTGTATGTAGAGTGTACTCATTAGAATTGCCTCGATGAGGCGATTCTAATGAGTACACACAACATACAATTCCATGATAAAATAAGAAAAAATCCCTAAATATTTGTTTTCTTGAGCTATTGGAAGAATTTTGTAGGGACTGAAAAAATAGTTCGAATCATCCACGGTAAACGAGCCATCCGTGTTCGAGCCATTAAGGTTATACTGTGTGTGTGTGTGTGTGTGTGTGTGTGTGTGTGTGTGTGTGTGTGTGTGTGGCATTGTTTGAATATTCCTCGTTATTATATATTACTTACGTCATGTATTTGGATTCTTGTAGGGTTTACTGAGTCAAAGTCTTTCACTGCAGTGTTGTAGTCTCCGCGTTTCCTATATACTGCCTTCCCGTCAGGTGTCTTTAACTTTTCGGCTCCTTTTAAGAGAATTTTCATGGCCCTTGTACCCTTCCAAATCCCTAAAGCTTAAATCATATTTGAACCGCAGCGTTAGAAAACGTACCTTCTCACATCTACGCCCAGTGAAGATTCAGATAAGCCTGCGCACTCGCGAAGACTAGTCAAAATCTTCACTAAGCAGTTTCGATAGCCCGGGATAAAAATCTCTTCGTGCGGACAGCAAAGACCGATCAGACTGCGCGGATGTGCACGGTGGTCTGTGTCTTCGTTTGATACACATGTCAGAATGTACGTTTTTGTCTCAGTGAGACTTGCAGAAACATAGATTTATGCACCAATTGCCCAGGAAATACCAAAATTACGTATACGTAGTACTGCCTTCCCGAGAATAATAGAGGAACAAACAATGATGAAAAACTGCAAACTTACAATAACAGAAGTATAATCTACACACACACGCACACATAGACAGACACACACACGCACACACACACGAAAATTCATCAAAGTTTATGTTATTTTCTCGGAAAAATAGCTCGTTTCGACGAATTCGTTTATTTTAAAGACCCTAACATATATACTGAAAGGAAAAAGAAACGCAGGGTTGAGTTTTTTCCTTCTTATTTTAACCATTTTTTACGGTGTTTACTATAGCCATACACTTTTACAGATTGTCCTGTGAATGTTAACCGCGGGTATACGAGTCTTTGGTCGATGTGCTATCTACCCAGTGTGTGAAATCATTGAACCGTGCACTACACAGTGCGTCGCACGGACAATACGGAAAGCCAAAATTTCGTGCAAAACAAGCATGTTTAAACGCACAAGATTTCCTCACACCATTTGGTACACTTCAACGCTACACAACGCTCTTCAATTCTTTTACCAATTTTTCCTTTTCATTTTTACGCTACTTTGAACTTTTTTTTCAATCATGGTACGATTGACTGATGTTCAGAGGGGTAGGGCAATTGCGTTGCTGATGCAGGGTCAGAGGCAACACCAAGTTGCCAATCATTTTGGGGTTAACGTCTCAACAATTGAATGTCTTGTTAGACGTTTAAGGGAGACAGGGCATTTAGCAGACCGACCGCGGTCTGGGCGTCCACGCGTGATGTCGCGACGTCAAGACAGGATAATCCGTCTGGCACATTTGCGGAATCGTCATCTCACTGCTACCGAAACTGCCTTTAATACAGTAGGTACGCTTAATCGACAAATTTCTCCGAAGACTGTTGGAAGTCGATTGCGTGAGATTGGTCTTCGAGCTCGTCGTCCATACGTTAGTCTGCCTCTGACCCAGGCATGTAGGTTGCGTCGTATGGCGTGCTTGACGGCGCATGCGCCCAGGCTATTTCCGATGAGGCAGTTGAGACGAGTTCTTTTTACGGACGAGTCTAGGTTCACTCTCTATCGCGCAGATGGTCGACGTCGTGTGTACCGACGTCGCGGAGAACGCATTGCCGACGCCTGTATTGTCGAACGGGATCGGTTTGGGGGATGGCTCCGTTATGGTCTGGGGAGGCATTGCTCACGGGATAAAATCACAGTTGATTATTGTTGCGGGCAATATGACCGCAGTAAGGTATAGGGATGAGATCTTGCGTCCTGTTGCAGTCCCGCTTGTGCAACAACGTAATCTGATTCTGCAGCAGGACAATGCCCGACCACATGTTGCCCGAGTTTGTCAGGATTTCCTGGCAAACAATAACATCGCACCACTAGCATGGTCACCGTACAGTCCAGATTTGACCCCAATAGAGCACATGTGGGATGAGCTGGACAGAAGGGTTAGGAAGCGCCGAAATCCCCCCGCAACTCTCGCACAACTAAGGAATGCGTTGCTCGATGAATGGAATAAAATCCAGATGCGAACTGTCAATGCTTTGGTTATCTCTATCCAAAGGAGAATCAGGGCAGCAACGGCAGCAAGAGGGGGGCACACCCGATATTGATTTTCAGTTTGATTTTGATTTCAAGATTTAGGGGATAGCTACCAATGAACTTCAATAACTCGAGACTTGTTGATCACAAACCAATGAAATTTGGAACTTTTGTTCCACACATGTACCGTTTTGTAATCATAGTAAAATATTTAACAAACTTTTTCAAACTTGAATGAAATTTAGGAATAAAATTTACCCTGCGTTTCTTTTTCCTTTCAGTATATTTACAAAATCCCGGAATGGGCAGGACCAGAAGTACAGTCGAATCTCAATGGCTCGAACATCTTTGGGACCATGGAAATTCGTTCATGGGTAGTTCGTGCCACTGAGGGTTAATCATGGCACCAGTTCAGGAAGCAAATGGCGATAATTTAGGGAAATCTTTTCGATTTTCTACACAATGATTATATTTTGTGTATACTCAGTACACACAACATACAATTCCATGATAAAATAAGAAAAAATCCCTAAATATTTGTTTTCTTGAGCTATTGGAAGAATTTTGTAGGGACTGAAAAGATAGTTCGAATCATCCACGGTAAACGAGCCATCCGTGTTCGAGCCATTGAGGTTATACTGTATCAACTATACTTTGTGAAGTATCAGGAGACAATTTGCATGACATGAAACCGCCTATTTTATAGTAAAAACAACATATTATCATTATAAAGACACGCCTATTCAAATATATTGAAAATTTCACCACCCAAAACTGAAAGTTTTCAAATAAAATAAAATCTGATAATTTTCAAATTTCTGCTCAAACCATAGATTGTGAGTACTCGTTAGAACCGCCTCGGCGAGGCGGTTCTAACGAATACCTACAATCTATGTTTTTGAGCAGAAATAAGAAAAATAATGAATACCCCTGTAAACCCCAGTTTTACTATATAAAAGTGGGGTTTAAGGGGGTCAAAATTATATAGGTATGTTTTCGTGATGTATCTGCTGATTGTGTCTAGAGAATGATAAAGGTTAACAACATGAAAAACAGGATATGTCTTGTTCATTTTTATTTTTTTATTTATACAATATTTAAAGAGGATACACAATTAGCTTCAAAATCTAGTCTACCTTGTGGTCCGCTTTAACATACTCATATAAAATACATACAAATATACATTAAAATGACACAGCAATAAGTCGTATCTCTCACTGATAAGAGACTGTGCCCAACAAAACCTTGTATTCTGTCAATGAATGATAGACATGTAGAGGCCCAATAGAGGAATTAAGTATTAGCTTATGTATCGGATCCATAGGTAAAGTCCCCCTCCAAAGTAATTATTATCCCTCAGGAGGCTTCTTTACCACCTCCTGCTGGGATATAATAACCATCGGTTTATTATACTTGTTTGATACATAGAGCTTACATTGGGTAGGGGCAGTAAGATCATTAGTGATGTGGTCTTGGTCATTAGTCTCTTCACTGATAAGAAAATGGGCACCACAAAACCTAGTATTCTGTCAATAAATAATAGACAGATAGAGGACCAATAGAGGAGTTAAGCAAAGGCCTGTTTATCTGATCCATAGGTAAAACCCTCAGAAGGCATCTTTACCACCTCCTGCTGAGATATCATTATCACCCCTTTATGACACGTCTTTGATGCGTAGCGGCTAGGTATGGATAATGAAATCATTAGTGAGTGGTACCACATTTGGTCTCAATTTAGCTATTGTTATATAACAGGGTGTTCAATTGTTTTAAACAACATGTTTACTATGTTTCCATAAATAGCTTTATTTACTATGTTTCCAAAAATAACTTTCTGGAATGTTCAACATGTTTACAATAACATGATGTTTACAGCCTTGATTCTGGACTGAGTTATTTTTAGCATGTCATGGAAGATTTAGAAGTTTCCTGAAGGAACCTAGAAAATAAGAGATGCTTGTAGTAAATTCTTTTTCTAGAACGTTCTCTGATATTATATAAGGAGAGAAGAATTTCATCTGGGCATCTTTGTATACTTTCACTGGAAATTATTCTATACTGGATTACTTTACTATTTTATTCATTCTGGACTTAAATTCTGAATTCAGGAACATTAAATTGTGGGATCAGAAACTGATATTCAAAGGATTTGTTTTATAAATGCTCATGGATTATTTCAGAGTGACTTTGTGACATAAACTTGAAAGGTACTGTCTACTTACATTCTTCTGTTTTGAATCCTGTCTTATTTTTTTTGTGAATAAATATTGTTAATAAGATAAAGCTTGTTGCTGGTTTCACTTTCATTTCTTTCTCGTTACGCCTGGCTCGTAACAGAAATTGGGGGCTCGTCCGGGATCGAACATTTTCTTGAGCTAAAACAAGTTTGAGCTTTTTAAAGAAAACAAATATTGATTTTTAAAGAAAAAAAAAAAAAAAAAAAAAAAAAAAAATATTTGTTTGCTATAAAACAAGTACTGACTTTTAAAAAAATCTCAGTAAATATAAAAATATTTGTTTTATAAAAAAGCAAGTATTGACTTTTGAAAAATATCAACAAATAAACTCTGATTGATAAATTTACTTGATAAAACCAGCAAAAAGCAATCATGTCGTTCGACCTTCAAGCTTTTATTGCTGCGCCTTCGCAGGAGCTGTTAAATGTGGCCAAAAAGTCAGATTTGTTGGATATTGCTGCTCACTATGAACTGACTACCGTCAACAAGTTCATGTTAAAACAGGAAATAAAAAAAATATTTTGGTCCAATTTTTGGTTGATAAGGAAATTCTTGATTCTTCTGCTTTGCAAATGCGTGAGCTTGAAATTCAACGGCAAATTGAGTTTGAAAAATTAAGATTAGAACAAGAAAGACAAATGCAGAAAGAAAGGCTGGAAATGGAAGAGAGGGAGAGAGAAAAATGTTCCTCTTCATAACATTTATTTATCCTCAGACTTGGTAACTGGTTTAGTGGCTGTTGGTGTTCGACCTTCTTTACCTTTTAAAGGTGTTCACTTACTGTTAGGCAATGACTTAGCAGGAGATAAGGTTGTGGTAAACCCACTTTTGACTAACATACCTTGTATTGATCAGCCACCTGATCCCATTGAGCAGGAAATCCCTGATCTTTATCCATCATGTGCCGTTACTAGGGCCATGGCTAAGAAAGCAAAACAGAATGATAGGGACATTGATTTAATTGATACCTTTTTGGGTCAGTCTTTTAAACATGAGATTACAAATTCTCTTTCATCCAGCTTGTCTGACAGGCAGACAGAGTTACGTAACAAGTCAGAGTCCAGTCATTACTCTGCAATATTAAATGACCAAGGTCAAGGTCATGACTTGGTGTCAAGGTCCCAGCTTTGTAAGGAACAGCATAATGATCCTGAAATTTTGCCTTTGCTTGAAAGGGCTTTAGATGAGAAAGAAATAGATCAAGTCCCAGTCTGTTTTTATGTCAAAAATGGTATTTTAATGAGAAAATGGCGCCCTCCTGATGTCTCAGCAGAAGACGAGTGGACTGTTAACCACCAAATAGTGGTTCCAAGGGTTTATCGCCCTGAAATTTTGAACTTGGCCCATGACACTCCCATGTCAGGTCATTTAGGTATAAATAAGACCTATCACAAAATTCTTAACCATTTTTACTGGCCAGGGTTAAAATCTGACGTCTCTCAATTTTGTAAATCTTGCCATACTTGTCAGATGGTAGGAAAACCCAATCAGACAATACCAAAAGCTCATTTACAGCCCATACCTGCTTTTGATGAACCTTTTAGCAGAATAATTATTGACTGTGTTGGTCCCTTGCCCAAAACAAAGTCAGGTAATGAATATCTTCTCACTGTAATGTGTGCTTCTACACGTTTCCCAGAAGCCATTCCACTTAGGAATATTAAAACTAAGAACATTGTTAAGGCTTTGGTAAAGTTTTTTACATTTGTAGGTCTCCCAAAGTCTGTTCAGTCAGATCAGGGCTCTAATTTTATGTCTGGAATTTTTCAACAGGTCATGCATGAGTTGGGCATTACTCAATATAAATCGTCACCTTATCATCCTGAAAGTCAAGGTGCCCTTGAAAGATTTCATCAGACACTGAAAAATATGATCAGATCATACTGCTTTGATACTGAAAAAGATTGGGATGAGGGCATCCATTTGTTGTTGTTCGCTGTTAGAGAATCTGTTCAGGAATCTCTTGGTTTCAGCCCATTTGAGCTGGTATTTGGCCACACTGTGCGTGGACCTTTGAAACTTTTGAAAAGAGAAATTTCTCTCAAATGATGACAGTTCTCTGAACTTACTTCAGTATGTATCAGATTTTAAAGACAGACTGTCTAGAGCTTGTGAGGCTGCTCGGACCAATCTTAAGTCAGCACAGAGGAAAATGAAACGTTGGTATGATGAAAATGCAAAAGAAAGAAAATTCCTGCCTGGAGACAGGGTACTTGCTCTTTTGCCTATTCCTGGCAAACCATTGCAAGCCAGGTATTACGGCCCTTACACTGTAGATAAACAGATAAGTGATGTAAATTACATTGTTAACACTCCTGGGAGACGCAAACAAAAACAATTATGTCATGTTAACATGCTTAAACAATACATAGATAGGGATAGCTTTTCTGTTACACCAATTAGTGTTGTTAGTTCAGTCCCTCAGGAACAAAGTGAAATGAACTCTGAAGACATGAACTTCATCAAATCTGATCCTGCTTCATCAAAACTCCAGAATTCTGACATTCTAAAGGATCTCGACCAGAAACTTTCACACCTAGATCCAGTCCAAAGAAAGGAACTGAAACAGTTAATTCATCAATATGAACACTTATTTCCGGATATTCCTACAAGGACTGACAAAATTTATCATGATGTGAATGTTGAGGACTCACAACCTGTCAAACAACATCCATATAGAATGAACCCAACAAAACAAAAATACCTTAAGGAGGAAATTCAGTATTTGCTGGACAATGATTTCATTGAACCAAGTCAAAGTGAATGGAGTTCACCTTGCATTCTTGTGCCAAAACCTGATGGAACATATCGGATGTGCACCGATTACAGGAAGGTCAATAATTTGAGTAAAACAGATACTTTTCCCATCCCAAGAATGGATGATTGTATTGACAAAATTGGAAATTCAAAATATATAACTAAATTTGATCTTCTGAAAGGATTTTGGCAAATCCCTCTCACAGAAAGAGCTAAAGAGATCTCAGCATTTGTTACTCCTGATGGATTATATCGCTATAAAGTAATGCCTTTCGGAATGAAAAACTCTCCAGCAACATTTCAACGCTTAATCAACACCATAATAGCTGGAATCGAGCATTGCGATGCTTACATCGATGACGCCATCATATACAATGATGAATTGAATCACCATCTTGGAACTATCAAAGTATTCTTTGATAAACTAAGTGAAGCAAAATTGACAATAAACCTTGCTAAACGTGAATTCTGTCATGCAACTTTAACATTTCTAGGACATGTTGTGGGTCATGGTCAGGTTAAACCTATAGAGGCTAAAGTTGAAGCTATTTCAAATTTTCCGGTGCCAACATGCAAAAGACAACTGATGAGGTTTCTTGGTATGGCCGGTTATTACAGAAAATTCTGTAATAATTTTTCTGTCATTGCTGAGCCACTGACTAATTTACTTAGTAAAAGAATGAGGTTTAAGTGGACCGGTGATTGTCAGAATGCCTTTGATAAACTGAAAGCCATACTGAGAGGTGAGCCGGTTCTCTTGGCACCGAATTTTAATAAAGAATTCAAGTTAGCAGTAGATGCGAGTGATGGTGGTGCAGGTGGTGTATTACTGCAAGAGGATGACAATGGTGTCGATCATCCAGTTTGTTACTTTTCCAAAAGGTTTAACAAACATCAAAAGAATTATTCTACAGTAGAGAAAGAATGTTTGTCTCTCATTCTTGCTCTTCAACATTTTGAAGTTTATCTGACTTCTTCGTCCTCACCTATTGTTGTTTTCAGTGATCACAATCCACTGACTTTCATCCATAAGATGAAAAACAAGAATCAGAGGTTGCTCAGATGGAGCCTGTTGTTACAGGAATACAATCTTGACATCAGGCATATCAGGGGAAAAGATAATATTATTCCTGATGCCTTGTCCAGAGCATGATGTCTTGATCTGTGGTTTCCTGTAACTTGCTATATATAAGATAATAATTGCCTTTATCAGTATTTTATTTTATGATAATTTTATGGCAAAAGAAAGCTTTATTACATAAATCTTTCTTTTCCCTGAAGAGGGGAAGTGTTATATAACAGGGTGTTCAATTGTTTTAAACAACATGTTTACTATGTTTCCATAAATAGCTTTATTTACTATGTTTCCAAAAATAACTTTCTGGAATGTTCAACATGTTTACAATAACATGATGTTTACAGCCTTGATTCTGGACTGAGTTATTTTTAGCATGTCATGGAAGATTTAGAAGTTTCCTGAAGGAACCTAGAAAATAAGAGATGCTTGTAGTAAATTCTTTTTCTAGAACGTTCTCTGATATTATATAAGGAGAGAAGAATTTCATCTGGGCATCTTTGTATACTTTCACTGGAAATTATTCTATACTGGATTACTTTACTATTTTATTCATTCTGGACTTAAATTCTGAATTCAGGAACATTAAATTGTGGGATCAGAAACTGATATTCAAAGGATTTGTTTTATAAATTCTCATGGATTATTTCAGTTGGACTTTGTGACATAAACTTGAAAGGTACTGTCTACTTACATTCTTCTGTTTTGAATCTTGTCTTATTTTTTGTGAATAAATATTGTTAATAAGATAAAGCTTGTTGCTGGTTTCACTCTCATTTCTTTCTCGTTACGCCTGGCTCGTAACACTATGTCTTTAAAGACATAGCTAAAACATTGCCAACAGTGGTACCAGTCAGAAATGATTTTTTTTTTTTGCACTTACCTAAGCGCTATGCAAGAGAGTCCAGGCATGTCATAAGGAGGTGATTATGACATCCGAGCACGGGGATGGTAAAGATAATATCTTCTGCAAGATAATAAAACTTTTGGAGGGAATAATACCTATAGCTCAAGATCAGGTGCTTTTTCAACCAAATAGTTCTGATATTTTTTTCTCCATGAAAACATACATTGTGGTACCCATACGAAGCGCCTCGGTGAGGAAATAAGAAAGCTTATTAATTGAATACCTCCTCTTATCTAGAGCTATAATATGACATATGGATCAAATAAATGCGCCAGAACTAAATTTCCCTATTGGTCCTCTGTCTGTCCCATGGATATTGAGAGAATAAGAGTAATTCATCACGAAAACACGCCTATATAATTTCGACCCCCTTAAACCCCACTTTTATATAGTAAAACTGGGGTTTACAGGGGTATACATTTTTTTCTTATTTCTGCTCAAAAACATAGATTGTAGGTACTCGTTAGAACCGCCTCGGCGAGGCGGTTCTAACGAGTACCCACAATCTATGTTTTGAGCAGAATTATGAAAAATATTAGACTATTTTATCTGAAAATTTTCAGTTTTGGAAGTGAAATTTTCTATATATTTGAATAGGCGTGTTTTCGTAATGTTGTTGTGCCCAGCCTCTTATCAGTGATATGAGTAATGATCAACACATGTTTTATCCTTATGTCTTTAAGGTGCAACACACACTTGGTACAGGTTTTTTCTTTACCGCCATTGGGGACACATTTTGACTTCCTATTCGCTGTACTGCACGACACACCCGTTTGTAAAAGGGGCTCTATAATGAAAGAATAGTTGTCTCCCCTGAAAATGTCTAAATTCGCATTCAATAATAATTGTTAAAACATGTTAAAAATGTGAGACTCGTCCGTGAAAACAAAATGATGAAAATAGAATTATCGATAAAAATTATACCCTTTTCCGCTGACCTGAGGCTTTTGGTTCCCGGCTATATTACATAAAACGGAAAATCGAAACCAGAAGTCACAGGTACCTGGTACATTATGTTTTCCCTCTTTTCTTACCTCTTGCGCTCATCCTGGCTAACATCGTTGCGGATCTTTTCACTGTCACCCTATTTGAGTAACCTGTAAGAAAATGATTGCTCTATTAACCATAGCTCTACTGAATCCAGACATGCACTGCCTTTGAAAACAGTGTAGATCCGGATCAATTGGTTTAATACCAGTAATATGAAACATTGTTTTTGTGTGTCACAGTGTCTTTGGTACAGATTAGCGTACAGATTTAGAAACAATGTGGGAAAGTCTAACATTTCGGATCAAATCAGAAAACTAATTAACCGTTATAAAAAAATTGGCTAGAACTTGGATGTTATGCGGCAGACTGCATGCCTAGTTGTCAACCCAATCATTGTTGATGGCTATGCATCAGACTCAATGACGACCTCTTCGTAAAACTTCAACAACCAGTGGGTTGGGGCTTGACGATATGACATTGGCTTGGCCCGCCATGGTTCAACTGTTGGTTTTCGTTTGCTCTGGCTTGCAGTGGAGTTGGCCATGGGTGCTCGCCTTTGTTTGTCGTTGTGATTGGTTTGTTTTTTTGTGTTTTCGCTTTGATGCGTTGGCTGGGTTGGGGGCCTTTCAGCGAGCTGAGATTTTTATGTGCTTTTGTTTTAGTAGCGTGGGGTCCCGGGGTAGAGTTGGTTGGCTGTGGGGTGCTTTAAACCCCCCGGTGGTTTGTTCTGCTGGCCGTTCTAGGGCAGTGGTCCCGGGGTTGGTCTTGCTCTTTGTTGCTTTGTGGTTTGTTCTGCGAGGCGATTTGTTTTGTGTCTTGCTTTGTGTTGTTTTGTTCTTGTGTGTTTTCAGTCTTTTTAGCATTGCAATTACCTCACTTGGGGAAGAGAGAGCTAATCTCTGTGCTTTTCGTGCGTTTGTTCGATTTGCGCTTGTTTGGTTTTGTCTGTTTCCTCTTCCTCTTGGTGTCTGAGAAGGGCTGCGGTTTGTGATTGTGTCATTTCCTGGATTTTTCTCTTACCTTGTTTTGGATTTGATTGGTAAGCGATGGTATACTCTAATGTGATTTGTTTCATATGTATACGTTTTATATAAAAATATACATCGTAATGGTTTTATAATGTATATTTGCTAATCTGTGATACCAAAAACAGTTAATCAATCAGTCAATCAATCAATCAATTATTCACAATGCAGTGAAATTCCGCTAGTAAGACCACCTCTGGAGCTGCAAAAATGCCGTCACATTAAAGGGGGCGGTCTTAATATTCAGAGGAAATTATTTTGGACTGCCAAAAAGCACGTTTACTACACTGCAGCTGGTGTTAGTGCCGTGTGGCGGTCGTAGAAGGTCTCCCCGTACTTTACCATAGAGAAGATTATATTTCATTTCCTTTGGGATCATTGGGCCTATTGTGGTGCATTTAAAAATGCAGTTCTGCTCAGGTAAACGCTAGAGGGCGTAAGCAGTGTAGCCAACTTCATTACTGCTTATGAAGAGTCGCAATAAAAACAAGACTCCCATTTTTCTAATCTGTAATGTGGTCTTTGTTCCCAAAGGCAACCTTTTTTTTTTGCGTTTATTTCAGCTGGACTGTCATCAAGCGTACTGTCGCTATATGACCCGTGATAGGGAAATGCATCATTATGTTCTATGGCATAATGCCAACAGCGAAGACCCATCACAATAGTCTGTATATCCGGGAAAGTGATCATGACCGCACATTCTGTATACCATTTCGCAAGTAAATATTAACCTATTCATGCCCAAAGGATTCTTAACGGAAACTGTTTAAACAAGTCCATTCCCCATAACAGCTCTTAATAGCAGAGTAGTCTTACTTTTGAGTTGTCTTAATATCAGGATAATTATGTAGATGGTTGCGACCAAATATTGTGCATAAAATCATGACCAAAATTGCAAATTTTATTTCTTCTGTTCAAAACGCCCTGCAAAACGACTGTATGAAAGATGTCTCAGGCAGAGTAAATATCCGGACATCAGAGTTGCGTACCTTGCTTTACCTATTGGTTACAAAGGATCCTGTAGAACTGTTTAAAACGTCAGATGACCGTTCTAAGGTGGTTGTTTTGATATCGTTTGTTCTTTGTATTACAGTCGAACCTCAGTGGCTCGAACATCTTTGGGACCATGGAAATTCGTTCGAGACATAGGTAGTTCGAGCCACTGAGGGTTAATCATGGCACCAGCTCAGGAAGCAAATAGCGATAATTTAGGGAAATCTTTTCGATTTTCTACACAGTGATTGTATGTTGAGTGTACTCATTAGAATCGCCTCGATGAAATAAGAAAGTTTCTTTAAATATTTGTTTTCTTGAGCTATCGGAAGAATTTCGTAGGGACTCAAATCGAATTCGAATTAGCCATGGTAAACGAGCCATTGGTGTTCGAGCCATTGAGGTTCGACTGTACTTTGTTGTCTCTGAGTTATTATAGTTCTATCCTTTATGGACAATTGACCTAAATCATACATACACCAAAATGTCCTTTAGGTTGTTGTCCACGTGATTATCATTGACCAATCAAATCGAACAGCGCGTTAGACGGACCAACCAATAGCTTACGATATTAAATTCAAAAACGATTTTCTCCGAACCGATCGCTATCCCTAAACTGAACGTTTTTTGGGACGATTTTTTTATTTGATTTATTTATTTATTTATTTATTTATTTATTTATTTATTAGTTTGTTTGTTTACCCTAGTTACTAAAATAAAAGCAAAAGATATTGCCTTAGGAAACAAAGAACATAGAACAGAAAATGGAAGCCTCGGTTTTATTGAGACTCTTCATAAGCAGCAATGAAGTTTGCTACGCTGCTTACGTCCTCTAGTGCATATATGAGCATAACTCCATATGCAAAGATACCACAATGGGCCTAGTGATCCCAAAGGAAATGGAAATATACTGAAAGGAAAAAGAAACGCAGGGTGAATTTTATTCCTAAATTTCATTCAAGTTTGAAAAACTTTGTTAAATAATTTACTATGATTACAAAACGGTACATGTATGGAACTAAAGTTCCAAATTTCATTGATTTGTGATCAACAAGTCTCGAGTTACTGAAGTTCATTGGTAGCTACCCCCCAAATCTTGAAATCAAAATCAAACTGAAAATCAATATCGGGTGTGCCCCCCTTTTGCTGCCGTTGCTGCCCTAATTCTCCTTTGGATAGAGTTAACCAAAGCATTGACAGTTCGCATCGGGATGTTATTCCATTCATCGATCAACGCATTCCTTAGTTGTGCGAGAGTTGCGGGGGGATTTCGGCGCTTCCTAACCTTTCTGTCCAGCTCATCCCACATGTGCTCTATTGGGGTCAAATCTGGACTGTACGGTGGCCAGGCTAGTGGTACGATGTCATTGTTTGCCAGGAAATCCTGACAAACTCGGGCAACATGTGGTCGGGCATTGTCCTGCTGCAGAATCAGATTACGTTGTTGCACAAGCGGGACTGCAACAGGACGCAAGATCTCATCCCTATACCTTACTGCGGTCATATTGCCCGCAACAATAATCAACTGTGATTTTATCCCGTAAGCAATGCCTCCCCAGACCATAACGGAGCCACCCCCCCCCCCCCAAACCGATCCCGTTCGACAACACAGGCGTCGGCAAAGCGTTCTCCGCGACGTCGGTACACACGACGTCGACCATCTGCGCGATAGAGAGTGAACCTAGACTCGTCCGTAAAAAGAACTCTCCACTGCCTCATCGGAAATACCCTTGGCGCATGCGCCGTCAACCACGCCATACGACGCAACCTACGTGCCTGGGTCAGAGGCAGACCAACGTATGGACGACGAGCTCGAAGACCAATCTCACGCAATCGACTTCCAACAGTCTTCGGAGAAATTTGTCGATTATGCGTACCTACTGTATTAAGGGCAGTTTCGGTAGCAGTGAGATGACGATTCCGCAAATGTGCCAGACGGATTGTCCTGTCTTGACGTCGCGACGTCACGCGTGGACGCCCAGACCGCGGTCGGTCTGCTAAATGCCCTGTCTCCTTTCAACGTCTTACAAGACGTTCAATTGTTGAGACGTTAACCCCAAAATGATTGGCAACTTGGTGTTGCCTCTGACCCTGCATCAGCAACGCAATTGCCCTACCCCTCTGAACATCAGTCAATCGTACCATGATTGAAAAAAAGTTCAAAGTAGCGTAAAAATGAAAAGAAAATTCGGTAAAAGAATCGAAGAGCGTTGTGTATCGTTGAAGTGTACCAAATGGTGTGAGGAAATCTTGTGCTGAAGGTTTAAACATGCTTGTTTTGCACGAAATTTTGGCTTTCCGTATTGTCCGTGCAATGCACTGTGTAGTGCACGGTTGAATGATTTCACACACTGGGTAGATAGCACATCGACCAAAGACTCGTATACCCGCGGTTCACATTCACAGGACAATCTGTAAAATTGTATGGCTATAGTAAACACCGTAAAAATGGTTAAAATAAGAAGGAAAAAACTCTACCCTGCGTTTCTTTTTTCCTTTCAGTATATAATCTGTACTTCGGTGAAGTACGGGGAGCCGTTTTACGGCCGCCACACGGCACTAACACCAGCTGCAGTGTAGTAAGAAAATAAAATTTAAAAATATTGCTTCTGGAAACAAAGAACACACTACAGATAGGGAAAATGAGTCTCGGTTTTGTTGAGATTCTTCATAAACAGTAATAAAGTTTGTCACACTGTTTATGTCCTCTAGCTTATACATGTCAAAGATACCACAATAGGTCCAGTGATCCGAAAGGAAATGCAAATATAATGTGCACTGTGGTGAAGTACGGGATTGGACGTTTTATGGCCACAACAGGCACTAACACCAGCTGAGGTGTAGTAAAATAAAAGTAAAAAAAAAAAAAAAAAAAAAAAAAAAAGATTGCCTTTTGAAACAAAGAACACACAACAGATAGAACATGGACAGAATCTGAGTTATATTGCTGTTGTCCATGCAACTGTCGCTGACCAATAAAGTTTATCCACGCAAATAGCGTTTGTATGAAACCAAGGTAACAGTTATTTAAAGTTGTGATATTCTTGTCGCTGTGACATCAGAGTGCTGTGTAAAAGGGGTTACATGTAAAATCTGGACTGACTTAGTGTTGGGTCATTGTCAAACAATGCAGAACGTGGCTTCTTTCCTGGGTCGGCACTGTTTGATTCAATTACAGGAAGTTAAAGACATAGGCAAAATGAGGCCAACAGTTGTACCACTCACTAATGATTTTATTGCCCCTACTTAGGCGCTGTGTCAGGTAGATCAAAGGCATGTCCTAAAAAGGTAATTATGAATTACCAGCAGAGTGTAGTAAAGAGGCCTCCTGAAGGGTAATCAGTATTTTTGAGGGGACAACAGATAGTTTGGAAAATTGACTTCTTTGGAGAACAGAGCTGAATGGAAAATTGACTTCTTTGGAGAACAGAGCTGAATGGTTTATTTATTAATTTGTTTCTTTCAAACTTACAATAGTTATCTAATTTTATCTATTCCATAATTTGTTTACTGAAGAGGCTTCTGAAGGGTAATAAATATTTTGAAGGAATAAAACATAGTTTGGAAAATTGGAAGGTAGACACGACATTGTTTTTATTTATTAATTTATTTATTTCATTGTTAAAATATTTATTTTTTTATTACATGTATTTAAGTTGGGTTCTCAAATTTTATAAATATTTTTGGGATAACAACTATTTAAAAACAAACAAACAAAAAAAAAAAAAAAAATATTTTATTTTATTTTCAAATTTGTTTCTTTCAGTGTTGGTGTATTTATTTATGTTTATATTTTACTTCATGTCTTTAGTGACCATCTAAAGGCTTATAAACATTTTAAGGATATCAAATGTTTGTGCCTAGTGAAGATTCGACCAGCCTGCACATCCATAGTCTACTTAGTCTTCTGATCAGAAGTGCAGACTGGTGTGACTCTCCGCTCAGCCAGCAGCTAACTTTGAAGGACAACTGCTGTGGACAGTGCGCCGGCTCATATGATATTACCTATGGAACAGATAAATAAGTCAATACTAAATTCCCCAGTATTATAATCCCCCTCCCCCCTCCCCCCACGCCTATTGAGCCTCTACCCATTTATCTTTCATTGACAGAATACCAGGTTTTATTGTACCCAGAGATAAGACTAAGGACCCAGACTCATAAGATTTTTATGTCTTTAAGTGTTAAATGAAACAGCCTTAAGTCCCATGTCCAAGAACCTTTTCCATAACTACACTGAGACAATCGACCCACTGGTGCTGTCAGTGCTTTGATTGTAGCCGTGTTCTTGTATTTATTCTGCCTTATCAAGCTTTATGCTCATCTTACTTAGAGAAGAGGCAGATCTTGGCAATTCGTTTTGCTATATGGCCACTTACTGACTGTAAGGTACCGGTTCGGTTCGATACGTAAACAGTCCCGTATTAAACAGTTCCATTTGTTTTTTTCCTTTTTGCCTGTTTCTAAAGTGTTTTTGCCTGCTTTGACAGAAAAAAAAATTGTCAAAATGTATAATTCAGGCGATTCTGCTTTAGATGTTAGAAAAACACATCACGAAAACATGCCTATATAATTTTGACCCCTTAAAACCCACTTTTATATAGTAAAACTAGGGTTTACAGGCGTATACATTAATTTTCTTATTTCTGCTCAAAAACATAGATTGTTGGTACTCGTTAGAACCGCCTCGTCGAGGCGGTTCTAACGAGTACAATAATCTATGTTTTTGAGCAGAAATATGAAAAAAATATTAGAGTTATTTTTATCTGAAAATGTTCCGTTTTTGGAGGTGAAATTTTCAATATATTTGAATAGGCATTTTTTCGTAATGCAAAACAAATGTATACTTTGGATGGTTTTGCATATGAAAGTGGAAAAAGATCTGGGGTATAAATTACACTTACAGCCGCCGTGGCCTACTATAAGATTTGTGCCAGTGTCTTCGAAGAGACGGAAGCTGATTATTTCATTACGAAAACACGCCTATTCAAATAATTTCACCTCAAAAAACTGAACATTTTTCGGATAAAATACTCTGATATTTTTCATATTTCTGCCCAAAACATAGATTGTGAGTACTCGTTAGAACCGCCTCGGCAAGGCGGTTCTGACGAGTACCCACAATCTATGATTTGAGCAAAAATAAGAAAAATAATTTATACCCCTGTAAACCCCAGGTTTACTATATAAAAGTGGAGTTTGAGGGGGTCAAAATTATATAGGCATGTATTCGTGATGTGACATATAGCCTACCATTCCGTTTCTTATTTTGAAAATTTTGGAGGGATTGCTGTCATGCAAGAACCAAGAACTGTGTAAAATATACAAGGATAATCAATGGTAGTCTATATTTTTAACCCTAGTCCTGCTGGTCCCGTATATGCTATGCCTTTACAAAGAGTCAGTATCCAACCAACTAATCTGGATCTACACCGTTCGTCATCAAATTTGTGAATTTGCATCAAAAGCCTGGTTCAAGCAATCTGATTGGCTGAAAAGTATGATTAGGCGTGACATTTTAAACTATTCAGCATAGCAAGGGTTAATTTAACTTAACCTTAGTACGCTTACCGACGTCATCATATTCTCTTCCGGGTGCCCCACGTTTTACCTGCTGCTGTGTTGTAACTGGTAGGACTGACACAATGAACAACACCCCTATTCCAATATTCATCTTAATTTCTGAAATATCAAAATTTGTTATTGAAATTAATTTCTATAGATTTCATCGATGTGAACGTCGGCGAGTTACACACACATTAAGGGCCGAATTGTTTTATATTAAGTTATTGAGGGATTCGCCCTTTTTTTCGTCGATAAGATCCATAAAAAAATAAAATTCATTCCTTACAATTCCAATCATGTAATATTTACGTTAAAAAACGTTGGAAAAAATGTTCATTTTAGAAACTTACATGTACGCGAAAAAGTAGTTCCAAAAATTCTGCTCAAAGGATTTGTCGACGTTAAGATGCCGTTTTGAATTTGTCCTTGGCTAATCAAACTGCACGTAATTAGTATAAGCCTGTTGAACTAGAATTGGTATCAATGAAATGTCCGCAACATAAGAAAACGTACATTCGGACATGAGTGCCAAGCGAAGATTCAAGTCAGCCTGTGCATTCACGTAATCTGAATCGAATCTTCACTGGGCGCTTTTTGGATAGCCAAGGATAGAAAGTTACTTCATGCAGGCAACGAAGAATCTGATCAGATAGCACAAATACGCAAACTGATCTGAATTTTCGCTGGGCGCACATGTCCAAAGAAACATTACGAAAACATGCCTATATAATTTTGACCCCCTTAAACACCACTTTTATATAGTAAAACTGGGGTTTACAGGGGTATGCATTATTTTTCTTATTTCTGCTCAAAAACATGGATTGTGGGAACTCGTTAGAACCGCCTCGCTGAGGCGGTTCTAACGAGAAACCACAATCTATGTTTTGAGCAGAAATATAAAAATTTCAGATTTTATTTTACCTGAAAATTTTATGTTTTTGGAGGTAAAATTTTCTATTTGAATATTATATTTGAATAGACGTGTTTTCGTTATGGTTTTCTGACGTTGCGGGCCAAATCGTCCATTTTAAGTATGAGAGTACTAAATGTTTTAGCAACTAGTAAGCCAGAGACAACTTTTGCATTCTGCGGCCGAACTTATAATTTTTTCATGCTCAACTCAGCTGAGCATGAAACTCTCTCTGCTTATAAAAACGAAATGCTAACAATAATTGATATTTTCGTATTTACGTATTAGCAGAGAAAATTTCCTACTTACATGTATCTATGTTTAGCAAGAACGAATTTGCAATTGTTAGTTATTTGAGATTTATTAGGACAAATTTCATCTAAGCTGAGTTAATCATGAAAAAAGTTTCATAACCTCGGGGCAAGGAGACTGCTCAGGGATTTTTGGTTCGCATAACTGAGAACTGCTTGAGATTGTAGAAGTTATAGTCTGTCTCCAGACTCTATCTTTTCTATCATTTTCTCTTTTATTTTCAATGGTATTTAATCTGGAGAGAAAAAAAATAATAAAAATTAATAAATAAATGAATAAATAAATAAATAACACTTACAAAAATATTTATTTACTAATAATATTTTTATTCTATTTATTTATTTATTTATTTAGTTAGTTAGCTAGTTAGTTAGTTAGTTAGTTTTCTGTTTACTAAGGACGGTTTTATTTCATTGTGAACTGCATCACATTACTATATGTAATCTAATTGAAAATGTCTAAATAACACTGTTATAATCTACTCCAGTTTTGGCGCCAAATAGTATTTCAACGTCTTGGCGCCAGTAATCGGATGTCATGACGTCGCGACAACGTCGGGCAGAGCATCTGTATTCAAAATGGTTGACAGTATTGATAAGAAGATGGTGTATCATTGAGATATCTCTCTTGAAAAAGGCTTTAATTAGCCGAAACTTTGAGATTTGTGAAATTAACTGCGCAAAAATATGTGAATAAAAAAAAAAAAAAAATAATAATAATAATAATTATAAAACAAAAACAACTGGAGGTAGTCTACAGAAGTCATTTAGTTTAAACTAAGTATTATATTATGTATAAATGCACACATTACGAAAACACGCCTATTTAAATATACTGAACATTTTAACCATCAAAAAATGAAAATTTTCAGATAAAAATTCGGATATTTCTCATATTTCTGGTCAGAACATAGATTGTGGGTACTCGTTAGAACCGCCTCGACGAGGCGGTTCTAACGAGTACCCACAATCTATGTTTCTGGACAGAAATAAGAAAAATAATGTATACCCTGTAAACCCCAGTTTTACTATATAAAAGTGGGATTTAAGGGGGTCAATATTACATAGGCATGTTTTCGTGATGCAAAACATTGCAACATGGACATATTTCAAATGGAATTCAGAGAAATCCCCAAAGAAACCGCTTTAGAACAACAGCACATAGAACATGATCAGATGCCGCGTTATATCGGAGCTTCCATTTTTTCTTTCTTTCTTTCATTCTTTCTTTCTTTTTTTTTTTTTTTTTTTTTTTTTTTTTTTTTTTTGTTTGTTTGCTCTGACTGTCTTTTCCAATCTGTAGGGTAAATACGCCCGTTTTATATATAATAAAATAACGCTATGATTCCCACTTTTGGGACTATCTTAAAGTTGTCTTATTAGTGGGGTGGTCCTAATATTAAATATAGAATATAATAAATGTCCTAAAATTTCGGACAAGTTTTAGGCCAAACTTTTGCTTTTATCCACTGTTTTCTTTCTAAAAATACTTAGTGGAATTACAAACAGTGTAAACCCTGGTCAGATTGATCCTAAAGGAGCAGTCTGACCTGGCTTTACACTGTTCTCAAATGTCATTTTGTCAGAAACCTTGGAAAAATATAGGACTGACAAAAGCTGGTCTTAATATTGGAGTGGTCGTAATTTACAGTGGTCGTAATAGGGAAATTTTACTGTGTATAATTCAGCGCACGACGAAACCTACAATAAGACCTGTGTAACTAGCGAAGACTCTGATCAGCCTGCAGATCCACCCAGTACGGCATGAGTTCTCGCTTATCCGTCTTTGGATAGCCAGGAGGCTGTACAAGGCACACATGAGCAGCGAAAACTCGTGGATGCGAAGAAATCTTATAAGAAATCAGTTATATGTTGAATATGCAAATCTTCAAGCATATTTATTTAAAGGGTCTGGATGACTTGGTAGAATTTCCGCCATTTTTTGGGTAGCTTGTTTACAATCGCGTCATAGTATACAAACGCCAAAATTTCCTTAAAGTAGTTCTACACGTGATTATCATTGACCAATGTAATCAAGCCGCGCGTTAGACGAAAACCAGGTAACGGTTATTCACAACTGCTCTATTCTTGTCGCTGTGATTTAGAGTGCAGTTTGAAGAGGATTATCTGTAAAACTTGGACTTGGATATTTGCAAATACTGCAGACCCAGATCAGAGGCCGAAGAACGCGGCGTTTGATCAGGGTCTGCACTAATTGCGTTAATTACAGGAAGATAAGGGTTAAATGAAACAGTCTTAAATCCTTATTTTTTAACGCTTTTCCAGCTTTCACACAGAGACAATTGTACCACCAGTGCGGTCAGTGTTTTGATTACAAGGGAGATATATATATTTTTTTTTGTTATTTACGGTTTGCTGTCCTGCCCACCAACCCTTCTGAAAATGGATTATTCTAAAATGACAGAATTGGCTCTCAAAGGGGAGCATATGCTTTCCTGTTAGTGTAAACCCATTTTCAGTAGGGACGCAAACTGTTTGAAATATTTCCTACCTTGAAAGTTTATCCGTTCAGTTTAAGCCACCACTTAAGGAAAGTGTACCTTATACCAAGCAAAAACTCCGATCACCCTGCGCTTCATCATAGTCCGGACAGAGTCCTCTGTCCTACTATAGAATCAGGCTGGTATGAGTCTTTGCTGTGCGCATATGACATATGGTTTTGTGTTGAGGCTTTACGTCCCAATCAACCCAAACGGGTCATGTCGAGCGCGGTCAATTTACCTAACCACACGTTTACTGGGCAGACATAGTCCTCTAAGCACTTAACCAGTATTGTGCACATTCTTCGCCAGAAACTGATAACTGCCCTTCTTGAATCAGCGGAAAGGACAGAATGACCGTAGAAAATATTTCATGATCAAATCTCCATGAAAGAATGTTGCCAACCCGGCGGGGGGTCGAACCCGCAACCTCCTGGTCACCAGTCGGACACGCATCCAACTGAAGCACTGAGGCCGGCCTTTGACATATGGTACATTTACACACGTTTCGGCTTATACCATCGAGTGATTGTTGTATAAAGTGATGAAACGCACTGAGACAAACACATAAAAACAGACAAAGACTCGGGCGGACGGACATTTAAACAGAAACACACATACACACGCACGCATACAACTTACCATACGTCCATACACCAGTTACACACATGAACAAAAGCGAAGTTCACTGATGACTGTCATATTTACCATAAGTCTTTGTACAGTGTGGCCTGAGTATATTCGCTAAATCCAGATAAAATGCTATGGTATGCGTCATCTGGTCAAGGTCAACTTTGTTTGCTTCTCATTAAGCAGTTTTTAGACACATAACTACATGTAGGTGGTCATATTGACCTGTTCCATTTCGTGTACATGTATGGTGAAAAGTGAATGTTGGCGAATAATTACAGAGAATACGGTAATCAAATCTGGAAACGATCCGCAATGTCAGGTAACGTACCTTTTTATATGTACGCCATGCGAAGATTCAGATCAGACTGCGCATTTGCGCATTCTGATCTGAATCTTCACTAGGCGCTTTTTTGGATAGCCAAGCATGCAAAGTGTCTTCATGCGGACAACAAAGACTCTGATCAGACTGCGCAGCTGCGAAGGCTGATTTGAATCTTGGTTTGGCGCACCTGATAGAAAGGGACGTTTTCGCCCGTTACGGCTCAAATTACATGTACGACAGCTTATATTTCAGGTAAAATTATCCATACGAACTCGAGAACGCACTTCCCAAATGAATCGTTTTTCAAAAAGACAATGAACCAGAAAAAAACAAAAACAAGAAAAAAAACTAGAAATGTGTCAGTATGGCACAGATGCCCCCGCCCAGGGCCATCCTCACCCACACGCAGGCATTTTGCAAAAATTGAAGTGAAAAAGGGCCATAACTCTCATAATAATTGGCAGATTTTTCCCCAATCGAACGACCATATTTTATGATTATATGTATACCTGTGTACAAAATATGAATCCAATACACAAATCAACCTTTTTAAAAAAGTATCGGAAGGAAAACATCTTTTGAAGGTGAAAAAGGGCCATAACTCCCATAATAATGGGTTGATTTTAACCTAATTGGAACATGACCTCTATTTTATGAATATATACATTTGTGTTTAAGTATGAATTCAATACACTACTGTTTTCAAAAGATATCAAACTGAAAATATTTTTCAACGTTGAAAAAGGGCCGTAACTCCAAAATAACTGGTGGATTTTTCCCTAAATCAAACTTGACCTATATTTTATAAGTATATGCTTGTGCAGAAATATGAAAACTATCTTTTTTTTTTATCTGAAAATTTTCAGTTTTTTTTTTTTTTTTTTTTTTTTGCTGGTAAAAGTTTCAGTGTATTTGAATAGGCTTGTTTTTGGAATGACATTTCCTCCAGATATACTGCAAATTGAGTCTGACTCAGTGATCTAGACTGTTTACTCGTCCGCATATGCCCACAACACGTTTTCCCAAGGCGTGACCCATATGAAACGAAAGCATTGTGTGATATATTGATTTTGTCAGATATCTCAGGTCACTGTGACCTATTTTTTATAGAAACTGGGTCACATTTATATCTGAGACACCAGACATGCTGAATAGTTTATATTTGGATTTAACATAATCACACTATCAGTCGCTGAGCCATATCGAAAGTCAACATGACTAACAAACTTTTTTTTTTATATATATACATAATTTGGTCACATTTTCACAGACATGCTGAAAAGGTTCATAAATAATATTTAACGTCTTCACATGAAGCCAGTCTTTGGCTGAAACATGGGAGCCGCAACGTGAGAAAACGTACCTTCGGACATGTGCGCACAGCGAACATTCAGATCAGTCTCCGCATTCGCGGTCTGATCAGAATCTTCACTTGGCACATTTTGCATAGCTAAGGATGCAAAGTTTATTCATGCGAACAACGAAAACTATGATCAGACTGCGCGGATGCGCAGGCTGATTTGAGGCTTCGTTGGACGCACGTCAGAAGGTACAGGATGCGGGTCATAGGTCACGTGACATTTTATTAATATAAATTGGGCCAAAATCGTACCAGCGACACTTTGTCTTCATAGCTGAAATCTAAGATCATCAAGTTAGCTCTGTTTCGGCAATAGACTGATATATTGATTACCGTTTATATGGGCCGCAACGTGAGGAAACGTATCTTCTGTGCTCTCATTGAAGACTCAAATTCGCCTGCGCTCGCGCAGTCTGATCAGAATCCATCTTGTCAGCGTGAAGAAACTTTGCGTCCTTGGCTATCCGAGAACGCGTCCAGTAAAGACACTGATCAGACTGCGCAAATTAAAACTCTGATCAGACTGCGCGAATGCCGAAGGTACGTACATGTATTCAGATGTTGTGGCTCATATTTGCATTCACGATGACAATACAGTCGACCCTCGTTATTTCGACCTCGCTTATCTCGAATAACCGCTAATATCGAAGTGAAATTCTGGTCCCTGTTTTAACATGGAAATCTAAGAACAGGTAATAAAATATTGTGGAAAAGAGGAGAAATTGCTCCTCAGGACACTGATATGTCGAGGCACGGATATCTCGAAGTGTTTCAGTGAGTCCCTTGGAATTCGAGATAGCGAGCATCGACTGTTGTTTAATTTACACATGTACGGACGAGCAATGGCGTTTCGCAGGTTTTCTGTTCGCAGGAGGGGAACTACATGTATATGATTATAAGTATTAGCTTTCACAAAAAGCTTGATCACGCTGCGCAAGCTGATCTGGTTTGGTCGGTACTGGTTGAATACATACATATATACATACATACATACATACATACATACATACATACATACATACATACATACATACATACATAGGATGTATACGAGCCCCTTCGAGTAGAAATAAGAAACGACCTTATGGTATTTGAGACCAGCTTAGACCAATGTTAACCGGCATTTCCGCGCAGTCTTATCTGGGTCTACACAAATCACCAACAGAAAGGATTATGTCAACGTTTCGTTGTCCAATTGAACCTTTATCACTCTCTGGTCTAACTCAGCAGATGACAAATTCATGACCTTTTTCTTATTTTCTCCCATAAAACAAGTTTTGACATTTCACACAAATTATCTCCATCGAAGACAATTTGCATGCAAAGTCAAATCCTGTGGAGATATGTATGAAATGCCGATACCTGTTTTCAGGGTAACATAAGAAACATACCTCAAAATGTCATCTGCTGAAAATTTTATACAGGGTAATAAGTATCATAATTAATCATGTTTATTCTTTCGAAAATACCAAGTTATCTTAATTATAATTGTTTTATAAAAGAAAAAAAAAGAAAAGAAAGAAAATATAATAAAATAAAATAAATACAGTTTTGATATGTAGATACATATTACTTTAGTTGTAAAAAATGGTTTAATACGGTCCGGACTAACAAGTATTTATGATTCGATTGGTCTATACGTATAAACGGTGCCAAACGGTCAAATGATTGGCTGAAACGGAAAACAGCGTTTCGATAAGATCAAATGATTGGCCGAAACGGTGAAAAGCGTTTTAATAAACGTTTGTATCTCTTTAGCATGTGCAAATTTAGCGTTTGCGTGAAACGCTTTGCTCTGTAATTTGATTGGCCGAAACGATATGAAACGCTAGAAACGTCGTCGAAACGCAAACGTTATGCAACGATTTCAAAACGCACCGCAAACGCATAAACGGACAAAAGAAACGCTGTCGCTACTGTACCAGGGTTAAATACCGTTGGGCAGTCCATGGAAAAAGCATCGAGCCAGTCAATGACGTTTCATTAAGTGCCTCCGGAGCCATGGAAAATTCAAAGATTGTCTACGGGCTTAGACAATAAACTTTAGATTCTTTCAAGTCTTGTAGGAGGTTTCTCTCGTATTTAAGCCGATGACGTGGTGCGTCAAACAAAGCTGTTGTGCAGCTCTATTCAGCTGGCGCGGTAAATCATCGTTTAGATAAAGGTGTAATAACTTGCAATGTTTTGGTTTCAGTTTTCTGTTTGACGTAATGCAACTGGGAACCAGAAGCCTGTTGTCACTGGACAAGATTATATTTTTTTATGTATCATTCACAAACAATAAATTGAAAACAAAAACAGAGTTTTATGATTTATTAATAGAATCAAACAAAAAAGTTTATCCTACTGCTGGAACTTCGACAAAGATCGGTGCTATCATGTACCCAGAGAAGGTGGAGTAAACTTCATCTGTCTGTCCGTACAGATTTGTGTCCGCCCCATAACTGCCGTCGACGGCTTTAATGTACACCTGAAAACAAAGAAGAAGCTATATCAGAAATTATGTGCCGCAACGGGCGGAAATGTGCCTTCTGACAAGTGTGTCCAACAATAACTTAGATCTGCCTGTGCATTCGCGCAGTCTGACTCGAGTCTTTATTGTCCGCTTGAAGACATTTGCATCCTTGGCTATGAAAAATATGGCCAGTGACGATTCTAGTCAGACTGCGTGAATGCTTCGGCTGATCTGAATCTTCGCTAGGCTCACGTTTGGAGGTACGTTTTCTGATTTTTCGGGTTACATTACAAAAACACGCTTATTCAAATATATGGAAAATTTCGCCTCCAAACACTGAAAATTTTCATATATAGAAACTCTAACATTTTTCATATTTCTGTTCAAAACATAGATTGTGGGTACTCGTTAGAACCGCCTCAACGAGGTGGTTCTAACGAGTCACTAACCAAAATCTGTGTTTTTAAGCAGAAATAAGAAAATTAATGTATACCCCTGTAAACCCTAGTTTTACTATACAAAAGTGGGGTTTAAGGGGGTCAAAATTATATAGGTACGTTTTCGAGGTGTAGACACTCTGACATGTCCATTCAGTGAAGACACAGATCAGCCTGGACATCCGCGCACTCCGATCTGAGTTTTTACAGAAAACCTGAAGAGAATTTATATTAGGGTCACTGATGAGGCCTAATTGTCCGAGACTAGCTAGTCTTGCCCAGAGAGACAGACACTTAAGCTGTTTTTGTGAGTATGTTAATTGTTTACAAAGACCATTCCTTTGAGGATATATCGATCATTGTCTCAGCACACAGAGCTCAGTGAAGACTTGATTAGTCTGCGCGCATGCTAAGTGATCCGAGCCTTCGACGGGCACATGGCGTAAGGTACATTTTCTCACTTTTAAATTCAATATTATGTTCTGGATTCTGTTACTGTGGTTACGAAAACATGCCTATTCAAATATACTGAAAATTTTACCACCTAAAGATGAAAATTTTAGATAAAAAATTCTGATATTTTTCATATTTCCGCTCAAACCATAGATTGTGGGTACTCATTTGAACCGCCTCGCCGAGGCGGTTCTAACGAGTACCCACAATGTATGTTCGTTAGCAAAATAAGAAAAATGATGCATACCCTGTAAACCCCAGTTTCACTATATAAAAGTGGGGTTTAAGGGGGTCAAAATTATATAGGCGTGTTTTCATGATGAAACGTTCAACAAACGGCTGACAAACATAATGTGCGTGTACGAATCCGGCTTCCGATTCTTTCCTTTAAAACTGATTTGAAATGAATGGAACACAGTATTCACTGAACTGTGAACAGTTAAGTCCAGACTTGATTTCTGCGGCATTAGCGAAATCAAGATTTCTTCTTTTTATACTGATTTCAATTTCAATAAAGATCGCGAACTACACATGTAATTGCTTGATCTTAACCATTAATGCACACGAGGGTATGCTCAGTGTTATGCTTTAAATGAGTCGAAATTACAAATCTTCAGTCACATGACACCAATATAATTCGCACATATTCAAGCGAGGTACAGTATAACATTTATATAGACTTTTTTATTTATGCACCTCAGAACGACATCATTTGTTTCCCAACGTGTTGCCATTAAAATGAATTCGCTGTTTACACCCTCGAACCCATTACGAAAACAAGCCTATTCAAATATATTGAACATTTTACAATCAAAAACTGAAAATTTTCAGATAAAAAATTCTGACATTTTTTTCATATTTCTGCTCAAAACATAGATCGTGGGTATTCGTTAGAACCGCCTCGCCGAGGCGGTTCTAACAAGTACCCACAATCAATTTTTTTGAGCAGAAATAAGAAAAATAATGTATACCCCTGTAAACCCCTGTTTTACTATATAAAAGTGGGGTTTAAAAGGGTCAAAATTATATAGGCGTGTTTTCGTGATGCTCAGTTGCTCGAATATTTTTGCGACCACAGACATTTATTCTAGATATGGGTAGTTCGAGCCACTGAGGGTTAATCATAGCGCCAGGTTAGGAGACAAAGGAGAATAATATAGGGATGTCTTTTCGATCTTCTATAAAATTATGGTATGTTGAGAGTACTCATTAGAATCGCCTCGTGGAGGCGATTCTAATGAGTACACACAACATACATTTTCATGATAAAACAGGAAAACTTCCTAAATATCCCTAAACATTTGTTTTCTTGAGCTGTCAATAGAATTTCCTAGGGACTAAAAACGAGTTCGAATTAGTCCCGTCAAACGAGTCATCCGTTACGAAAACATGCCTATTCAAATATATAGGAAATTTCACCTCCAAAATACCGAAAATTTTCAGATAAAAAACTCTGATATTTTTCATATTTCTACTCAAAACATAGATTGTGGGTACTTGATAGAACTACCTCGCCGAGGCGGTTCTAACGGGTACCCACAATCTATTTTTTTAAGTAGAAATAAGAAAAAATAATGTATACCCCTCTAAACCCAGTTTTACAATATATAAAAGTGGGGTTTAAGGGGGTCAATATAACATAGGCATGTTTCCGTGATGGGTATTCGAGTCATTAAGGTTTTTACTGTATATAAAAAAGGTTTGTTATTTGGTATTATCTCAAACAAGAACATGTGCTGTCAATATTTGTTAGAATCTGTGTTGCTAAGTGGCATACAAACTGTATCAGAGTATCTCACAGTTCCCTCAAAAAGCGCCATAAAATCTCCTTAAGTACAACTTTGTGTTACACGGAATAAGTCGATGAGCTAAGACTTATTAGTAATCCTTAACGTACCGTATCCCCTCTTGTAAGTTGTAAGATGACAGAGTTTCCGGCAGAATCGTAATCAGCAGACGTGTGGCCGTAGACAGAAACTACGTAATATGCGTTGTGGTACAGTTCTAGCCATGAAGACTTGCTCTGATGAGCCAGTGTGTGGAACTGAAATATATATACAGTCAACCCTCATTATATCGACACTCGATACAACGACAAAATTTGTTATACTGACAATTTCACTAGCACAGAAACCTGCTCTCAAGAGGTGACAGTTAATCAGACATTATGCAGAGATATTGTTCTTCGTATTTCCAGGATGTATGTTTTGGATATTTGTTAGAATCGCCTCACCGAGGCGATTCTTACAAATATCAAAAACATGCGTTCTATGAAGAAATAAGAATAATACATGGCAATTGTTACATATCATTCTGCTCATTAATAATCCTCTAAAACAGCAAATTCATTTTATTTTAAAGACAATATTTTTGAAAAAAAAAAAAAAAAAAAAAAAAAAAAAAAACGCTGTCGTTTTAACGAGGGTTCACTGTATAGTTGACTCTCATTATTTCAAACACTGACAACTCAAACTACAGCTTAAGCTAAACTAACTTTTTATAATGTTTGTTTAGTTTTGCTTTAGTTTCTTTACATTAATTTTTCAACTCATATTACATTTATCTACATCTACTGTTATCTCAAACTGAAGATTTTGGTTTCATTTTTTTCTTTTCTTTTTTTTCTTTTTTTTTTTTTTTTGATGTAACGAGAGCCCACTGTATCAGGGGTGAATTAGGGTAGTAGTTCCTGGGAGTTCAATTGAACCCCCTTTGACTTAAAAGTTCATCTTTCATGCGAAATTTTGGATAAGGTTGATAATTTTTTGGATACTGTTTTTACAATAAATATTCACATTTTTATACCTAATACTTCTATTCAACAAGTCCATTTTACTATATGTACATGAGTGTGTGTACAATTCGTGGGTGTGGCAAACAGTGTAGACTGATCAGACGCCGCGTTCTGTCGCGTCTGATCCAGGTCTACACTGATTACTCAGGTGTTTTCTCCGAATATGTAGATAAAGTACGGTAATTTGATCACATCGAAGCCCCTCAGAAACCATCCTGGATCCGCCCCTGTATATATTACGTAAATAGGTACATTTGTATAATATGCCATATAGATACAATATTTCACGACCATATATAGTGAAGTACACGTACAATGTATACAGAGGTAAACATTATAATTTGACTCCTCCGTCAGGCAGAACCACGCCCACGTGAATTTCCTTAGACAAACTTCGTATTGATATACCTGTGCTTACATGTACCTGTAAAAATCACGTGTTGATTTGTTTGTCTAACTAAAAACATTGACAATTACCTTATTAGCTATTTTGAATGGTCAGTTGCGGTTGTCAGTTAAATGGTAAAGTGACTTGACGGAGGTGTCAATTGAAGCAGAAGTGAAATACCTGGTAGAGTTTGAGGACCGACTCGCCGTCATGCTCTGATCAGACAACTGTTTCAGATTCATTCTGTTCTGGGACTTAATTGCTTTGTGAGAAAGTTCGGTTTACGAACTTTTTGGGCAATTACCGTATGGAACATGACACGTGAAAACGGTCTCTAGCATATATGGACAACGAGGGCCAGATCAGTCTGCACTTTCGCACAGTATTTTCAGAGCCTCCGTTGCCCATCTAGAGAACCAGTGTATACCGTACATAATCTCATGGACAGGTTTGTACAATTAATTACATTGCGCATGCATAACCGATTCAAATACAAGCATAAACAACACTGTTACATGTAGTAATCTGATTAACAATTATACAGTTTACTAAGTAACAATAACATAGTTTTTAACTCTTTCACTGCCACAGGCGATAATAATAGGCTTTTGCAAACAGCATAGATCCAGATGAGACGGTTCAATGAGCTGTTTGACATTCAGTCTCTCAATTTTACATATAAACGTCTTTCCAAACGATAGTTTGTTAAAATAAAAATTGTCGTCTGAAATTTGGCGCCAAATGAGTTAAGAGTGACTCGGATCATTTTACGTCACGTTGTTGCCTCAGGGGTACTTGTTTTCTTGAGCAACTGACGGCGTATTTAATATGTTATTTTTTAAAATTCTAAAACGTCTGCAGTATTGAATCAAAGCACTGATAGCACTAGTGGGTCAATTGTCTCTGAGTGTAGGCTGCGAAAATGGTCCTGAACGGGAACTTAAGATTGTTTCATTTAACCCTTAAGTTCCTGTTATTAAAACAAACAGGGCAGACTCTGATCAGATGCCGCGTTCTGCGGCGTCTGATCTGGGTCTGCACTGTTTGCCGATGTCAAAGTCCAGGTTTTACAGATAACCCTCTTTACACGGCAGTCTGACGCCACAGTGACAAGAAGATAAATAGCCGTTATTTGAATTTCCTACAATCGTGTGGTTTGCAGATTATCCTTTGGGATCATTAAGCCCATTGTGGTATCTTTAAAAATAGAGTTCTGCTAGAGGGCGGAAGCAGTGTTGCTAACTTCAATACTGCTAATGAAGAGTCCCAATAAAACCGAGACTCTCATTTTCTATCTGAAACGGGTTCTTGTTTCTAAAGGCAATCTTTTAGATATTTATGCTACCTCACTGCAGCTGGTTTTAAGTGACGTGTGGCGGCGGCAGAACGTCTCCCCGTACTTAACATTCACAGTACAGATTATATTTGGGATTTTTGGGACCATTCTGGTTACTTTGATAATTGAGTTCTGCTCATGTACACGCTAGAGGGCGGAAGTAGTGTTGCAAACTTCATTACTGCTTATGAAGAGTCTCAATAAAACCGACACTCCCATTTTCTTTCTATAACGTGTTCTTTGTTTCCAAAGGCAACCTTTTAGATTTTTATTTTGGATTTCATGGGTCAATGATAATAAAGTTGACAACAACCTTAAGTAAATTTTGGTGCATGTATACTTACATATAAGCGCGATTGTAAACAATCGACACAATAATGGAGCCTGATCACAGACATTGATAGTTAGGCACTATGGACAGATTAGGTATAGGCACTAACCAAAAAAAAAAAAAAAAAAAAAAAAAAAAAACATCACTGGGCCTATCCATTACGAAAACGCGTCTATTCAACTATATTGAAAATTTTACAGCCAAAAAAAGGACCATTTTCAGATGAAAAAAACTGATATTTTTCATATTTTTGCTCAAAACATAGATTATGGGTACTCGTTAGAACCGACTCGGCGAGGCGGTTCTAACGAGTACTCACAATCTATGTTTTTAGCAAAATGAGAAAAATATTATAACAAACAATATTTTAAATCGTGAAAAAATATTTTTTTCCTGATTGCGAAATTTACATTTGAAATATTTCTGGTAATATATCAATAATTTTCTTGCAAAAAATACAAAAAACACGTGAATATTAGAAATGTATATTAACAAACACTTTCCTAATCGCTATAGTTTGGGCACGATCCCCTGTTTACAGTATGTTTGAATCATAAATACATGTATTATAGACTGTTTAAAGTGTATATAATATGCATTTCGGGATCGATCCCAAAATATTGAAGTCTATTGAAATACCTTCCGATTAAAAGTTCATGTTTTGGGATCGATCCCAAATAGCAATTGTTTCAGCTTTTGATAAGGAATACATTTTATATTGTGTTAACCTTGCTTTTGGGCACGATCCCAAAAATCATTTGTCGAAGTTCCTGAGATTTTGTTTGGGCACAATCCCAAATGATCATTTGGGACCGATCCCGAGAATAATTCAAAGTTGCTTTCGGGCACGATCCCAAAACTTTCCTCGAGAACTTTTCAAACTAGTTTTGGGCATGATCCCCATTTTCGTTTTGTATCCATCCTGTGAAGTTTTCAAATTAGTTTTGGGCAGGATCCCATCACAACTTCTTCGGTCTGTTCCTTTAACTTTACAAACTAACTTTTGTGCACAGTCCCAAACATTTTCTTGGATAAGCACCAAAAACTTGAAGTTTTGGAACAAATTTTTGGACACTGTCGAAGGTCACTTCATCTTTTAATATAGGGAAATTGTGGGTTTGCATTAATATACATTATGTTTTGAGGATATATCCGTATTTTTGTTTCCGAACGATAACTTGAGTAAATATCAACGGATTTTCACCAAATTCAGTATGAACATTGATATTGTAAAGATCTGGTTTGGGAATTTTAATAGACAAATTTCGTTATTTTTTGACAGATTTATATGCAAGCAGTACGTCCGTATTTTCATTTCCGGATGATAACTTAAGTAAAATTCAATGAATTTTGGTGTGTGCATTGATATTGCGGAGGCCTGGTTTGGGGTTGCTGATGGGCAAATTTCGTCCATTTTTGACAGACTTATCTGCCCGAAACATGATAGTGGCGGAGTATTATTATTTCACGTTTTGTTGTTTATAAGTTCATCGCTATATAAATCGCTACATAAGTAGGTGCTGAATAAACGAGGGCATTTTGAAGTATGAAATCACTTATTTTTTTAATAATCCCTGTTCCATGCCAGTCCATTACCGTTAAAATTGATGATCACTATAAACAATAAGCTAACAACATTCAGAAGTCGTTCCCCTTAAACTGCTCTAAGAAGGTTAATATGTTTTTTTTGACTGCAGATTTTGCGGCTGCTCTCGACTAGCACTTGAAAAGCCGTTATTGTTGGACGAGAGAATCCCAGTTCATTAGTTTTCAGGGGAATTTAAACCAGTTAAACCCATCACCACATTGTTGCAGCAATATGAATCGAAGTTTATTCAACGTAATGGCGTCAACGTCTATTCAATGTTGTCGACATTAATTCGAATTTGGTCATAAATGCGTATCCACTGTGACTAAAGTATTGAGCTATTAAAATAGCAAGAAATGCTCCTTCCTAGTACATTTTGCAAAGGTGTGTGTGTGTGTGTGTGTGTTTGTGTGTGTATGTGTGTGTGTGTGTGTTCAATTTTACACATGTGTTAGTGTGTGTGTGTGTGTGTGTGTGTGTGTGTGTGTGTGTGTGTGTGTGTTCAATTTTACATATGTGTGTGTGTTGAATTTTATACATGTGTGTGTGTGTGTGTGTGTGTGTGTGTGTGTGTGTGTGGTTAATGTAAATGAAGAATAACAAAACATGAAGTTAAATGTGCTCTTATAACTTGATTATCAAGTCATCGACAGCATCGATAGTATTGTACAAACAGAGGGCAAACGAAATTTCAATGCAGATTTAACATCTGTGGGCGATATGTAGGGCCCAGGCGTTAAATGTATCGTTCTTTCATTACGGAACTACATGTAGCAGTACACGCTATTCTAATAGCGTGGATGGAACAAATACATGTATGAACCACAGTGAAAGTAAGGGTGACAACTGAGATATTTAATTTTCCTTTTATCTATGTAACCTTTATTCAGTTACATCCAGGTTCCTCACCTTCACTATTGTTCAAAACATGTATGTGTTCCGTCCATGTGGATATTTTGTAACACCAAATGAATAAACATTGGTAACCAGTTAATCACAGATAAAGCCATAATAAAGATAAAATGATTCAGAACCACTGCCAGCTATGTCAGATATTACAAAACACGCTTATTCGATATCATAGGGTCTTTATGGCTGTAATTTTCTCATGAATAATAGCGATATCTTTCCTATTTCTGCTCAAAAGATACATTGTTGTTTCCAGGACCCACAATCTAAGTTTTAGAGCAGAATTAGAAGAATAACGTTTAAACCTTCTCACTTCAGTTTTACTATATAAAATTGTGCTGTGATGTCGCATAAGTGTGTTTTTTATGAAAACCCTGAATGCCCTTCTACACATATGATGCAGACATTGAATTTGGATGATCTGCCACATAAACACTATGTCGTATCAAGTTCCAACGAATGTAAAAAGTCAGTATGTATGAAAATTTAAAACTGGACATCTGTGGACTAAAAGGCAATGTTATTAATTTAGCATATTAATAGAAGAACAACTTTAGTCCATCTTACTGCAGATAGTATAGAAGCCTCTGTAACATTGTGTTTTTTGTAATGATGTTTGGACTTTTGTGGCGTTAATTTGTGACTTGTGTATTTTGACATTTTAATTTTGCGTTCTGCGTGTAGAAGTATAGAATTTTGAAAAAAAAAAAGCTTTAAGGTTATTTTGGTTACAATGCGAAATAATAGAGAAATGCACATTTACTTTCAAAGAATTACAAAAAAAAAGTTGCTATAATATACCATTAGTACTAGCATATAAGTATACAGTAGCTTCTTAATTATCTTTTCCTTTTTTTTTCGAAAAACAAACCTAACATAAAACTGAAAACACAAATTTAAAGCTAAAGTCAAAATACCAAACGAAACCCAAACCCCAGATTATCTTTGTTCGATAGGCTAGTGCAATATGGTTCATACGCCAGGAGTATAAGTAGAAGACAAGTTATTCATATTATCAGCTAATTGTTCAAGCTAATAACAGTAACAGTAATGGTTCAGCTTTGGTGTGATGATTTACGGCGACGAGCAGATTACCTGAAAAACTTGGCTTCTATTTATACCCCTGACGTACAAACCATATTGCACTAGCCCATCGTACAAAGATAATTCAGATACCATGAGAGAAATAAACATTTCTGAATTTCATGAGTTGTATTTTGAGTTTTGTGTTTTGTTTTTTGATTTCTTTCTTTTATGTTTTTGGGTTCTGTGTTTCTCTTGTTCTTTTGTTTGAAACAAAATGCCATTGAATAGTCGTGCGTCCTACTAATAATGTGACGTATGTCACGAGAGCCATTTTTGTTGCTCATTTTTTTTTTTTTTTTTTTTTTTTTTTGAAAATAAAAGCATGTGTCTGCAATATTTACTTTATAAGAAAGGTAAAATCAAGGCCAACATTTTTTTTTTCAAAATCCAAAAGATTTATTCATAAATGCAGCGAAAACTCAAAACTCAATAGTCAAAACACACAAGTAACAAGTTATAGACGCAAAAGTCAACACAGCATTTCACATAACAGAAATGCCACATACAGGCGTCCGTAAGATAGACGCCACCTTTTTTTATTTGGGTTTTTCGGCCTATTTCACTTATATCGAGCCGATCGTTCATCAAAGGTGGTTGAAAACCGGAGAACCCGGGGTAAAAACCACCTTACCATTCGGAAGCATAACTTGGCTTTCCCACGTGACCTGAGCGAGGCTCGAACCATAGCGGTGAGAAACCTAATGGATTAAGAGTCAACTCTCTTATCCACTAGGCTACGGGGCTCCACAGGTGGTTAAAAACCGGAGAACCCGGGGTAAAAACCACCTTACCATTCGGAAGCATAACTTGGCTTTCCCACGTGACCTGAGCGAGGCTCGAACCACAGCGGTGAGAAACCTAATGGATTAAGAGTCAACTCTCTTATCCACTAGGCTACGGGGCTCCACAAGATAGACCTCAAACTAAACTGAATATCTGATACTACAGATTCCAACTATCTAGTGGTGTGGTGAATGCCAGAATAGTTCCCGGCATTCAGCCGGGAAATACTTTGTGAAACCACTGCGACTCGGAAGTCGAGAGTCAAAACATATACACATTTCGACGCAGGAGTCATTGAACATATCTTTATCACTTGACATTTTTGCTAGCGCCGTCAGAGTGATTATACCTTTGCTGCAGAGGTATCTACTTTGTCGCGAACTAGAGGCTCTACCGACTGAGCTATTCAGGCGTCCCATTATGAGATCAAAACTATAGCATAACTTTTTACTATTTATTCTATAAATCAGATAGCTGATTTAATATATCATATATCAGATATCTTATACAATGTATAAGATATCTGATATTGTCTATCAGATATCTTATATAAATAAGATATATATTGACATTTAAGATATCTTATATGCTATATGAGATATCTGATAACGTATATAAGATACCTCATATAGGATATAAAATTATTATTTACCAAAGAAGATACTCATTTATTCCATTTAATAAGATGTCTTATTAAGTATATCAGATATCTTTATTAGTATATCAGACATCTATATAAAGATATGATATCTTATTTAACAAATAAGATATCTTATATGGTAAATAAGAGATCTTATTTGTAGAATTAAAATGATACCTAATATCATTTATCAGATATCTTATATAGGATATAAGGTATCTAATATAGGATATAAGATATCTGATATACTAATTCTGATATCTTATATCCTATATAAGATATCTGATATAATATATGATAAATGCTTAAACGGCTTACTAAAACGGCTTCCCAGAAAGCAGTTTTTCTATTTATTCTCTAAATCAGATATCTGATTTAATATATCAGATATGTAATATATCAGATATCTGATATATATTAGATATCTTATATGTTAGTAAAGATATCTTATATGCTATATAAGATATCTGAATATCTTAAATAGGATATAAGATATCTTATTTACTAAAGAAGATAGAAGATAAAGAAGATATATCTTATATCCTATATAAGTTATCTGATATAATATATATCTTCATAGCATAATAAATAGTAAAACAGCTTGCCATACAAAACGGTACAATTTCGCAAGCAGTAAAATGTTCATTTCATTTAGTTAGGTATCATGTTGACAGTCAAAAATGTGATTGTATGCTTTACAGGTAGTCCTTTTATATACTTGAAATACTAATCAAATGTCTTTTAAAAACAAAATTCTGATCTAAATTTAGCAATGGTCAGTAGAAATTGAAGTTATGATATTTAATTGCGTCCATTAAATTCTACATGACATAGCCGTTTTCCAAAATTATTTCCAGGTTTGTCAGTTTCGAGCCCACCTGTGGTGATGCAATGTCTTTCATCCATTATCATCCTTTGATACTTATTTGAATCTAGCACCATTTTACATATTAAAGAAGGCTTCGAATCTGGTCTTGTATTAAAGATGGCTTCTAAACCAAGTTCTTTACAAGCAATGTAGAGTCACAATGTGCTCCTTAAAACAATATACTACGTCGAGGACACACGGCATGTAATCATATCATGGTAGCGTATGGATACTCATCAGCTAGGGGACATATATCGAAGCGTATTGGTATCCCCCATATATTTTTTTCTCGTGACATTTTTTTTTTGTCATGAAAATGCAAAAGTATCGAGGTTTTACTTAATACTTTTTTCCATAAAAGTTAGATGAAAACAATGTTTTCACGTGTTCGTTATTTTATTTTAATTTTATTTCGTTATAGATATTCTCGTAATTAAATAAAAACGACAACATTATGTGGTAATCTGTATTGTTTGAATATTTTGTACTGCACATTACAACATATGTTTTACGAAACAACGCTATGTTTTTGCGGAACTGAAGTTAAAGATCTTGATATCTGTATTGTTTTATCGCCATACGCACGATCAAAAATCAAAAGCGGAACATATTATTTGCCAATCAAAAGAGGCTACCAGGGGGACCGAATGCTTAGTGTAGGCGAGAAAATCCTGCAAGTGTCCCAGTACCCCAAGTAATTTAAGCGGTCTCATCTATTGCCGTATACATTTGTTGTGGCTCAGCTCTACTAAATGGTTTCTCTCTTCGTCAGTATCAAGTTTTAGCCGGTGTAACAGTTTATCTTGCCCAAGCCCCACACCAAACCCGGGCAGCTTATCTCCCGGGGGCAAGATAACCCGGGGTATCTTGCCCCCTTATCATGGGCAGCTTGCCCCGCCCCGTCCCCCCGCCCCCCCCCCCCCCACCGCCCCCCCCACACACACAGGAAAACCTCGCAAACTCAGTTCAAAACAATATTTATATTTCATAACATTTTTTTATAACGCTCAATTATCAGAACAGTGCTAGTGTATGTTTTTCATTTTTTTTTTCTGCATTAAGATCTGTCAGGTGTTCTCGGGTGGGAACAAGCTCCTAAGGCCAGGGCAGCTTCACCCCTGGGGAGGGGTCAAGCTGCCCAGGGTGAGGGGCATACCCCGGGGTATCTTCACCCCGGAGGGGAGACAAACTGCACAAAGGCAGCTTCACTCCCCGTGTGGGGAGAGGGGAGGGGCAAGCTACCCAGGATTCAAGAGAAACCGGTACACCGGTTCGGTATGTTTATTTGTACACATTGTAGCTTGGTACACGCGAGGGTACATGTACATTTTTACATCTTAATTTTGAAAAAGGGATCATTCGGCCGACTTGTTCATAAAAATTGTGTATATGTATTTCAAAGCAAGGTTGAGCATGTGTGCCAGACATTTTTCTTTCCGTTATGGTGACTGAGTACCGATAAAAACCCCGTGTCTTTTAATTGCTTTTTAATCTATTTTGTTCGGCCAAGTTTTCCCTTCAGTGGCCTATGTGACATTACTTATTCCTGCCAATAGATATTATGACGACAAAATGGTCTGCGATAATGAAATAACTCTTTGAAGTGCACGAAAAAACCTACTGGTATTGCGTATAAAAATACAGCTTGATAAACATTCTACGTAGTAAAGAAAATGTCATATACGATCAAATATTTCATGAACAATATACAGATATGTAGCGAATACGATATGTTATAACATTATCATATTGACTTATCACGATTTGTCGACAATATTTTATCGCCATATCATGTTATTATTATGTTTCTCTACATAAATTTATGTTGTGAAAAAAATATAAGAGGGGTACCAATACGCTTCCATAGACATATTGTTTAAGTAGCATGCATAATAGACCCAAATATATGCAAAGAACGCAAAATCTTCCTCGAGAGAGCACAATGTAGACGGAGCACAATGTGGCTCTATTAGACATAATTGGTATATTGTTTGTATACTAGTCTAAGCCAAAGTAAACATCTTATGGCGGGGCAGCTGATGAATTTAACCACAATTTTGCTGGGCTAATTTAGGTTGTCTAAGCGGATAACCAGCACTCAGTACCCATCATTTCCCAAGCCATGAGCATCTGCAAGACTTGCTAGAAGGACGTATAACAATTCATGATTTCAAAGTAAGGAAGTTGCCGAACCAGATGATCGAACCACACATCGATTCGCAGAACGTACGTAGGTATGATAGGTAAAACAAGGATGCGTATCTGCCGCCTTTCTGAATATTCACTGAATGATGTCACGGTATTTCAGTTTCTCTTCTTCAGTCGGATTTCGTTTGCCTTTCTTCCAAGGATATTTTTCTCCCACAAAACACGAAGGTCGCATGGTGAGCTGAAAAAAACGAATGACACAGTTTTAAAGTGTAGATTGAATTCAAAAGATACAAACAATAAACATTACTTGTAGCAATAAAAATTGAGCCGTGTCACAGGAAAACAGCCGTTATTGCATAAGCGTACAGCATAGGTTCTGGCGAGACGGCACTTCCGCGCCGTCTCGCCTGAATCTGCGCTATTCAGCAATATAAACTGCAGGCAAAGGGCACTATTCGCTCAAATAATCACAGTATTAGACTCACTAAGGGCCTGAGAATGTGCACTGAAACATTGGAAGATAGATGGCAATTATTTTACTGATCCTAGATAACTATATATTAAAGTAAATGTTTAATGTTGAAGTTCACAGAATTTTGCATAATTGTGTCAAATAATGTGCAGCTACTCTATAAAATGCTTTACGTATCTATTTGATTATACAGTAGTTTCTACATTCGGCTAGTACAAACACCTTTTGTATGCCTTCGCACCGTATGACTTATTTTGAAATAGCCATGGCTTCTTTAAGTACTCAACACAAATAAACATCAAACTATTCATCTGTTTTAACACATAATTATTGATACGTGTTAAAACAACAACATTAATTAAGCTATAAAATCGAAACCACTGTTTTAAAAATTACATTCATTTGATTTGTGCATAAATCATGCAAATTTGGTTAAGTTTAAAAGTTCCGTCTGCTAGCTATGGAAGCGTATTGGTACCCCCCCATATACTTTTTTCTCGTGGCAATATTTTTGTCATGAAAATGCAAAAATATCGAGTTTTCACGTGTTCATTATTTCATTTTAATTTTATTTAGTTATAGATATTCTCGTAATTTTATAAAAACGTCAACATTATGTGGTAATCTGTATTGTTTGAATATTTTGTAATGCATATTACAACATATATTTTACGAAACAATGCTATGTTTTTTGCGGAACTGAAGTTAAAGATCTTGATATCTGTATTGTTTTATCGCCATATGCACGATCAAAAATCAAAAGCGGAACACTGACGTCATTTGTCAATCAAAAGAGGCTACTAGGGGGACCGAATGCTTAGTGTCGACGAGAAAATCCTGCAAGTGTCCCAACACCCCAAGTAATTTAAGCGGTCTCATCTATTGCGGTAGATTAGTTGCGGCTCAGCTCTGTTAAATGGCTTGTCTCTTCGTCAGTATCAAGTTTTAGCCGTTCTTGCCCCACCTCCCACTACCCGGGCAGCGTGTCCCCCGGGGGTAAGATAACCCGGGGTATCTTGCCCCCTACCCTGGGCAGTTCCCCCCCCCCCTCCCCCAACACACACTCACACCAGGAAAACCTTGCAAACTCAGTACAAATTTATAACGCTCAATTATCAAAACAGTACCAGTTTTCATTATTTTTTTTCTTTCCGCATTAAGTTCTGTCAGGTGTTCTGGGATGGGGGCAAACTCCACAGGCCAGGGTATCTTCACCCCTTGGGAGGAGGGGTCAAGCTGCTCAGGGTGAGGGGCATACCCCGGGATATCTTCATCCCGGAGGGGAGACAAACTGCACAAAGGCAGCTTCACTCCCCCTGTTAGGAGGGGGAGGGGCAAGCTACCCAGGATTCAAGATAAACCGGTACACCGGTTCGGTATAATTATTTGTACACATTGTATCTTGTACACGCGAGGGTACACGTACATTTTTACATCTTAGTTTTGAGAAAGGGATAATCATTCGGCCAACTTGTTCATAAAAATTGTGTATATGTATTTCAAAGCAAGGTTTAGCATGCGTGCTAGACATTTTTCTTTCCGTTATGGTGACTGAGTACCGATGAAACCCCCGTTTCTTTTGACCTATTTTGTTCGGCCGTTTTCCCTGTAGTGGCCTATGTGTCGTCACTTATTCCAGCCAATAGATATTATGACGACAAAATGGTCTGCGACAATGAAATAACTCTTTGAAGCGCACGAAAAATCCTACTGGTATAGCGTATAAAAATACAACGTGATAAAATTTCTATGTAGTAAAGAGTATGTCATACACGATCAAATATTCCGTGAACAATATACAGATATGTAGCGAACACGATATGTTATAACACTATAACATAAAATTTTGTCGCCATATCTTGATATTATTATGTTTCTTTACATAAATTTAAGTTGTGAAAAAAATATAAGGGGCGGGGGGGGGGCGGGGGAAGGGGCGGGGGTACCATTACGCTTCCATATTTTACAATTCAAAGCTCGCTTTTCGTAACTGGAAACTCGCTTTTTATAACTCGAAACTCGCTTTTTTACCAAACTGGTAGCAACACTTAAGAAGTTCTATGGGAGACATCATGATCTAGTCAATCCCTACAATGTGGCAGTTTCCAGAATTGTTTCTGATGTTTTTGCCAGTGACGCGCCATAAGTAGACTTCCCAAATCCCGGACATACGCTTCTACCGATATTTCCTTCGTTCAGGCCCATGGGCATGGTGGGCGAAGCTTGCTTACCAAGTAATGCTTACTATCCGCGGACGCCTGATTACACCCTTTGTTCTGGGGTCCATGTCTGTTGGTCTGAACATTCTGATTCGTCATTCGTTTATGGATTTATGATTTTGAATTACGGCTTTGGTACCATGACCGCAACTACTTTTTACAACTCGAAACTCGCTTTTCATTACTCGAAACTCGCTTTTCATAACTACTCGCTTTTCATAACTCGAAACTCGCTTTTCTCAACTCGAAACTCGCTTTTAACAACTCGAAAGTCGCTTTTCTCAACTCGAAACTCGCTTTTTACAACTCGAAACTCGCTTTTTACAACTCGAAACTCGCTTTTTACAACTCGAAACTCGCTTTTCTCAACTCGAAACTGTAAAAAAAGAACTCATCATAATGACGATATTCCTAATGTATTGTACATATATAAGCAAAAGACCATATGTTCTATCAAGACATTTATATACGCATGTGTTTGCACAAATACTGATTAAAATGTACCAGTGCAAAGATACGTCATTTTTATTAGTCTGTTTTTCCGAGACACATTTAAATACCTGTGTGAAATTTCTTCCTTTGATAACTTGCTACAAGAAAGTTATGTATATATGTAATAGTTGTCTTCGTGTTTGTTTTCTTTCTGTTTCTCACTCATATGCCATATAATATGCGACCTGAGATTGTAGAACAGAACATAATTTTATTACAAAATTCATGTCACATAATCATATGAGTATGCCATACAGCTATATTCTGTTCTGGCTATATAGAGGTTTCGTGTACATGAGAGGAAAATGAATTCTTCAAAAGACTGCTGATAAATGACGTATTAAGCGAATGCCTACCTAATTTAAAGTCAATAAGTCTTTCGGTTCTGGAGAAGAAGTGAAAAATAGATTTTCAAGATGGTCGCCATGGCGGCCATCTTGGCTTCCTAGTCAGAAGGATTTTAGCCATTTTTTGATCTATAAGTCACCCCGATGCTTCCTACCAAGTTTAAAGTCAATTGGCTTTTGGGTTTAGGAGAAGCGAAAAATAGATTTTTAAGATGGACACCATGTCGGCCATCTTGGATTTCCGATCAGCACTATTTTAGCTATTTTTGATCTACAAGTCACCCTGATGCTTTCTAACAAGTTTGGAGTCAAATGGCTTTTGGTTCAGGAGAAGAAGTGAAAATTATATTTCCATGGCGGTCATCTTGGATTTCCGATCGGAACGATTTTAGCTGTTTTTGATCTACAAGTCATACCGATGCTTCCTACTAAGTTTCGAATCAATTGGCTTTTGGGTTTAGGAGAAGAAGTGAAAAATAGATTTTTAAGATGGCCTCCATGGCGGCCATCTTTGATTCCCGATTGGAACGATTTTAGCTATTTTTGATCCTCAAGTCACCTACCAAGTTTCGAGTCAATTGGCCTTTCGGTTCAGGAGAAGAAGCGAAAATTAGATTTTCAAGATGACGGCCATGGCGGCCATCTTGGATACCAATCGGAACGATTTTACTATTTTTGATCTACGTCACCCTGATGCTTCCTTCTAAGTTTCGAGTCAGTTGGCTTTTGGGTTTAGGAGAAGAAGCGAAAAATAAATGGCGGCCATCTTGGATTTCCTATCGGAACGATTTTCGCTAGTTTTGATCTACAATCACCCCAATGCTTCCTACCAAGTTTCAAGTCAATTGGCTTTCCGGTTTTAGAGAAGAAGCGAAAAATAGATTTTCAAGATGGCGGCCATGGCGGTCATCTTGGATTTCCGATCGGCACGATTATAGCTATTTCTGATCTTCAAGTCACCCCGGTGCTTACTACCAAGTTTGGAGTCAATTGGCCTTTTGATTGAGGAGAAGAAGCGAAAAATAGATTTTCAAGATGGCGGCCATGGACGCTATCGTGGATTTCCAATCGGAACCGTTTTAGCTGTTTTTTGACCTACAAGTCATCCCGATGCTTCCTACCAAGTATCGAGTCAACAGGCCCAGTGATGTAGGAGAAGTAGGCTTTTAAAGCAATTGTTGACGCCGCACGGCGTCCAACAATAATTCCAAAACCTATATTTGAGCTTAAAAAACCCCCAAAAAAACAAAGGTTTGTTCCATGTGTTTTATTGTCACGTAACAAACCGGAGATTACAAATGCATGCTCCCAATGTCCAGGAGCTTTGTTTTCTCCCGCAGACATTCCCAGAAACAGTTGAAAATATTTGTTGAGAAAAAAAACTATATATATATATATATATATTTTTTTTTTTTTTTTTTTTTTTTTTTTTTTGGAGTGAACCCTCAAAACCTACCAGGCCTCGAACGCTAAACACAGAGAGGGAAAAACAACAACAACAACATAAAAAAAAAAAAAAAAAAAAAAAAAAAAAAAAAAATGGCATGGCCTAATTATGGGTTCGAAGAAATTTTCTCATAATTAAATTGGTCTGAAATAGCAAACAGGTATGTAATATATCAATTAGATTGGCTCCAGTCGTTCTTGTTTTACATCTATTTCTCTCTTTATATTATTTTTTTTAACAAAATCCTCTTAAATCCAACTTCAAGTTACCTAAGACTGAAGAAAACGACTGGTCACAATAGGAGAGTTCGTGGGACGGCTAATATACTATAAATAGAACAAGTCTTGCGCATGCGCGGAGCGGTCTTGAAAAAGAAGGACAAGAAAGCAATGGAGAATGAAGAGAATCTACAGACGCCAAAAACGAACATAACCGTTTTGCTGCGATTCAGTCAAACGCGATTTTTTTCTTCACCGAGTTTCTCCGCGAACGTTTTTTTTTTCTCTGGACAATTAATCAGAGAAGTTATTGTTAAATTTTTAAGCAAATTTCATAATTTTCCATGCGGTATGAGGCAATACTCAGATAAATTTAAAAGAAATATGTTTGTCATAACTGATTTTTAAATCAACAAAATTGTAAAAAAATGGTGAATAAAAGTTGCACTGTGTGTGTGTGTGTGTGTGTGTGTGCGCGCGCGCGCACGCGTGTTCGTGTACATGTGTGTGTGTGTGTGTGTATGTGTGTGTGTGTGTGTGTGTGTGTGTGTCATCAAAATACAACATAATGTAGGCTATATGCATACCGATATAAAAATAATTAAAAGTTGCTGCATTTCTAATAAACAAATGATGTAAATATGGCGAAGACTCAGGGTAACGAGCGGGGTTTTTTTATGTTTACTTGGAAAAATCACAAGCTAAGCTGCGTCTTCGCTGCTAGCATATGCCTTTTTGTTAACATTTCAAAAAGTCACGCACAAATCAGGGCTGCGATAAGCAGTGCAAAACACCTGCGAACATATTTTCTTTGGGCAGACATCTGTAGATACGGAAATCTAAACACACACACACACACACACACACACACACACACACACACACACACTCACACACACTCATTTTCAGAATGATGAGGATTTTGATGGGGCTTATTGATTACTGACTAATGACCTTATTTTTTTTTATTATTGACTACTGAGTTTTTGCCTAAAATTTTAGTGACTACTGATTTTTATGACCTAGAAATTAACTATTAAGCCCCCCAAAAACAAAACCCAAAAAACAAAATACGCTGATTTTTGTGAAAGTAGTTTTACCGATTACCGATAAAAAGGCATTTTAATGGTACCACCCAATCCAGACCCTCATTGATTTTCACTCCTGAACGCGCTGACGGAACGTAAAGGAAAAACGGCTTCTGTTCGTAGTATGATATTTTCAGTATGAGAAAAATACACCCCCCCCCCCCCCCCCCCCGCATAACGCAATCTGATTTAGTGATCCCTGTATCATTTTAGACAGCGAAGGTTCAGATCATCCTGCGCATCGGCGTAATCTGAGTAGGACCTTTGCTGTTATGGCGGTGAATGCCTTAATCTGACTGCGCGGATGTACTAAATAGTCAAGTTTTACTGTGTATGGGTCATTATTTTAAAGACATAAACACAACAAACAAACAAACGAAGTAGCACGAGAAAAATTCACGTGCTCAGCGATGTAAGAAAAAAACACAAAAAAAAAACTAAGTCGCTAGAGAGCGAATATCAAAATGAGCATGCGCATCCGCGCAGTCTGTGTATTGCTGGCTACACGGTGCTTTCTTTGTTCGAAATTGACAGTGTTATATGAGAGGCAGTCTCGTAGCATATTTCTTAGATGGACTCGTCTCGTTAAACATAGAATCGCCTCGATAGTTGAATGAATGGAGTTTTTCTTTTAAAAAGACACCGAATATTTCGGGTTCTTTAAAATCCAAAATATTTGGCAACGGTATGAATGATAGACACTGTAGGCAATATGAACTGCATCTACGGTTCTTTTGATTTGATCTAAGTGTACACGGTTCAGGCACATCTGCCCAAATAATAGGGAAATATGGTCTTTTGTGACGTCTACATGTATATTTTTATTAAGTTATTTATTTATTTATTTATTTATTTTATTATTATCATTATTATCCAAAGATAATTTTCTGTGTGATGACATGAAAGTGAAACTCGTTCAAAATTTTAGATGCAGTTTGATCTGGATATATCATGTTTGCACCTTATTTTAAAATATTTATAGGTGTTATCAACGTATTTAGCGAGAAAGAATGTTCTACTTTTGGTTTTATGTGTACTGCGTAGTGCGCAACACATAATCTCGTGACGTCACCAACGAACGCTCCTATTGTAGAAGCTCTGAAATTTAATCCATCTCCTATAAATTGAGATAACATCTGCAAGCAATTAGGATGCTATAAAACAACCATTTAGTAAACACAAGTCATTATCTCTAACAGTTAGTTCCTTAAAATCAATTTGTTCTGGTTACTTCAAATCCTTTTGCAGTTGTATTTACTGCCCAATAATAAGAACGTAATGATAGAGAGTGCATATCCTTTTTTTTTTCTTTTTTTTTTTTTTCATTTTCATTTTTTTACCGTGAGTTTGCAGTCTTAAAATGTTTCTAGTTTTGTTGTCTGATAGTAGTATTCGGAATACAAAGGACATTTTGTTGTTGTTATTGTTCAGACATAGAACCCCTTGCATAGGTATAAGCAGATAAGGGATATCAACTACTCTCCAAAATTTACTACTTTTTCCTTGTGTAGCTTCCTTAAAGTCTCCGTATACCTTATTATCGAAGATATATAGGTTCTTGCGTGTCTGGGAACAGCAGACAGCTCTTATGTACATGTTTTTGCCTGTTCAATATATTTTATCTAAATGATGTAAATTACCTTTTCTCATGTGTTGGCTTACAGTGGTATTCATAGTAATTTCATTCTCAAGCTTATTAATTGGACCAAAACGAGACTGAGCACTGCTCAGCCAGAATTTGCCTTTCAAGTGAACATTATATCTGGGTAAAATTTTCAGTAGACAATATAATGAAATATTTTTTCTTATTTTTCACTGTAATTAGGTTTTGACATTTCAGGCAAATTATCTCAAATGGAGAAAATATGCATGAAATGTCAGTCAACTCCTGTTTTCATCAAACAAATAAGAAAAAACATGGTCAGTTTGTCGTCCGCTGAACTTACCAAGAGTGTGGTAAAGTTTAACCCTTAATTAAAGCACCAATAAAAACTGCAGCGGACGGCCTATTGAAATATTTCTTTTTTTCGAAGAAAACAAATCTTGATATTCCATTCGAATTGTCTGTGATGATTCACATGAAATATCAAGACTCGTTTTTTTTTTTTTTTTTTTTTTTTTTTTTCTTTTTTCTTCTTTGTTTGTTTGTTTGTTTTAACAGGCTGTTCAATTATTTCGGACAATTGACCTGATAATTTACCTGATAATATATAATTGTCGTCTCCCGAGATTTCCAACAATGTGCCATGCTGAACAGTGTAAACTCAGATCAGCTAATGCAGCCTCTCTTTAAGCTTAGCGACTCAGGTTCTTAATCTATGAGTAGCCGAAGATCTATAGAAGGTTCATGCGAACAGGTAAGGCTCTGATCAGACTGCGTGTATGCACAGGCTGATATGAGCCTTCGCTAGTCGCACATGCCACATACTTTGTCGGAACTCTCATGAGGAGGCTGAATTATTTGCAAAACAAAATGGCATTTCTTTTGTTAAGCACATCACATACTATCAGCTGACATGATCTAACTCTAAGCCCTCCAGGTAAAATATTCAGCAGACGTGAATTAGAACTATTGTTCTTTTCTTTTTTCTCATGAAATAAGATTAAAAAATGTCAAAACCCATTTTTTTTTACCCATTTTTTTTTTTTTGGGGGGGGGGGGGGGGTGAGGGGGAAAGAAATATATCACTAATTTGTCGTCTGCTGAATTAGCCCAGATCTTGGTAAAAGTTAAACAATTTCATGATATTGCATGAGTGCGATAACTTTTAATAGATCGTTAAACATTGCTAAATGAAGGCAAGTGGTCTTATGTCCCACTTGATGAAGGGTGTTTTTTCTGTTAGAATATTATATCCACATCTCATATCCAGTGGTAATAATTCAGTTATGCCAAGTGGACTCTTCTACCTCAAATCTGGTCCATTACGGATTTAAAGGGTGGCAGATTGTGTTTTAAGGGAGAAACTAGGAGTTTAATATTTTATCATTTACAACTTGATGTCGCTTATGTTTTCAGCAAGACTTTTTTCCCGATAAGCTTCAATAATTTAATAATTGATATACTACTTACGTTTGGAATCTTTGTCTTTCTGTTTTGTAATGCTGTTACTACACCAAGAGTTCCTGGATCGTAAACTGACTCGTGTTCTTTGTCTTTTAACACCAGGAAATTCGAATCTGATCCTTCGATCATCTTCATTTTGTAGTATGGATAATTTCTTCATGAATCAAAGTAGCAGAATACTCAGGGTTCATTAAAGAAGCTGTACTTGTTTTCATGGAATTCCTTCTCGCATTTCTGATCGGTGAAAGGCTGTCTGTTTCTTTACAAAATGAATGATTTGATTTATTTTTGGCATCCTCGTGTTGTATTGAACATAAACAGACTGTAAAATCATATTCACTTTGACCGTTTGAATCGTACGATTCATTCATTAAACTTTCTCCTAAATTAGGGCAACTGTGATCCCTACAAATGAAGTTTGAACTTCATATATACCATAAACTTGTAAGTAGTCAACCTGAAAGGAGAAATAACACAACAATCAACTTTCAGCATTAGTGCACGACCCGCCCAGAAACATACATTGACAGGTGCCCAAATGCCCTTAGTGTCTAGCTATGCAAATACGATGTGGTTTAAGTGTCATGACCATTTTCATATTTTTATAAGTTTGCCTCGGCGAGACCGTTCTAAAATATAATTGCATAAGTACGTACATTAGTAAGATATTGTCGGGATCTGTCAGTACAACAAACTTATCAAAATACTCTCGAAGGTTTGAGTATTATGGCCATTTTCAATTTTACACCTTTTTTTGCCTCGGCAAGGGCTAACATTTTCCAAGGTCATTAGTTATGCACCAGTCATTTGTAGGCCCGGCCCTTACGGGGCCGGAGAATAGCAGGGTTTTTAACTTTCAGTGATAAAACCCTGGTAAATGCCCTGCACTGCGGGAAATAATTTATGGTAAACTCCCCCTTCCCCTACTCTCGGAGGTTAATAAAATTAATGAAGAACAACAATGACTTGGACCATTGAAAAAAAAAAAAAAAAAAAAACTTTCTTCCCCTATCCCATGGAGGGTCCACATGAAATGTGGCTTCAGTTGACCAAGTGGTTTCACACACACACACACACACACACACACACACACACACACACACACACACATACATGAACCTTTAACCGGGAGCCTTTAAATAAACTGTACATGTATTAAAACTCTGGCACATCTTCGACACAGCCGGGACTCATCGTAGGTTAAATCCCGGCAACTAAGCCCCGCAATATCCCCGCTATCCGCGGCCCCGTAGGGACCGTGGTTTCAAATGACTGGTGTATTACGCCTTGTCGGTGTTTTTTGAGTACGCCAAAATTATTCTGAATAGTTTAAGCGCCATGGCCATTTGTGCTATAGATAGATAGACGCCCTGATGGATGGACAGACACATGGACATACCTCGTACATGGCCATAACAGGGTACTCTCCGAAAGCTTACGGACCTCAGTCAGTTAACTTTTCTACAGGTTGTGCGGGTCGTGCAATCATATGTTAACGGTCAATGTCGCCCGTG